>SNQJ01S0006940.1:224902-290625 GCA_010110895.2 Picea sitchensis | reverse complement strand
ATGTTATTAAATTTATCATTGAGCAGATGTAGAATAATTGTGTAAATGAAAATGGAATTATGCTAAAACGAAGTTGTTATTGTGTATGTGTTTGAATAAATTGTTAATTGCTTAGCATCCTGTGGACGGGTGCTACATGTCTAACCCAATTTTCAAGTCTCTCTGCATTAACGTCACCATCATACATGGGTAATTCAAATTTAACATCAAGTTTTAATAAAGGAATTTCATTCTTATGTCTATGAACATGTTTCTTTGCATTGTATTTAGAACTTGAACTTGAAGAAGAAGGAGAAGAAGGAGGTGATGATGGAGTTGAAGGAAGGATTTGAGGATCCTCTCCTTCTTCACTTTTTCCCTTTGAAGATTCACCAAGAATTAGTCTCTTTCATTCCAAGTAATCCTCATACAAAACCTTCATCATTTTCGACATAACAAAGAAAGTTTTTCGAAACTCTTTCTCATCCTGAGAAAGTCTCTCTTCTGATGCCATCCTCTCGCTTTGAGAAGTTCTCTTTCTCAATCCAATCAATGGATTCTCTTCAACAAGCTCGCCTTCACCACGAAGTAGCTTTTCCCTAGTTAACATGCAAAACTCAAATCCAAACGTCAACTGGCTCTGATACCACTTGATCCGAAAAGATCTTTTACATGACTATGGTTGAGTTATTAAGCATGTGTTGATTAACCAAGTAGGAAGCTTAAAGAAAGAGGAAGAATTATAGAATAAATGTGATAGCCATATAAACATGTACATAACTGAAATGAAGCATAAAACAACAACAAACCATAATAACAATGTTATAACGGAGTTCGGTAATCTCCCCTACGTCTCCAAGCCTTTGTCTCAGTCGGTGAGGCTTTCTTATTTCTGTTCAAAGATGAATAATTACATCAAAACAGTGCCAAAAGGTTACAAAATGGATCTAGTCTTGTTCTACCAGATTTCAAGAACCCAACAGAAGAAACGACACTCAAAATGGATGACCAGAGCTCCCAGAAATGGCTCGCAAAGGTGCGCTCCTCAACAACTTCCCTGCATAAAAATGACTTTGGCTTGGCAAATCTTCAGCATAAATCTGCTCCGAATCTCCTCCCATGGCCTCAATAAGGTCTGGTTTATATAGATTTGAAGTTGGTAACCATTTCCCAACTTCCTCCCAAGATATGGCCTCAAAAAGGGCCTAATATCCCCTAGTATTGGCCAAAAATCTCCAAATACAGCTCCAAAAATCAATGAAAATCATTATTCCAAAGTGAAAAACCCATTTTTTCATTAATATAGGGCTAATCCCCTCTGAACTAGGTGCGTGCTCTTAATACATGGGCATATGGCATAATGTGGCCAAGCGCCAACCCCCTAGGGGTTGCGCGCTGACCCTTTCCCCTAAAACTCTTGTCATATGGAATCCCCATAAAATTGAGGTATATCCCTTACAATACGCGCCAACCAATTCCATAATCCCGGGCCATATGGTGGAGCGTCGGAACTGAGGGCTAAGTCCCCAATTGTTTAACCACACGCAATCCATTCATAAATGTTTATATGACAGTGTTTTGTGGATAAGGCTTTGCGTCGAGGGCTGGGGGCTAGGCCCCAGCCCTATTTCCATCGGATTATCCCTCCAATCCAATTCAAATAGAAGTTTAGCGCCTTAGTTAACAAGGACCATGAGCGGGTGGACTGGATAGCTTGGCCCCGCCTAACATTAGCTCGGTGGGAGGTCAAAGGTTTGAAACTTGCCCGCTCCATAAACTTTTTCAAATGCACCAACGAACCAATCCATGGGTGCCACGTGGAAGCCCATGTCTGGGCCACGTGGCACCACGCCATACGTCCTCAGAACTGCCACGCATCAAGGTCTCATTGGTCCATCTATTTGACACCTGTATGCCATGTCAGCTTACTTGCCCAGTCACCGTCTCAGTGAATATGACTTCATATTCACTGAGAAATTGCCCTGTCAGATTTGAATCTATATAGCTATGACTAGCTCCAAAATCAATCAAAATAGCTATGGGATGATTATCAATCTTACCTTCTACCTTAATCATGTGGGATTGATAGTATTTTTTTCTATTGTCCAAGGTTGCATGAATCCTTGGCATGCTCTTACCCATGTCCTCCACCATATGCTCCTTCTTGATGTTATGCACAATCCTCATCCTATCTCCTCGGTGAAGATTATATTTATATATGTGGTCCCCTTCGCATCCCCAACACTTTATGGGATGTTGTTTTGGCCTCTTCCCCAAGAAATTTGTTATTTTAATTTCACATTGTGTTGGTTTCCCTTACTGATATGATCGAGAGATATTCCTAATGAAAGACAACTTGAATCCTTTCTTTCTCTGATCCATCTTGTCTTTTTTCTTATCGTCCAAGGTCTTTTAGAAATTTGGCCTTCCCTTGTTCCATTCATACAAATACTTGGCCTTCCTCATGGCTTCTTCCAAAGTCTTGGGCTCATCAAATTGGATTTTATCCTTGTAAAATGATGGAAACCCACTAAGGAACCTCTAGATTTTCACCTTCTCGCTCTTGATGAAGTCCACGTACCTCAGAAGCTCCAAGAATTTCCTCTCATATTCTTCCATGGTCATGTTTCCTAGCTTGAGCTCGAAGAATTGTTGCATATTCTTGTCATAATAATGCTTGGACAATTACTGCTATTGGAAATATTTCTTAAACTAATTCCAAGAAATTCTCTTCTCATCAATATGTTTGACTTGCTTTAGTTGGTCCCACCATATTGAAGCCTCCCCTTGAAGATGATATATGGCAATTATTTCTTCCAGGTTTGATGAGTAATCATGTAGTTGAAAATATTTTCTCATTCCCAACAACCAGTCTTCAACATCTTCACCCTTCTTGTGCTCTCCATCAAATGGTGGTGGCTTGAGTTTCCTAAGCTCTCCTTGCAAGATGTCTAACCCATATATCCACCTCTGATGTCTGATAGGGGACACACTTGGGCTGCTCTCTAACCCTGAGTGTGCATGTGATCTTCTAGTTGAGTGTCCTTGTGAATGATGATGTATACTAACACTCCTTGAGTGCCTAGATCCCCTGTGATCATCCCTTCTATCATGGGATCTGGATGCTTCTACTTATCTTGCATTGGCTACTTGTTTTGTGCCAAAATCTTTATTAATTTGTCTTTGTAACATATTCAAACTCTGTAGCATCTAAGTGTAATATGATTCCACTCTTCTTGAGTTGTTATCAAGCTCTCAGTGTCTTCTCTATAGCTCTACACTTCTTTTTGCAAGATTCTCATATTGTCAATAAGCTCCATAGGCTCTACTATGATTCTATGTCCTTTTGACTTGGTCTTTGCATCTCCTAGGCTGATATGTAAAACTATGATCTTATCCCCATGGTTGTAAGATCCCTAGGAATTCTCCATATCTCTATTCCTCATACAAGAACCCGTTGTGTTTTTCCTATACCTCTAATTCTGCAAAAAAATGCATGCAACAATTACTGTTAGAATTATGCATTTTTAGAAAAACGGGATTGTGGAGCAATAAAATAAAACAAATGCGGAAACAAAACACAAAAGATACACAATACAATAGAGACAAAGATTTACATGGTTCACCCAGTGTGGGCTACGTCCACCAGAGAAATTGCCAGGTCCTTCCTTTATTATTATCCAACATATGAAGGGATGCAACCTACAACAAACCTGTTGTAACTTCCTCTTCTTTCTCTCACAATATCCTATCTTAGAATACAATATTTTCCATAATGCATAGTTGCAATACATTTCCCTCATAATAGAGGGTTGCCTTCTAGGGCAAAAAACCCTAACATAATTTCTACCGTTAGATCTGCGACCTTATAATGAACGATCCAGATTTACAATGAAATTATAATATACATTTACAAGGCAATTTTTCCTTAGGGGGCTCGCTTCACCCCCGAACCCCCATCGGGGGACGCTTGCCCCTGTAGAGGGGTTAACCCCCCTCTACACTCCCCCACATGGAAGAGTGTACATACTTCTAGGGTGTAAATACTTCATGGGGTATAAACACGACTGAAAACAAAAGACCTCTGAATCAAGAAGATAATCAGGCTCCACAACCAACATGCATATTGTGAAAATATTTCATTATTTAGGCTACAGGTCACTATTCATCTAAATTTATGAAGAATATGGATGTATTGAATCAAATTTTGATTCTTTAGACACATTCTCCTCTTAATCATCTTTCCAACGAATATACTCATGTCTCATTCTGACTTATGAGTTGAAAGTTGTAGCTTTATGGGTTGTCATTTCTACTCAATTGTGAACTATTCTCACTGGTGCAATCTCGTTGAGAGACTATCTTTTGCCATCTATAACAAAAAATCTATCAGGAATCATAAAAACTTTTAAATCAAGAACAAATGGGATTTATGAT
This sequence comes from Picea sitchensis, assembly GCA_010110895.2. Taxonomy (NCBI): domain Eukaryota; kingdom Viridiplantae; phylum Streptophyta; class Pinopsida; order Pinales; family Pinaceae; genus Picea; species Picea sitchensis. The sequence continues at coordinate 286,209 of SNQJ01S0006940.1, read as the reverse complement.
TGCGAACACAACATTTTTCAGATTTGGAATCTGACACTCCATTCAATTTTTGTATAAATCTAGAATTGACGACTTGCACTTTTTACATTTTCTCCATACTATAGTTTTTAGCCAAAACTGGCTATCTCCCAAATGGAGCAAAATGGGGAAAACTTCCTCAAGAAAAAGTTGTATGCATTATTGAGGAGGTAAAATGTTGACTAAATAAAATATTCCATATTTGTGATCCAAGGTCCCTTTTCCTCCTCCGAAGGTTTCAAAAATTCCCAATAAGTGTATGGGAATATTGACTTTTGGTTTGTTTCCTCATCTCTACACTAAATTCTTTGGAATTTGATCAAAATCCCAATTGGGTATCTTCATGCCTAATTTTTGGACTCCCTCTAAAAATTTCACCTTTATATGGGCCCTGGTTACTGAGCACGACCCACATCTTTAAAAACAACTATTTTGCATTTTTATAGAGAGTGGAAGTAGACATGAATAGTGGCCCTCATTGACACTTTCGTAGGCTTCAACTCCGTGGACATACCCTTTAAATTTCGTCTAATTCTAAGTTTTTATGATTTAAATGGGAAAAAAAGTGCACTAAACTATGAAGTTTCTATCTCCACCCCACCCATATAGTAAGTGCAAGGCTATAATAATGTTTCATTCTTCATAAGGTAGAACTAAAACCCTAAAAAGTAAAAATCTAATAACTTAACTTCACAATTTAATCCTTGCTTGAAACAATAGGTGAGTAACAAAATGCACTGTTATCAATGCTTTGCTTTACTTTTCAAAACCTATATGCTTTACCTATTTACTTGGCTTCTCAACTTAGCGCCAATAATTTTCTTTTATAGAATCATAAGGGAATTAATAGTTGTTTTCATGGTTGGATTAATAATTCATCAATTAATTTCCCACAGAATTAATAGTTATTTAAATATAGCTTATGTGTTCTAGTTGATTTCATGTAGATTAATATCAATATTGTAATTATAAATAAAATAGTATTATTAAATATTTCTTGAAAAATCTTTTTAAAAATTATCACAAAATAACGATAATTTTTCCAATATATATGTAGAAATATGTGTTCATAATATATTGAAATTTGTAACCCACCGCGTAGGTTACTCTAGCACCCGCTCTAGGATTTCTCTATTTAATATAGTGGAGTAGAGCGAGCCTACTCGAACTCTCTGGATTAACCTAACGGCTGTTGCTGCTATACCATTGCATTGTATGGGTCATTCAATTGTATAATCCAAGCAAGATTAAGTGACCATAGAACTTAGCAAAAGCCCTCACTAACCAACCATGCATTAACCAACCATGCATTGATTGAGCCATTGAGCGATTCAGAATGCCAGCCTTAACAAAAAAATCACATGTTAATTCTAGTTATTTTGTAGGTCAAATTACTTGAGGGATCACTATTAAAACAAGGGTAGCACGTTGCATGTACTGCCTCCAAAAACTTTATTGGTTACTTGTTAAATTTTTACCTCATTTAAAAAAACAATACAATATTAGATTTTAACATATATTATAATACAATATTAGATTTTAACATATATTATAATACAATATTACATTATATTAGTTTTTTTGTAGTTTTGTTTTTTTTCCATTAATTTAAGGTTTCAAAATAAGTGAAGACTGCAATAACACTATCAAGTTATTGACCAATGAAAAGTTAAAAAAATACTATTTTTGTTTTTAAAAAAAATATTTTTTTTTAATTGTTATGTTGAACATTTAAATTGATATAAATTTTTCAAGTCAACACAAAATTAATATGAAAGTCAATGCTAACTCATTGCTATATACTACCTTCGGCAGCTCAAAAAACTCTAAAATCGTGTGCTTATCGATATCTAAACACTTGTAATATGTAATACATGTAATATATAGAACCTTAGTAAAGGTCATTACAATTCTTAAATTTGATACAACACACCATTATAACAAAATAGTAATAAAAAATAAAAATACATAACGTATTATTTAAAAAGTGAAATCATTCTTCCATTGGTCATACTCGAAATATATTCCACATTTCATTTAATGTTCCCACTAAGAAAACAAAATAAATTTTACCTTATCTCAATCTTATCAAACTTATTTTCTAACAATTTTTGTAAAACATTATTATTATTATTTAAGGATAGAAATACCCCATAAATCTTAAATTTTTTAATAAAAAGTTATTTTCCATATTTCCAAAAAAATAAAAATCTCATCAAACTTATTTTCTAACAATTCTTGTAAAACATTATTATTATTATTATTATTTAATAATAGAAATACCCTATAAATCTAAAAAAATTAATAAAAAAAATATTTTCATATTTTCAAAAAATAATAATTGTATATAAAATCTTATAACTTTCTTAAAAAAAAAAACTAAATCAAATTATTTTTCATATTTCCAAACAAATAAAAATCTCGTCAAACTTATTTTCTAACAATTCTTGTAAAACATTATTATTATTATTTAATAATAGAAATACTCTATAAATCTAAAAAAAAATAATAATAAAAATATTCTTATATTTTCAAAAAATAATAATTGTATATAAAATCTTATAACTTTCTTAAAAAAAACTAAATCTTAACCGTTCATTAAAAAACAAATTACATTATTATTTAATAATATACATTAATCTCCATTTCATAATTTCAATCCCAACAAATTTACTTTCCTAATTGTTAAGAAAAATAGAAACTAATCATTATTTAATCCAATTTTACTTTCCTAATTGTTAGAAAGAAAGAAAAAAACTAATCTTTATTTAATCCAAGAAAAACAAATCTTAATTAAATTTTATAAAAAGTATATTTCTAACTATTTAAAAAAACATTTAATAATACAGGTAATATAAAGTACTTATTAAAAATATAGATATAGATATTTATATTATGTAAAAATAAAAGTAACATCAAATCTTTTCAATTTAAATAATAATAATAATAATAAAAATAACATCAAATCTTCTCAATTTAAAAAAATAAAAAAATAAAAAATAAATAATAGATAGATGTTTCCACACACTATACTTTATGAAAAATTTTCAACAAACAAAACTTTTTTTCCATTTTACCTATCAAGTACTTAAAAGTTTATTTTACTTGAAACTTTGATATTATTTTATAAAATTTTAATGTTAATCTCATATTTGCGAGAACTTTCTTGAATGTGTAGAAAGTTTGTTTTCATAGTTAATTATAATCATTGTAAATTTTTTTGGAAATACACTGTGTAGGAAATTTTGAAGCGTTTCAAAATCTCTTACACAATTTATTTCTAGAAAGTTTTACAATAATTATGACTAATTGTGAAAACATACACACTCGGAATCTCATATTTAATATTATTAGCAATTATCTCTGAAGGTGCAAAAAATATGTCATTATATTGTATACTAGTTGAATATGTTTGTTTTATAAATGCATCGATGAATTGGATTAATGTGCAAATGTAGTTTTTATTGATACAAGACACAAAACTAACATTTTGTAGCATTGAGAATGCAGCAACAAAGTGTCCCCAAGATGAATCAACTTATGAAATTGTGATTTTATGTGATATGCCTATTAGCGGAGGAATGAAAGAGTAGGGAGCCCTTGTCTGAACAATTGGAATGCATTGAAAACATTTTCCGCAAGTGTCCTATTGTGAAATATTTTATAGAATAAATTAATGAGACAAGAAGTGAGTATTGATTGGTGTAGATACATTAGTGAAGTTATTCAACCTATTGTTGCATTGTCAAGCAACAATAAAAATCAAATTGTATAGAACAAAGGTAAAAACACTAAAAAATTGAAGTTTTAATTACATCGCAAAGTAGACGAAGGGAAGATGATGCCCATAACCAGTGATAAAGAACACAACACAAGAATTGTTTTGATCATGGTGGGTGACAAAGTGTGTTTGGTGCCACCTTGCAAGGCTTTCAGAGACTTTGACGAAATAGAGACATGGCTAAGAACATTAAATCCGTTAGATTTATCTTTGTTGCAGATGACTTTGTAGATAGCGATATAGTTTCCCGGATGGGATGCCTCATGTTCCTTGATGATGACAAGACATCTATTATGTCCTTCTGCCACCAAACATTCCTTTCCCTTTCACTCATCGGTGGAGTTAATGGCGGGATTTTCTGTTGTGGTACAACTTGTACACATCTCCATTCAAGTTTGTATGCTAATAATGTGGTTTATAGACCTAGGAAAGATTTGCTCGTGGGAGAATACAGCGCGATTATGGTGGATTTTAATGTGCACATAATTGGCAAGTATGGGATTTTCTTAAGTCACACAATGGTTTTCCTTCGCCTTACAGCCTTCGTTCTTGTTCTTTCGTCCTTGCTTTCTAGTATCCCTCTGCTATGGTTTGGTCTTGCCTTTCGTCAGCGATATTCTCTCTTTCTGGTGAAATTTTCAATGAGTTCCATGCCATGAGAAAGGGGAACTCCAAAAGGGGAAATGGCTCTTCCCGAGGGGCCTCTAGTCGACAACAGCCTATGTTCTCTCCCCCTAACAATTATTCTTCCTTTCACCCTCAAGTCAACCCTCCTCGTGTTGAGGGCTCCTCCTCTACGCCTCCTCAAGAGGAAGAATGACGGGGATGGGTTATTATTGTAGAGGAAATTCCTGCTCCTGATTAGGATCCCTATGGCCATGCTAGAGAGGTAGTGGGGGGGGGGCAAAGGGCCCATAGTGATAATAGTGGAGGCCATTCAATGTAAGGTGGACTAGGTCCACTATATTATTAAACAAGGCCCACTATGGCAGTTAGATATAATAAATGGGTAGTTAGATATAATAAATGTAAGAGGACTTCTTAGAAGGTTCTACTTCTAGACAATTCCTCCTCTAGAATGTTCTTAGGTGATGGTAGCACTATATAAAGGGGTTCAAGCAATGTAAATGAAGAGAAATATTGTATTTGGAGGTGAAGCTCATTAGGAGGAAGCCCCCTCGAAGAGGCAAGTGAACAGGAGAGGATCCCTTTCATAATAGGATCCATTGTATGGTGTTGCCCTACCTCAAGGGTTTGATATGATAAAGGAAATTTTGCATATTGTTCTTGTATATCTAATGTGGTTCTTCTATATTGTTCTATGAATCTTTGTGGAGTTTATGTATGCAAGTATTTGGTTCTTTGTGGAGTTTATGTATACGAGTATTTTGTATTCAGGTATTTGGTACATTACAATTGGTATCAGAGCACTTTCCTTGGCCAAAGAAGGGAAGAATTTTTTGCTCTTTTTGCAAAACATTTTCTAGGGAAAAAAAAGAGGGCGACGCACTTAAGGTTCATATATGAAGCTTTATGAGCTAAATTTGGAAAAATAAATTGGGTATTTGAATTCCTCTCATAAAAATACCCAATTTCAAAAAAAAAATCAGCTGAAAAGGAGTCCGAGAAGTAAAGTTATGAGCGTTTTAAATTCAACAGTTTTTCAAGGTTTTTTTTCGAAAAAGCCGCGATTTTCTTCAGTAATTTATTTTTAAACCCTTGTTCTATTTTTTGGATTTTTTCGTGATGACGATGAGAATGAAAAGTTCATAAATTTTCATAGGGTGCTCAGATTTCTACTAGATTAGTGCCATTGGATAAATCATTTTAAGAGTTTTCTTTTGGTATATTATATGTGGTGTTTCCAATGGATATGCACTCTCAACTCAGGGAAATTCTACACATGATTGAAGCAATCAAAGTCGATATGCATGACCACCTGTAAGGCATCAGAGACAGTTATCACAATAGTCAACAGTCATTGGCTCTCCTTCAAGAGAAATATATTATGGCAGACATCATGAATGAATATCATCAAGAAGTGTATGATTTGGAGGATGATTGTGATGATTAGTATATGGATAGTTGTCATTTCTAGGATGACAACCACTTCCATATTTTATTTGATGACTCTACTCCACCTTTGGTAGATAACATCAAGGTGACACATCGGGAGCTAGTTATGATAACCAGTGTCCAACCTGCATATTCTACAACGGTATTGTTTCGTCCAGATTCAACTTTGACCCTTTCCCACTATGTGGATGGATATTCTTATTTGGATCCACATGATAGCTGACAGTATGGGGAGCATCATTTTCAGTTGGTTATTGGGTGCTGATATCTTTCGTGTGGATTTCACGTGAGTAATTGGACATGGGACCCTGGTTTACAATGGCAATTAGACTACTTCAGCATGGTGGCTTCCATTTCTCAATGGGACCCTGGTTCTCTAGTCTATTTTAGCACTATGGTCCACACTTATCCATGGGACCCTGGTATATGGTTGTACATCAAGCGTTGAGGACAACACTTTCATAAGGGGGATGGAATGTTAGGTAGCTAGAGAGGTAGTGGGGGGCCCAGAGGGCCCATAGTGATAATAGTGGAGGCCATTCAATGTAAGGTGGACTAGGTCCACTATATTATTAAATAAGGCCCACTATGGTAGTTAGATATTATAAATGTAAGAGGACTTCTTAGAAGGTTCTACTTCTAGACGATTCCTCCTCTAGAATGTTCTTAGGTGATGGTAGCACTATATAAAGGGGTTCAAGCAATGTAATGGGACATGAAGAGAAATATTGCATTTGGAGTTGAAGCTCATTAGGAGGAAGCCCCCTCGAAGAGGCAAGTGAACAGGAGAGGATCCCTTCCATAATAGGATCTATTGTATGGTGTTTCCCTACCTCAAGGGTTTGACATGATAAAGGAGATTTTTCATATTGTTCTTGTATATCTGTTGTGGTTTTTCTATATTGTTCTTTGAATCTTTGTGGATTTTATGTATGCAAGTATTTGGTTCTTAACATGTTGAAGGATCCTCCTCTACGCCTCCTCAAGAGGAAGAATGATGGGGATGGGTTGTTATTTTAGAGGAAATTATTGCTTTTGATTAAGATCCCTATGGCCATCCTCCTCCTGTGTGACCTACCTTTAGTGATCCCAACATTCAAGATAGCAGTAAAAACATGCAGACTAACAATCTCGATCTTGTAGAGTGACCTCTGATGCTTTTAACAGAGGACCAACTCCAGCTCTTCTTTGAAATTTGCAAATATTCGACCGAAATTGCCTTCAGACAGGAAATAATGTTAGCCAGAATTGACAACCTTTGAAGCCATCTTTTTGGAGTTCAACAGAGTGTCATTATTCCTCCTTGGACCTCCTCTAGCCAGTACCTGGATGACAATGATGCCCCCCAAGCTTGATTTTTTTGTCTTTCTTCTTATATAGTACAGTTCAACAATTTTTTTTTCTTTTCAAGTATGTACAAACTTAATATCGACAATCCATATGCTTCAGTCATAACCATTTTGTCTACTCAGACTTTGATGCCTAAGTCAGTCTCCTTTGCCAGTGGCTTAGGCATCAACTCAATTATTTTGTACATTTTAATTATCAGTTAATAGTAGGATCTTTTTCTAGCTTAAAAAAAAGATAAAGATATAGTTGACAAAGCATAAGGATATGCTACGAAGTAGAGAAATTTATTCCCATTGTCAATCTGCTCAGGAAAAACCTTAGCATTTCAATTGCATGATATATGACCATTGGAGCTCTGCATTTCACGTTCTATTAGCACAAATACTAAGTAAATAATTACATGATGATTATTATGTTATTTTTTCATTATAACATTTAATTATTTTTCTAACCTTTCAAGTGTAAATAAAAATATAATTATGATTGTTATGTAATTTATGCATTATAACATCTAATTATTATTTTCTTATATTTCTTATATTTTGTGGAAGAAGTATGGCCCTATGCGCTTTTTTGCTTATTTATCAATCATTAAAATTATTATTCTTTGTTTTATTATACTAATTAGTATGTGTTTGTCCATTAGATGTAGTTTGGGTGGTTGGGAGGAATGATCATTACCCTCCCCACCCAGGTTCAATTCCTTGTGAGTGACATGTTGTGCCCTTAAATGATTCTATAAGATGTTGTTGTTGTTGTTGTTGTTGTTGTTGTTATCCATGGATATAGTGATCACCGATAAAAAATAAAAATAAAAAACTAAAAGTGGCCTCTTCCCATTCCACGTTGGGTTTTTAGGTGTTTATTAATCACATCCCTTGGGTTTAAATATAACTTATTTTCTCTAATTGAATTGAATTCATGTAGATTGATATTAATATTATAATTATAAATAAAATAATATTATTGGATATTTTTTAACAATTTGTTTTAAAAATTTATCGGAAAAAAATGAAAATCTTTCTAATAAAATTTATTTAGGTATATGTATTAGATATATATATGTTAATGAATATATTGAAATTTACAACATAACAAAAATACACAATAATTATTAATTATTTTATAGATCAAATTCCTTTAGAAATCACTATTAAAACATGGCTCAAGGAACTCTAAGACTATGCAATTATCAATATCTAAACTCTTGAACCTTAACAAAGATCATTATTTCATAATCCTTGAATTTGTCATAACACATAATCAAAAACACAACATTATAACAAAATAACAATAAAAAAATAAAAACACATTTATATACAGTATTGTAATTCTTTTAAATATATATATATATATAAAATTTAACACCTCAACCAAAGGTGAAATCATTCTTCCATTAGCCATACTCAAAATCCATCCCATATTCCACATTTCATTTGATGTCCCACTAAGAAAACAAAATAAATTATTTACCTTATCTAAATCTTACCAAACTTGTTTTCTAACAATTTCACTAAAACGTTATTATTATTATTTAATGATGCAGATAGTTAACTCTCAATTTTTTAAAATAAAATTTACTTTCCAATATTTCCAACAAAAATAAAATATATTGAATATAAAATCTTATAACTTAAAAAAAAAAAAACTAAAATGGTTAACTATCCATTAAAAAACAAATTACATTATTATTTAATAATATGCTTCATTCTCTATTTCACGATTTCAATCCCACCAAATTTACTTCAACCGTTACCAAAAAACACTAATTATTATTTAATACTATTTAAAATTTTAAAATAAATTACTTTCCAACCATTCAAAAAAAAAATGTGTATATTAAAAGATTGTATCACCTCAGAAACTGAGGAACCTAAGGAACCTGACAGTCGACCTGCCAAAAAGAGGAATCCAGAATTGACTCCAGGCTCCTTTAAAGATAACCAAAATTGTCCCTATCACTATAGCTAGAATATCCAATTTGTTGTAGTTTATACATAAGTGGCTTGAAAGCCTTTTAAAACTAATCTTAAGAAACTTGAAAGAACAAAGTTGAAATGTGGACAAAAGGAATATCATACACCAGAAGTACAATTGCCTCCATCGCCGGTAGGGGATGATTCCAATCTAGAGCAAGGATGAAAGGTTGACGACAAACTGGGCAACGGTTGGAAGCAAGTTCGTCTGACAATGAATCTAAGAGAATGTCCAGCCCGCGGTTAATGTTCTCCTGACGAAACAACTGATCCACTGTGTCTCTGCGAATGTCCAGGAGCAAATTGAGGCGCTCCTCAGAGAAACTATGCATAATGGAATTAGGGAAGTCCTCTGGTGCTATATTGGCTTTCTAAAGGGGGACCAACAAGGCTTCTTCCTCAATGACAGGATAACCCCAGTAGCATGTCAGTGGGTCACACAGAGAAGCTTGGCCTCTTGCACCTATGTTCGCTGTAGACTAAGCAGCCTGTTGAATTGGCCCAAGACGTGGCATGGATGGTCTCGCTATGTCCTCAGGAGGTGGGGCGGGCGATTCCTCCTCTATGACAACACATCTTCAATTCTCCTCTTTGTTGCTAGTATCCATGCTTGACACTTATGCAATGGGGTCGGCTTGAGGAGAAGATTGGCCCGAAACATTTGCAGTGACATTGGCATTTTTATGGTGATTGGAAAGATATATGAAATAGTCTAAACCTCTGCGAGAACGACCACTCTCTCGAGGCATGGAACCAAGGATGAGAGCAACAAACATAGGAGGGGGAAATCAACTAGGAGTTGGGCACGACTTAACCTCTCCAGAAGAGAAGTCAAGCGCGCAGAAAAAGCAGAAAGAAGAATCATGTCAAGAGTAGTTGAGCGACACATAAAAATATTATCATTCCAACACATTAAGGGAGCCATAAAATCAGAGGCGACATTGTCCTCTGTCATACCACTCCCAATTAAATCCAATGTCATCCTGAACCAGAGCATCAAATGTCCCATGGAACAAAATCTCTTGTGAGATAGCCTTGCATTAATGCACGACCTCGAGAACTAAAACATGGAGAAGAGGTGGCAGGCAGGGGTAGTCTTTAATTGCATAGTTGAGCGCGTGTCACCCCATTCAAAAAACCATTCAAAAAAATATTATTTAATCATAAAAATGGCATAAATTCTCTTCAATTTCTATAAAAAGATAAATTTTAATAAATCAAGTGTTTCCACACACGACTTTTTTTTAAACTCAAACAAAAAAATTTGAAAAACATTTTTCCAGTTGCCTACTAAGCACTTCAGTTTATTTTCTTTGAAACGTTAACATTATTTTACATTTTCTGTGAAACTTCAATATTAATCTTATACTTAATATTATTAGCAATCTCCTATAAAGTTGTAAAAAGTTTGTCATTATATTGTGTATTGGTAGAATGTGTTTATTTTTTAAATGCGCCAACGAATTGGATCGATGTGAAACTGTAGTTTTTATTGATAGGAGACGCGAAACTAACATTTTGTAGCGTCGAGAATGCAACAACAAAGAGTCCCCAAGGTGAATCAACTTATGAAATTGTGATTTTATGTGATATGCTTATTGGTGGAGGGATGTACGAGTATAAAACATCATAACTAGAATGCATTGAAAACATTTACCACAAGTGTTTTACTGCAAAATTTTTCATAGCATAAATTAATTAGATGAGAAGTGAGTATTGATTGGGATGGACATAAGCTATTCAACCTATTATTTCATTGTCAAGCAATAATAGCAATCAAATTGTATAGAACAAAGGTAAAAACATTGAAAATTTGAAGTTTTAAATCCATCGCAAAATAGATAAAGGGAAGATGATGTCGAAAACCAATGATAAAGAACACAACACAAGAATTGTTTTGATGATGGTGAGCGGAAAAGTGTGTTTGGTGCTACCTTGCAATAATTTCAAAGACTTTGAAGGCATAGAGACATGGCTGAGAGCATTAAATTTGTTAGATTTATCATTGTTGCGGATGAATTTGAATATAGTGATATAGTTGACAAAGCGGAAGGATGTGTTACAAAGTAGAGAAATTTGTTCCCACTGTCAATATGCTCAAGAAAAACATTAACATTACAATTGCATTATACATGACCATCGAAGTTACGCATTTCACAATCGATTTCGAAGGAACCACTAACAATGGTGGCTAAGCATCAAATCGGATGCTCGTAAAAAAAATTCAAATGTTGTGGTGCATTGGATCAACAATTCTACACATGAAAATGCCTAGAATAACTCTTCCAATAAACAACATGAGAGCTAATTGTTTTCCTACCTCATATTGCCAATTTGCATTACCATTGGATCTTTGGCTTTGGCTATTTCCTTGTGGTCAAATGTCAAAATGTATGCCTTCATATTCCATGTCATATTCCAATAAAAAAAATTATGAGAAAGTAATATTCAACAATTTTGGAGTGTTTTTTTATTATAAGCGCCACTTTGGGAAGACATGAGAGTAATAGTAATAATGAAACTACAAAATCAATTGTCATGCTATCTCAAATAATTAAGGAAGACCTTCACCGTATCTTTGGTTTGCCACAAACGACAGAATTTCACTTTTAAGAAGAAAAGAAATTGAGAAATGAATGCTTTGAGAACCACAAGCATAATTTGAGCATGTTCCCAAATACATGAGACACAATCACATGAGTGTCATGTTGAGGCACATGTGGTTTTTGGAATGTTTTAATGAATCTAAATATCAGATAAAAGTCTTTTAACCTGGGAGTGGGAATTGTTCAAACTAGCTTTTTGGGTAAGACTCAAAAAAAATCCATTAAAGTACCTAAAACACTTGCAAACATGATGCCAATTTTTTTTATTGATAAGTCATTCCATGTTGAAATGTAAAAATTTGCAAAGAGGATGAAAAGGATCAAGATAACAAGCAAACACTATATCAGTCAATGAATTCAATTAAGAACATTTGCAAAAGCAGAGACTATATCAGTCAATGAATTCAATTAAGACCATTTGCAGCCATGAGATGAGATTTGGTTTGGTTCTATATTCTATATACATGAGGGAAAAGCGGTTGGGAAAGTAAAAGCACTAATTGGTTTTCTCCCTACATTCCATTAGGAAAGCAAGGCAGGGTATTTTTAAGTTAGGGAAAGTTTGTTCATTATCTAGTCATTTCATTTGTTCACCAAGTGGCCACCCAAGTCAGTACTAAGCCATGCTCTTCGCAATTTCTACTAAGTCAATGAATGATTAATATAGTCTTTATTTGGTCCTAATCACCTGCTAAAAAATGGCCATCCCATCAAACACATACGCTTTTATGAGAGGGAATGCCTTACAGTGTAATAAAGTTTTTACTTCATTAATTAAACATCTTTGAGATGTTTACTGTTTTTAGTCCCTACCTGATTGATTATAGCATTCACTTAATCCTATTAATTGACATGTAGATGAATCTATAAAAAAATGCAAAAAAACAATTCCTCAAGATTTATAATGTATAGGTTAGTAATTTGTTTTGGTGGTGGGGATCATATAGTAATTGGTTAAACTTATTATCACTTTCTCGTTGAACCTCGCTATATTTTCTCCAAGATTTGCAAAGGTTTTGGAAAAATTAAGTATCAATGTTTAATATATTTTGATACATAACAAATTATGTCATTTGTCTGTCTGGGAAGCTTGACTAGGCTAAAAATTATTTACTTGTCAGGTTAAAAATTATTTACTTCTCAATCATTAAATAGAGAAAAATAGTTTAAAAAATAAAACAAAAATCGATGATAGTAGGGTGACATGACTTTAGTTATTAAGGTTATATTAATGTTCTATTCATGATGATGAATCTATTTAATGATTCATGTTGTTGGTATGGAGTCACATGGGTAAACTATGGTTCAGTCCCTAACTATGTCAGGCTTTGTGATGGATTTTCCTAGTCATTGAAGGTAGGTTCTTGTTGTCATTTAGTGTTTCTTGAGGCAAGCTTGTTACAATTTGGTTTTGGGAAACTTCATATGCATCTCCTCACTTTCTTGTTCGTGCTAATTGATCTATGTGCTTTTGCAATTTGTATGCATCCATCTCCTTTCATTCATGTTTGTGTGAACTACTCTGTTGTTTTTGGTGTTGATCTCTATTGGTTTCACGCTCTTGGGTTGTTGCATTTCTAGTAGGATTTGATTGTTGTTGGGAATCGCCAAATTCGTTGTTGAGGTGGTGTTAATGTTGTGCTTGTTATACCCTATCCATGGTGTTGGATTTATTTAATGGTTTAAGTTTGCTTTGATGTTTTTCGTGTTAGTATTTATTGGTTTCGTGTTGTTGGGGGAATTGCATTCCCAATGGAATTTGATTATGGTTAAGAATTGTCAAATTTGTTATTGAGGTGGTGTTAATGTTGTGATTGTTAGCCCTCATCCACAATGGTGGTTTTATTCAATGGTTTGGGGTTGTTTCCATGGGAACAAATGGGGAAATTATGGTTCTCCTCGAGTATCTTAGGCTTTATGATGGCTTTTCCTGGTCGTTGAAGGTGGGTTCATGTGGTCATTGAGTGGCTATTTAGGCAAGCTTGTTACAGTTCATTTTTGGGTTTCTTCCTATACATGTCTCCTCTAGTTTCTATTTGTACCAACTACTCTACATGTTTTTTATGCCAGTATGAATTTCAGGCTTCATGCATGGAACTCCTCTCATTCCTATTTGTGCTAATTACTCTAGATTTTTTGTTGTTGTTGGTATATGTTCATTTGGATCTCTTGGGGGTGTTTCATTTCTTATGGTAGATGTATATTCATTTGGTTCTCTTTCCATACCTTTAACAATGGCTCGAGGTAGATACCTCATATTATTATGGAATTAGGCTCTCTTTGACAACACATGTATTCCAATTGAGGACGAACACCTTCAGTAACCACTCACACAACCAGATCAAAGTTCAAAACACCAATGTTTTTACGTGGTAAAACCCCTATGGGGAAACATCCACAGCCCTAGCCAATGCAGCCACTTGGAGAAATTTATTAATGCAAAAGAAAATATTACAGAGAGTTTTACAAGAGAGTTTCTCACAATTGATCATCGGCAAATGACCCTCCATGCTCTTTAAATATAGATCATGGGCCAATCGGGTGTTAAGCCATGGATCAATGTAGCCATTAAGATCAAGGAGAATATGAGTCGTCATATCACTCTATGTCGAGAATATATCGTGATCATCGAATTTCCTAACTACAAATGCATACTAATGCATAGTAAAGAAACACACTTTAACCTAACAACACATTAGACCAAGTTGATCTTAACTAAATCCTAAGTGTATAAATATCCTAACATCCCCCTTAAGAATAACTTGGGATAAGATTGAAGGATTTACAAAGGCGACACAATAGGAGAAGGAAGGAAGCATTAGAGCCTATCCCCCCTTAATGACAAATTCTTGAACTCCTAACATAGATCAAATTTTGGAAAACTTCGCTACTATAAAAGACTTTGTGAAAATGTTTGCAACTTGATCTTCATTAGGGAAAAAGAGAACTGCAATAACTCAATCATGAATGATCTTTCTAATGAAGTGCATGTGTAGATCAATGTTTTTGTTGCGTTGATGTTGAACTCGATCTTTAGCAATGTTGATGACACTATGATTGTCACACTAGAGGGTGGTCGGATGTTGCTACTGAAATCCAAACTCTAAAAGGATCTATCAAAGCAACAGAGCTTATTGACTTGCATTAATCATTGATCGATACTCTGCTTCTGCTGAAGAAAGAGTGACAGCCTATTGTTTCTTATAGGCCCAAGTGATAGGTCGAGAACCAAGGCTCAAAACATAACCTATAGTATAATTTCAATCAGCAGGGTCATCGAACCAATATGAATCAGTGAAACCAACCAATAAAGGAGTCCCCCTAAGTTGTAATGTATCACGAATTGAACTATACCCCAGACATACCAAAGTATCCTTTTAGTTGTTTTCCAATGGCTTTCATGGGGTGTTTGCATATATCGGGAAACAAGAACAAGAACAAAGGAAATATCAGGATGGGTATGCATCAAATATAAAAGGCTACCAACTAATTGACAGTATAAGATGGCATCAACTTTGAGAGAAGTACAAGTGGAAACAAGTTTGAATCCAGACTAGAAGGGATAAGGGGTTGGTTTAGAATATTCCATGTGAAAGAAACGAAGAAGGTCACAAGCATAGTTAGACTGGGAAAGAAAAAATCCTTCCTTGGTTTGAAAAACTTGGAGGCCAAAGAAATAGTGCAAATAGCCTAAGTCGATCATTTCAAATTTCTTCTTAAGGCTAGTTTTCACATGGTTTAAAAGTTTAGGCTCTCTACCATTGAGGATAAGGTCGTCAATATAAAGAACAAGTATTATGAGATGGCTTCCTATTTTCTTGGTATAGACATTAAGATTAGAATGGAATTTATAAAATTTAGTGTCAAGAATAAAGTTGTCCATTTTGGCATACCAAGCTCAAGGAGCTTGCTTAAGACCATAAAGAGAATTATTAAGGAGAAAAACAAGGCTAGAGTCATTATGTACATATCTAGGAGGTTGTTCCATGTAGATTTAGTCTTGCAAATCCCCATGCAAGAAGGCAGATATAGCATCCATCTAATGGAACTCCCATTTATGCGAGGCAGCAAGGGATAGAACAAGGAAGATGGAATTCATTTTGGCTACAAGGGAAAAGGTTTCATTATAGTATATGCCTTCAACTTGAGAGAACCCTTTAGAACCTAACCAAGTCTTATGTATTTCAACACTTCCATCTGATGCATACTTAGTTCTATACACTCATTTACATCTGACAAGTTTTCTTCCTTTCGAAAGAGGTACAAGATCCCAAGTATCATTCTCCACTAAAGAGAAATACTCTTCATTCATTGTTGTATCCCAATCTGGATGACCTGAAGCTTTTGCAAATGTCTTTGGTTCATGAGTCTTTGAAACTTGAGCCAAAAGAGAAGAGGCTTGTTGGAACTTAGAACGTGTCTGACGTTGATCTGAAGTATCATCGGCAAGATCACCCACTACTTCTCGTGTTGAACAGACCCATCTAGGAAGCGGTGGTACTGGTCCAGGTTCATGTTCAATGGACTCATTTGGAGGAAAGTGAGCACGCAGAGGTGATTTTCAGCCTCATGATCATCATCTAAAGAAGAAGAAACTAGAATAGGAACATAAGATGGCACAAATGACGAAGATGGCTCGTAGGCCTAAGATGGCATAAATGTTGAATTAGGCTCGCATACAAAGAGATTTTCATCAAATTTAACATCTCTTATAATAATAATTTCAATGGAATGAGGTTGAAGAAGTTGGTAACCTTTGACATCTTCATAATATCCAACAAAAATATACTTCCCACTTTTAGGTTGTAAATCTTTCATTTTCTCATCGAGAATGTGAGCCCATGCTACACTACCAAAAACATGGAAGTGGCTTACATCTGGCTTAAGTTTATTCCATGCTTCTTTCGATGTTATATTTTTTAGAGCCTTTGTGGGAGTGTGATTTACTATGTAATTTGCACAGTTAATGGCTTCCGTTCAATAGTGAAGACTTAATCATTTAGATTGGACCATACAATTAGCCATTTCTTTTAATGTGTGATTCTTTCTTTCAGCAACACCATTTTGTTGTAGTGTATATGGAATAGTATGTTGCATTTAAATTCCCTGTGCAATGTAGGAACTTGAAAATTTATTGTTCACATATTCGCCTCCATTATTTGTTCTTAACCTTTGAAGTTGATGTCCAGATTATTTTTCTACAAGGGCCTCGTAGGGAAAAAACTTGCCAAACACTTTGCTCATAATTTTTAAGAAGTAAACCCAAGTGCATCTGGAGAATTCATCAATGAAAGTTAAGAAATACTTGCACTCAGAGAAGGAACACGAATAAATAAGGCCACACAAGTCACTGTTAATAAGCTACAAAGGAGTCGAGGTGTGTCAAGAAGCACGTTTGTCAAAATTGTCCCGATGATGTTTTTCAAGAACACAACTAGCACAAACACCATATATGCAAGAAATAAGAGGAAGACCAGTCACCATATGTTGATTACATAGTTTTTGCAATGAGCAATAGATTAGATGACCAAACTGCTCATGCCAAAGTTTGTTCAAGTCATCGCTATGAACAACAAAAACTAATGGACAAGATGATAACCCAAAGTTGTGAAACTTGTATAACCTAGTAATATCATTAGCAATTCTAGTTGTGACGACATGCTTAGGATCTTTTAAATCCTTAATTACAACTTGATGAGGTGAAAACTCTATGGTTTTTCCTTCACCTGAAAGAGTGATTTGATATACCGATAGAAGGTTGCAGGAAATACTTGGAACACATAATACATCATTGAAATGGTCATTATCTACATGAATTGTTCCACGCCCTACAACACTAAGAGATCTATCATCACCAACAAGTATTTTCTTGGTGTTACATTCATTTAGAGTAGAAAATATGGTTTTATCCTTAGCCATATGATAAGATGCTCTAGAATCAATAATCCACTCATCAAAAGAATAAGTAGAAGTTGCAATGAAGGAGAAACTAGAAGTAGAAAGTACATGTCCATGAGAAGAAGAAGAAGAATCAATATTGATGTCGTTCTTCTTCATCGTTTCTTCTAAGGCTTCCATCTTTTTAAAACATTTAGACTCCACGCGACCATCTTTCCCACAAAATTTGCAATGTCTATCACTAGTATTCTTCCTTTTGGATTTTGCTCCTTTTTCATTATTAGGAGAAAAAGTTGGCAGAGAAGGTTTAGCACCCTTGTTTTTCTTGTTGTTGTGGCGAGGATGTTGCTTCTTGGGATTCTTGGATTTATCTTTATGTTGGACCACTAAGGATTTGTTCGATGTACCTCTAGTGTTAATTAATCCAAGTTGCACAAGATTATCTTTTTCTCAAATCAAAGCATCCCAAAAAGACTCAAGAGAGGGTTTTTTATAAGCACTCCTTAGAGATTGTCTAGTGGCATAAAAAGTAGATACAAAAATAGAATATGCTCTACCAAGATTAGAAAGAATACCATATATGCATCGATCTTCCTTCGGATCTAGTTGGCATTCTATGCAAAAACGTCTAAGTGTTTTGAACTTAGATAAGTAATCTTCAATGCAAGGAAAATCATTTGGACTCAAAAATTCATTGACTAATTTTTCAATTGGTGGGATCGAATAATATTGTTTTTACCTAACACAGCTTCAAGCTTTTCCCAAGTTTTATCTAGGCCCTTAATTCCTTGAAGGTGAAACCTTAAATCAAGAGAGATGGACATTAAGATTAGTCAATGTGCTTTGTCATTTCTATTAACTCATTTGGCATACTTGTCATCATCAGTGGGTTCCTTTTTTTTTTCCAAGGTAATCAGATATAGTCCGTTACTTCTTAATGCATCGTCCATATGAGATTTCCATGAGAAGTAGTAGGTATTGGTAAGAAAAAGATCATTGGGAGAAATCATATTAAATATGTAGATAATATGGGTTTAAAATATGAAACTAATATCCTGGATGGAAAGATCTCGAAACAATAGGTTGTTTGAAAAAAATAGCACTGAAAACAGACTTAAGATGTGAAAGTTATTCCCTTTTGAAAAAAACGCATAAACGGTAACCAAAGAGCCACGTGGCAAGTGGAATTTGGTCCACATGGTGATGTTACTCCTAACTATGCCTATAGTATCAATTTTAAATAAGTTACTTATGAAGTGACCCACTTTTATAGAATAAGCGGGAATCACTTTCAGAATGATGTTACTTTGTAAAGTAAAGTTGCATGCAAAAAATAACTTAAAATAAATATTAAAGTTATTTAATAGTGATTCACTTTTATAATTAAGTGAAACGCAATTTACAATGAATGCATGAACTTTTTCAAAAAAAGTAACAAAAAAAAGACTTGAACTCAATACCTCTTACTAAGTAAAGTAACTTTCAACCAAATGAGCTAGTGAAAAACACATTATATTCTTAAGAAGGAGGATTGAGGGTGTTGTTGTTGTTGTTGAAGATGGCCTTGGAGTGTGTGTTCAATAAAAACTTATTTTTGTGCATTCACATACAAAAAAAATTGCTTCTTGACAACAACAAGGGTTAAATCTTGGATAGATTACACGAAAAATGCAAATTTTCCCTATGTTTCTTATTTATCGAGATCGCACAGAGCGCACAACAAAGAGCGTACGCATACAGGAAAACCATTTATGCTCTGTTTTTTATTTGTTGAGATCAAAAATAGAATACACATATCGAAAAGAGTAGTAACCTCGAAATAAAAAACAAAAAACCGAAATATTATCTTTGTAAAAATTTAAAAGGGCGTATTTAGGCTTTATACCTCTAGATCTGACTGAAATAATCGTATTTTGGAAAAACGGAAACCTTTTTGAGTGAAATGAAAATCATTTATAGCTCAAATAAGCGCTCTGGATGCAATGGAAGATTCCTTTTGGCCTAGAAATGTATGAAAATGGAAAAAACTATAGATGCAACAACACGACTTCAAGGTCTCGATCTACAACAGGAGTGGGTCTTCAAATGTGCTCTGATACCATGTTTGACAACATAGGTATTCCAACAGAGAACGAACACCTTTAGTAACTACTCACACAACCAAATCAAAGATCAACACATCGATGTTTTTACGTGGTAAAATACCTATGGGGAAACATGCACGACACCAGTCAACGCGACCACTTTGAGCAATTTATTAATGCAAAAGAAAATATTATTAAGATATTTACAAGAGAGTTTCTCACGATTGATCATCAGAAAATTTCCCTCCATGCTATTTAAATAGAGATCATGGATCAATCGGGTGTTAATCCATGGATCAATGTATCCATTAAGATCGAGGAGAATATGAGTCGCCGGATCACTCTATGTCGAGAACATATCGTGACCATCGGATTTCTTAACTACAAATGCATACTAAAGAAACACACTTTAACCTAATGACACATTAGACCAATTGGATCTTAACTAACTCCTAAGTGTCTAAATATACTAACAGGCTTGTGCAATGTCAAAGTGGGAAAAAATATATTTTTCTTGTGTTTAAGCCTTAGTTAAACTACATTCCCTATTGAAGGTCATAAATTTATGGACACCTAGATTGTTCTACAATTTAGGCTTCCAAGGTCGTTTTAGCTTGGAGATTAAGGTATGTGGTTAGGCCTTTTTTTTCTTTGCAAAAGAAATTGATTTTCTTATGATTTGGTCATGTATCTAACTATGTTTTGGTGTTATTTCAAGTCTTTTTGTTTGTCTCTTTTTGCTCTAATAGTTACTAAAATATTGAGACATTTTGATATCGACTCAATGTGAGACCTTATAGATTTTAGAATGTTTTTCCCTTTCATTTTTCAACTCTAAAATTGGTTTCATGCTTGTTAGGCATCACTTTTCTCTTGTATTAGTTGTTTATAATTTTAGGCCATCTAGATTAAGCATAGGTTGAATTGGTTTTCCCTACTTATGTTCAAGTTCTATATAGTTTTTGAGGTATGATGTACAAAGGTTGTTTTCCCATGGGAAAATAAGGTATGTGTCTATGCCACAAGGGTTTCATTCAGTGAACATGTGACATATCATGTTTGTTCATGGGATATTAAATAATACCCCTAATTTCATTAGATATTGAAAAATACCTCCCAAAATCCTTTTGTTGAACCCCCCTCCCAATATATCTTTCCAATTAAAAAACATATATATTTTATTAGATATCTTATGTATCCATTTTTTCTTGGCATTCTTTATACCCATTTATGTTGCTACCCCTAGTGTGGAGATAGGATATAACTCTTATAAGCCCACAAATCACAAAATTAACCTAAAACTGAGAAAACAAGTGCATTGGCATCCCAACATAGGGATTGTCATTGTAGTATGATAGTCTTGGGTTTAAGGGCTTGGTGTTATACTACTTTCACCACTCTCTTCAATAAAATGCATGGTCATACATTCATTGTGAAGGGGTTTATGTATATGGATATCTATTTGTAGACCTGGAAAGGAATACCTTCCCAAGTCATAACTCTTTGTTCTTTAGATCTATGATCTTGTGGAAAATTTAAGAAAACATATCTATCTATTTATCAAGCTTGTCTTTGTAATAATCTTTAGGCAAGTGATCTACCTGGTAACAAATACATTTTTTCTTATCATTTGAAATCAAGTGCACCCTCATTAGGAGAGATGTGAGAGATTGTGATCCCATGGCTCAATCCGACCTAATGGCATCATTATTTTCATGTAGGTAGAAATGATTCCTTGCTTCCTTGTTTTGTATCATTGTATTATCTTAGGTGGTGCTAGAAACATTTAATCTCTACTTTTAAAACTTAGTAAATGTTAGTTAACCCTCAATTTCAAAATATAATTTGGTCGCATACCTACATTTTTCTCTTGAAAAGAGTCAATTAGGGTTTGTAAAGAGTTGATATCTTCTTACACAAGTTGAAGTAAAATACCTTACATTATGTTGCCCCCTCACATCTAGGGGTAACTACTAGAGGAGATTTTTTTCTCCTGTGATCCACATCATAGACAGTTTTGATGATGACATTCAGAATTCTCCATAAACAGTTGCCCATAGATGCCTTCCACTTTATGCTCAGATCACTCATATCAAATGATATGGTGCATGACGTACATTTTTCTAATGCTTCATATCAAGTGCTAATGCTCAATGTTTTTTACATGAAAATAGTGATCATGGGTTGAATTGGATGATGGATCATAATGCTCTAAATTTATACCTTTTTCCTTGTTTCACCTTGGTGGTCATCATCATATCCTAGTCAAGTGTTGTCACTCTTGGGAAAAGTTGTACCACTGGGGGGCCTTGATAGGGGTAATGTGTCCATATCCCAATCCATATGTAACATGCTCCACCTTTTCCATTTTTGTTATCCTTTCTCTTGGGTTGGTTGTCACATGTCACCCATAACGGTCCATGCCTCATAATCCCATGAGAAGAAGGAGCTAGAATGCTTTAGGTTAATGTAGCTTGATATATAAAAATATATATATAATATAGAAAGAGAAAATGATAAAACTCAAAATCAAAAGAAAAGAAAAGAAGAAAGAAAAGTGAATTCAAGAACCAATATAAAATAAGAAACATGAGCTCTGCCCCCTCGCTAAGAGGCCATCACCCCAAGTCGTATGCAATGAATGTATACCCAACAAAAAGGACATAGCAAATGAAAATCAAAAGCCAAAAAAGGTCGAATGAATAGAGAAAAAGGAAAATATGGGTTTGGAAAGACATAGTGTCAAGGAAAGGGAAACTCATTACCTATGTGCTCCCTTATACAAAGGCGCTCTTGATGATGCCTATCATACATAACCTTTCATGACTATGCCACCACCCATGAAGTAAACCCCAAACCATACCATATGTCATTACACATACTCCTTGATGGGTTTCTTGGGAAATTCTCCTTTTCTTTGGTATTGGCACACATAACAAGGGTTAATAATGATCCTCTCGTACCTAAACTTGGAAAATTGTATAATTTTATGAGCTAATGTGAAGTTTGAAGAGGATATTTAATGTGATCTATCTAGTGGATTTTACATTGACATGACTCACTTTCTATGTTGCATTTGACTTATGTACATGCATCTGAGTCTCATGAATACATTGGACCACATGAGCCCCTTCTTGGACGATGTACTTCACATGGATACCCACTTGATTGAGCTTTGGTCCTTTGGAGGACATTGAGGAGCTACTTGCATATTTTGATGGAGGCCATCCCACCTTGTTTGAGAGGTTGTATCACCTTATTTAGAGGATGTTGAGCCTTTTAAGGGCACGACACCCTTATTGATATGTCCTAGCACCCATTGGAGATGACATGGCACCTTGATGATGGAATGTTGCACCTTTTATTAATGATTTGGAACCTATTGATGAGACATCACACCTTTTGGAGGAGGATATGTCACTTTGGGATGAAAATTTTCACCTCTTGGAGGGAACGTTTCACGTTTGGATCCCCTACACTTTGTTTGTTGAGTTGTCTGCTCTATGAGGCCACACGTGTGAGATTGATCATGCATTTATGAGGGACATCTTCTATTATGAGCACATTTACTTCATTTTGGAGAAATCATTGAGGGTGTTAGTGACCTATCTAGTCGTGTATCATGGATATTTTATAATGTGTTTCCTTATCTCTAGGGGTCTTAATAGATAAAGGAATTATTTATATTTTTAGGGATTTTGATGGATGATAAGGGTGCTTGATCTCTCATATAAATAAGAGAACCATTTCTCACTTGTAAATCATTACTACTTGTGGAGAATTATCACTACTTGTCTATTATTTATTTATCTCTTCTCTAAATCACTTTGGATGGCTAGTTAGAGAGACTTGTTGAAGATTATGTCTTGTGGATGCATTTAATTCTCCGTGGATTTTAATTGTTAGGGTCTTGATGGATGAAATATTTCCTTATTAAGTGATCTCACTTTATATTTTGGTTTTGTTTACGAATGAATGTAAGTATAATTGTACTTCTCTAGTGATGGTTGTGCATTCTCTTGGTTTCTTCTTGAAGAAACCCTTATTTTCAAAGATTTTTAAAGGTCACTAGTGGAGTGCCTTCCCTTGAATTATCTTGAATATTTAGTAAGATACTAGGAAGATGTTATAGGGTTTGTATGGGACAACCCTAGATATCATCCTAAATTCACTTGCATCTCTTCAAGGGAGTCCTTAATTGACCCCATATGCCTAAAAAAATCAGTAGGCACTAATATTCTCCCATCTAGTCAATCTAGGGTTCTCATGCATGTTCCTGACCTAAAATTCTAGGGTTTTCTTGCATATTCCTGACCTAAAATCCTAGGGTTTTCTTGCATGTTTGACCTAAAATCATTTTATTGCATAAAATTTGCCTTGCTGATTTATTTTGTTGCATAATTAGGGATATACATCTTGTTTTAGTTGGATGTTATATGCCTTGTAATTTTCATATTTTAAAAGTTAATCAAACCCTAGATTTATTCATTATTTTAGCCCCATTTTCTACCAATTTATAATTCATTTTGAGGGCTAAATTGTATTATTGTTGTAACTTGTTTATGATTGTAATTTCATGCATGTTTTGCAACATGCATCATAAATTTCAGATTTGAGTGATTTGGGGTTTTTTTGTAAGATATTGTTGCTTGGTAAAACCCCCTAATCAGCCTTAGAATACCTTGAACAAAATCTAGAATTAACCTACATTAACCACCTAAACCCTAATTTTCTTGACATATCTCATTGGTGGTATTTTTGGTAGATACTTAGGAGGCATTAGACTTGACCTTGTCTTTTCTTAGAAGTCCTATGTCCTACAGGGAAGCCTCCCTTTTGTTGGATATAATCCTCCACTAAAAAGAGGGAATATTTTTCCTAGGTGACAATGGTGACATCTTCCAATGTTCCACCAGTCTTGGATCCTTGTGAAGGATTTTCACTGAGGTGCCAGATTGTGTGGTAATACATTGGACAAGTGATTCCACACCCAACAACAACAACAATGATAATTTTTCTTCCATGTGGCATGAGGTGACCAACCTAGAAAAAAGGCAACCATACTATAGATCTGAGAAGGTGAAGAAAGGAAATTTTCACATATGGTTATTGATAAATTACTAATAGCACTCCCTTTTATAGTCTGCACTAAGCGATGGGCCTTTGTTGACATTTTAAATAAACAATTCCTTCATTTAGCATGCATTTGGATGGAAATAATTTAGAGTTATCATTCATCCAATGTGAATTAGTAGCAACAGAGGGTGAAAAAATAAATTCCACCATATAGGTATTGAAACCTTGTAATGGATCAAACCCTTTCATCCATGGATGGATAGAACTGCACCATTAACAACTACTCTAAACTTAGTGCAAACCTTTTAGAATCTATGTGATCATAATGACTGCAAATCTGATTATCTATTGAAGACTATTTTTTCATGTAGGTCTTATCTATTTATCCCAAATCAGTTTATTGGCTACATCTGATCATCTATTTATTGTAGATAAATTTGTCTTTCATATCTGTAGGAATATGTCTTCTTGCCCAAAAACCCTTTCCCAATGTATATAACACCCCCCCCCCCATACTTATAGACCTACTTTGATTAAAAAATACCTCTCCCCATTTTAATATGAAACAATATATTGACTTCATGTTTCATAAAATACTCATGGAAATATACCATGAATCCCGCTATTTGAGGGGAATAAAAAGTCCCCTGCCTTGCATAGAGACATTCCATAGTGCTATGGAGGCTCACGATCCTCCCCTTTTTTTGGAACTACCCTCCTTGAGAAAACGATATACTCAAAGTCATCCTAGTAGATCTAGTAGAGAAGATATTCTCACTCAAAGTACAAATACTTAATAACCTGGGGAGGTATTAACCTTTTATATAGAGGATAAGGAAACCACTTGCACACACAACAAAAGGTAAGATAATAATCCAATTTTTGAGGAGTTGGGAATACCCATGCTCATGCCTAAATCAAGTCAAGTATATCATATAAATGTAATCATGTCTCAACAAAGAGGAGGTTATGCCAAAGTATATAAATATAAATGGTTTAGGGCTCATCAATGACAAGACTATGCCAAAGGAAACTCAAGAAATATTCATGTGATGATGTTTGGGCATTAATCTCCTTTCAAGGGATCAACGCTTCCATATCCTCCATCTTGGATGTATATCATCCACCCTTTCTTAATGGCCATGATGGCTCTACTAACCAACAACCTCATTTTCACCAACCTAGTTGTAGAAGACCATGCCAAAGTACAACAATGTCTCAATACATCATCAATACATCCTCTAACATCAATAGTATAGTGTCACTAATTGTAGGAAAAAAAATTAAGAAGATGAGGCCCAAACCCGGAAAAGGCCCAAACATACGAGGAACTCAAACGTTGGAGCAAAAGATCTCCAAGGTAGTGGTTCTAGTATAAGCTAAAAAGGAATTAAAACGTGTCCACAGTCTTCAGTTGAGTATTTAACACTAATACCACTTAACATGACTCTTCACATGTGAATAGGAGTTGAAATTAAACACGAGAAACACTATTTAGTCATAAATCAATGATGAAAATGCCTACTAGATGAAAGGTAACCCACCAATAACTACAATGGTCACCAAGGTACTAGCACGATCCTAATGGTGTGAATAAATAAGTCAGGGTCAAACACCAAATGGTCAAGGACCAATGATGAGAATTCATTACCAAATGCAAGGAAATACACCCTTGAGAAAAGTGAAAATAAAAGTACTAAACCTCTAGATCAAACCCCTAGAGAAAATGTGTCATGGTTGATAGGATTAGATACATTGGAAGAAAGGCTATGATCAACCTTGTCAACCAACATGTGGTAATAAGATATATGATGAATGATCATGAGATAAAATTGACTCAAGGGATATTCCAAACATGGGAGGGTGACACAAGTAAGAAGGAAAACACTAACTTGAGAAACAACCACTTTTAAAAGGAAGCCATGGGGGATGACTAAGCAAAGGTCGGAATGGGGATAAGATGGAGAGAGAGTTTTGATAGTCATAGTAGGTGAATCAAAACTCAATTTTGATAAGCCAAAGGAGAAGACAAAAATCAATGATCATGATGACCAGGTGGCAGGACATAAATACGTGACTCTATGTGATTCTCCAATGATTCAAGGGAAAAACTAATGGTTGCCCAAAGAATACAATGGGGACTTAACAAATTGGGAAATGTCCCTAACTTGTACAGGCTCCTTTATTTTCCCTAAGTGTTTATTCTTTATATTTTTTTAATTTGTTCACCTTAATTGGAAAAAATAAAATAATCAAGAGAGGAGGCACATGTCCATGTTGCAAGCAAACAAATTCCCAAGCACATGCGAGAACATATGGTTGAATGCAAGTAACATTAAATATTTATAGAAAACAATGAGCACCCCAAGTATATTCCTCCCTTCTAATGGTGATGATGTTCATGCGATTGGCACAATAAAAACAAAAACCAAAAAGGAACAAATGAAAGCAGACAACAAAAAGCAATGCATGCCAACAAATAAACAAATAAAATGGTGGGATCCCTTATGGGAAATTCCAATAAGAGATGAGAACATATAATTAATCTCACAAAGAAAACTCAAAATTAGAGGGCTTTATGTCTTATTAGAAATTCTTGAGATGGGTATCGTTTGGCAAGGAAAAAATATAGAAGAGGTTGATATAACATGGTCCAACTAGGGGATCCTATAAAAAATTAAGGTGAAAAATGTTTTAAATGCAACATTACAAAGGGAATATCTAAACATATATTCCTCTTTAAAAATATACCTTATTAATCCATCCATGACAAAGAGAATGATCTAAAAGTACCCTAAAATATATTTCAAGGTCCTGCACACATAAAATAACAATTGGGAAGTCTTGTCAATTTTTTCATGAGTTATCAAATCAATGGAAGTATTCGCAACCTTAAATTGTTTAATAGTACCTTGTTCAATGACACTAGTCTTTGTTGTGCAAAATTGGGCCAAGGTGTCCTCTTCCAAAATAGGTGGGGCAAGTAAAGAGGCATTGAAACTATCAATGTCACTAAGGTGGATAGAGTCTATTGGTTCAATAACATACTCACACAATCCAGAGGTAGTCAATACCTCAAGGGACTCTTAATATGTATGGAATACTATGCCCAAAGAGGTAGACATGTCAAAGGATGCCATCAAATGGGAAGAAAATTTGAATCCCTAGTCATACAACAAGTCTCTTGGGAAAATATTAAATTCTTCTATTCCATGGGTGTCTATACTTGAAGAAGAGGGGATGAAGCCACATAAGATATGCAGAAGGGATCACCAAATAATTCCCATGGCGATGATGAGTCCTTATAAATATCAAGGACAATATCCAAAATGGTATGAATCAAATTATCACTACCTATAAGGAAAAAAACATTATCCAAAATCTAAGAAAGGTTAGGATCACTATATGTAAGGTTGTTGATAATGACCACTTTTCCTTCATGGAGAAATTGCATGGAAATCAAGGTAGATGACACAACCACGTTCATAGAATACATATAGTTCCTCCCAAGTAGCATGTTGTATTCCACTAGGGCACCCACAACTTCTACATTAATCAAAACAAATTTTGCACCTAAGGTAATACGTAATTTAGCCAAGACTCCCAGAGGCTAGGAAAGGCTCCTACTAAATTATCTTAAAGTGATATCTAATAAGAGAAGATTCAAGGAGTTCTTATGAACTTCCAATAACATGACACGTGATGAAACTCCAACATCTATTATGCATCGATGAATGTTGAAAACCCTAATAGTAATTGTGACTTGAAAAGTCATGGATTGAGGTAGAATTAGTTCAAAATTATACAAATGAAATGCCATCAACCTATATTCTAAAGGGTTAATACCTCCATCAACATTTAACAAGGCCTTACACTCTAAAGGATAAATCTGCAAAATCGAGTATAAATTAGACATAACACAAGGGTATTGTGCCAAGTTAATAACAATATCATAGTCCTAATCAACCCTGGTGTGATAATTTTGCACAATTCTAAGTAAAAGTGATTTGGGCAACATCAAAGTAGGTTTTTCCTACAAGTTAGGCATCTACAATGAAATTATCATAGGACCATTGGAGGGAGGAGGAATTATCTCCTTATTAATAAAAGACTTAAGGTTAGTTGTCTAATAAGTATGATTGTGTTTGAGATTCACCATTTCAATGACCATCATAATATTATGATGGTAAGGGACAATTTGTTGCAAGGTTCTCAAAGAGGTTAAAGCATTAGGAGCTCCATGTTGATTATCAACTAAATTATGCTAAGGGAAAGGATTTTGCAACATCTTAGATTTTTTTGGAATAGTCCAATTAGGTAGTCATGCCTCTAATTGGTTAGTTTCAATAATATTAAGACACTCATGACAATAGTGATCATCCCCACAAACAACACGACAATATTTAATCTTGCATCCTAGGTTTGGTTTCATTTATCCCTTTTTGGCATTATTATTGTCCCCAACATTGGTTCATTACTAGTTCCCTTGGTTCTAATTCTTTTTCCTATTCTTATTATTCTTCCCTTGATTAGGAGCCAAGTTACTTGTTTATTGAGCCAAAATATTACCAAGTTGTGAAGGATGAAAATGAACCAAATTAATGTTGGATGAAGGAAATTGATAATATGGAGATGCCCTTGAGTAAGGAATGATGCAGTTAAGGCACCCATGGCATAAGAAATATTTGGAGTATACAATTGGCTCAATTCATAGGGAACACTCTGACCTCCATAAGGGCTAGGGCCTCTAGAAAAGGGACCATGACCAAACTAGTTAGGAGCGTAAACTAACGACTAATTTATTCCTACAAGGCCATCAATTGCATGGATTCTCTTAGCATTGAAGGTGGACCAATGGGAGATAATTTAGATGCATTGAGTATGACTACAAACAAGTAATTGGTTTGGAAATTTAAAAAAAAAATGATTTATTAGGCCCTGAAGATAGCATCCTCCTCACTAATGGGCCATTATACAACATCGTCCTTAGAGTTTTGAGGAAGAAGGTACTTATTGAACCAATCTAATAAAATCTTGTCAGTGAATGGGATCTTACACAAACTCGTCCTATGTCACAATTTTTGGATGTGATATGTGATGTGTCTAAAAACTTTATGCTAAAAATCAATAAGGAGCTCAATCTTAGTCTCATGTCTAACAGGGACTCAAAAATAGTTCAAGGTATTTTTAACCAAAGCATCGAAGGTAGTCTAAGTACCTATAGGAAGTTCAATTTACCTCGTGGCTGCCACATCAATTATGGTATGTTGGAAAAGTCAAAGTATAATATTTCCATTTGTAATATTAATTTAGTAGTACCACAAATGAAATGTCTTAATGTGGTTTGAAGGTTCTTCTCTAGTGTTTCCCTTAAACTTAGGAATGTTCAAGGGTAACTTGGTGGCATATCGCATCATGATTAGTGAGATCATTTGTTAATTTTGAAAAGTATTGAAGGTTGATTCCAACCATAAAAGGTAGATCATTAGGTCCATTACCCTTAAATTGGGGGAGAGGGAGGTGGAGCAAGGGGGAGATCCTTCTAGACTATTCCTTCTAGAAGTGTTACTTACTGAAGAACCACCATTAGCACCAGACATGTTGGATGTTGGTAAAGTGCCACTAAGTATTTGTATATGAGGAGGAGGGAGCACACTAAATGGAGGAGCTTCTCCTTAAAGTCTAAGAGAATGTCAAATATTGTTCGAAGAAATTATGTCACAATTCCTCATATAATTCTCCAAGTCCTAAATTGTGTTATATTTAAAAACAATCCAGCATAAACAGCACACCCCTATGACACACTATCAAGTATCAAGCAAACATATCAATGTGTCCAAATGTGCAACCCCACCCAATGTAACACCCCTATTTTGATCCCCAATGTAGCATGGTATATTTGTAAATATTATAAATGGTCGGGAGCAAGCGATGTAATATGTAAACATTGTACATTGAAAAATAATAAAATGAAATACAAAACTGGTTGTAGACAAATAAGGACCAGAGTAATGGGAGGCTATGATTCCACAAGAGATGGGACTTAATGAGGGTTTTGAAGGGTTTCCACGTGCCTTGATTCTTAATCCACCCTCATAAATCAGTTTGTCATTTAGTCATTTATCCCTTTGACTTATTAAGCACTCAATCATTGAATTCATGTAAGAGGTTGGGTGAGAAATCCAACCCACTCAGTTATGATAGCATGGGTTGAGTGTAATAATCTTGGGGAACAGTGTGAGTTAACCAAGCATGGGAGAAGAAGAAAATTCGAGTAGGAAGAGAGAGTATTTTTTACATTTAGCAAGAAATGAGGAAAACCGGAGCTTAGTGCTGGGAAAGAGTAGGCAACCATAGTGGGTAGTGAAGATAGCTTATTGAAGCTGGTAATTATGTTGATATTGGGGTTGTCATGCTTGTAAGTATTTTTCTGTTGAGAAATCACCCAAAGAGCATTTGTAAATTCTATGTGAGCACTCTAGTTGCAGCCATATTTCTTGGAGCCCCCAGCTAAGATATTCCTAACCGGTTTGTGCTAGAGACTTGGAGGGGATGGAGATTTTCTGAGGGACTGTGGTGTAGAGAAGGAAATCTCATCCCTTGAGTTGTGTGGATTGATGGGGAAGATATTTGAGGAGTTGTAATTGTTATACGAATCGTGTCATTATGTAGGAGACACTCGTAAAAGAATGTATATCCTTGTGGACTCATAGCCCCAACTCGGGAGTACTTTGTTGATGAGAGAATTGGAGTAGCGGAGTCTACGGTTGGGTGGAATTTCCAATGTATGAAATCAATTGTGTAAATATCCACAAAATAAGCGATATGATCACTGCTTTATTTATTGTGTGAATATGTTGAATGTTGTGTTTAATTTATGTTATGTGTGTTTAATTGTTGGCGTGCATGTTTAAATCATTTGCATTCACATTTTTAAGAATTAATGATAATAGCATGAGCTTATATGCCATGTTGTGTATATTTCTTCATTTGAATTGGTATGTTAGTCTATTTAGTAGTAATGTGGCCCAACAACGGAGTTGGGTACGTTACAGATTGGTATCAGAGCTTTTGGTTCAACACCAGACCCATATGGGTCGAAGACCAGCGTGAATTTGATAAAATCATCATTTCATAGTTTCGATCTATGTCGAATTAGGGAAATTTGTTAAAATAGAGTGAAATCCACAAATTTATAAGAAAATTCAGGCCGAGTTTGCACTCAGAATGGTCGAAGAGAGGATCAAATGCATTGATCTGCAAGTTACAGAAATAAAAATTGACCTAGGAAGTCGAATTTCATGTTTTTATGGTAGTAATGAAGCTCAATGAAATTGATAGCTGAGATCACATTGATCATGAGATCAATGGTTCAAATTCATCTTGGATTTAGATGAAAACTTCTAAGAATTTTCAAGATCACCGAAAAAAATAGGAGTTCGGTGAAGTTTGGTGAAATTTAGTGAATCAGTGGTCGAGATCACATTTGATCTTGAGATCAACAATATAGAACCATCATGAATTTGTTCAAAAAACTTCTAAGTTAAACAAGTTCATCGATGGAAGTTTTTCAAAATTCACCGAAAAAAGAGGTTTTTCGAAGTTCACCAAAAAAGGAAGTTTTTCTAAGTTCATCAATGGAATTTTTTTGGAGTTCATTGAAAAAGAGGTTTTTCATAGTTCTCTAAAAAATAAGTTTTTTGGAGTTCGTCAAAAAAGTTAGTTTTTCCAAGTTTTCCGAAAATTCAAAATTTCAATCCATCGAAGACACTATTTTGGAGGTTGTTGAAATGCATTTTGTAGGTTTTCGATGGAGAAGAATTTCAGAGTTCCCAAAAAGACAAAATTTTCAATCCACTGAAAAAAACTATTTTGGAGGTTGCCAAAGTGTATTTTGGAGGTTTCCAAAGTGTATTTTGTAGGTTGTCAATGGAGAATAATTTCAAAGTTCGCCAAAATAAAAATATTTCCAATCTGTCGAAGAAACTATTTTTGAAGTTCTTGAAGTGCATTTTGCAGGTTGTTGATGGAGAAGAATGTTTTGAACCGCCAAAAGAAGGATTTTTCGAACCATCAAAGGAAGGATTTTCTAGTCCACTAAAAGGAGGATTTCAAGGTTAGTCTATAGAAGGATTTTAGCGGCCTCTGACGAAAGAAATATTTGGATCATCGATGTAAGAATTCTTCAGACCATCGAAAGGAGAAATCTTCAAATCGTCAATGGAAGAAATTTGAGGGTCGCCAATGGAAGAAATAAGTTGATCACCGATGAAAGGAAGGGAGGATGATGACATGGTTGCATCAAGGGTTGAAAAGTGGACGTCAATGCCACATTAGTATCCATGTTCCATGCCACATTAACCAAATTTCCATGTCAATAAGATGGTGGTTTTTATAAAATAAAAAATAAAAACAAGTCTGGAGGCAAAAAAAATGGCCATAAAAGGAGAATATTAACTCAGAATCAAATGAAATTTAAAGGGTATGTCCACAGTAAGGAAGAACACAAAAGTGTCAGTGAGGATCATTGGCTAATTCTGCTTCAAACTTCCATAAAATGCAAATTAATGGTTTTTAAAGAACAAGATGGAACTCTTTAACAGAGGTATTGTTATTCATGAAATTTTAATAGTGAGTCCAAAAATAATACATAAAATACCAAGTGGAGCTTTTGGCCAAATTCCAAGGAGTTTGAAATGGGGACAAAAAAACAAGCCAAAAACCATTATTCTCGGACATGTTTTGGGATTTTTGGGATATTTGGAGGAAAGGGCACCCCATATCACAAATATGGAAAAAAAATATTTACTCAATGTTTTACCTCCGCAAAAAGTCGGACAACTTTTTCTTGAGGAATTTTTTCCTAGTTTTTATTCATTTGTGAGATAGTCAGTTTTGCTAAAAAAATCCAAGTCTAGAGAAAATGTTAAAAGAGCAAAGTTGACAATTCCATATTTATGCAAAATTTGACTAGAACATCATATTCTGAATCTAAAAATTGTTGTGTATTTAAAATCAGAAATTTTACCTATGCCCAACATAAATGTTTTCTTGGTTCCAGATAGATTTTCCATTATAGATGGAAGAATATGGTATCTCAGCTAGATTGCACCAGTGAGAACAAGGCACAATTGAGTAAGAATGGAAAAATTCAGAAAGCTATAACTTTTATCTCATAATTAAAAATGAGGCATGAGTATAGTCGATGGAAATTTGATTCAGAGGAGAATGTGTCTAAATAATTAGAATCTAGTTTAGTGCATCCATACTCTTCGTAAATTTAGATGAAGAATGACCTATAGCCTAATTAATGAAATATTTTACAATATGCATAATCATTAACAGTGATTGTTGCATCCACATTTTTTCAGAATTAGAGGTATAGGCATAACAAATCTAGTTCAAAAATGAGGACTAAAGAGATGGATGATGCACAAGGTTCTTACAGCCATGGAAATGAAATCAAAGGATTAAATATCAGCCTAGGAAATGTAGAAACAAAGTCTAATTGACATAGAAACAAGGTGGATCATGTAGAGATGATCAAGAGCTTCTGGAGAGAGGTGTAGAGCTATAAAGAAGGTAATGAAAGGTTGATCAGATCTCAATAGGAGCATAACCAAATTAATTCTCAGTTGCTATAGAGTTTGAATAATTTGCAAAGACAAATCAACAAGGAGGTTAGCATAAGAAATGTATCCAATGCAAGACATGCGGAAAAGCACATATCTCATGATAGAAGGGATGACTACAAAGGGATAAGGAAATCAAGAAATGTTAGTAGGCATTACCATTCACCTAGACATTCATCCAAAAGAGAACCTATATTTTCATAATTATAGATCATCCCAAGTAGGTCTCTTGTTAGACATCAAAGGAGAAGGCACTAATTAGATAGTTTGTAAGGAGAGTTCAGGAGGCTCAAGCCACCCACATTTGATGGAGAGCATAGGAAGGATGAAGAAGCTTAAGTTTGGTTGTTGGGTATGAAAAAATATTTTCATCTGCACAATTATTCATCAAATATGGAAGCAAATATTGTCATATATCATCTTCAAGGGATAACTTCCGTGCGGTGGGACTAGTTGAAGCAAGTCAAGCATATTGAGGAGAAGAGAATTTCTTGGAATCATTTCAAGAAATAATTCCAGCAACAATACTTTTCAAAGAACTATTATGACAAGAAAATGTAATAATTATTTGAACTTGAATTAGGAAATATGACCATGGAAGAGTATGAGATGAAATTCTTGGAGCTTTTGAGGTATGTGGATTTCATCAAGGATGAGAAGGTTAAAATTCATAGGTTCTTGAGTGGGGTACCATCATTCTACAAGGATAAAATTAAGTTTGATGATCCTGAGACTTTAGAGGAAGCCATGAGTAAAGATAAGTATTTGTATGAGCATAATAAGGGAAGGCCATCTTTTCAAATATATTGGGATGAAAAAAATAAAGGCAAGATGGATCAGAGGAGGAAAGGGTTCAAGCCACCTTTCTTCAGGAACAATTCATAGTCATATAGGCAAGGGTAGAAAGCACAAAGTGATCCTAAGATGACATATTCCTTGGGGGAAAGGTCGATACAACATCCCATAAAGTGTAGTGGTTGCGAGTGAGACCACATGTATAAATATTTTTCTCATAAGGGAGATAGGACAAGGACTATGCATAGCATTCAAGAAGCTGATATAATGGAAGACATGGGTAGGAGTGTGAAAAGAATTTATGCAGCCTTAGGCAATAGACAAGTAGACTATCAATCCCACATGATTGAGGTGGAACGTAATATCGATAATCATCACATAGCTATTTTGATTGATTCTGGAGCTAGTCATATATATATATTTGAAAGAATTAAATTGAAGAGATGTATGCATGAAAAGTCTTGGTTGTTTCAGCTAGCTACTGGAACCAAGAGAAGAATCAATGAACTTGTCAAAGATTGTTCAGTGAACATGAATAGAGTTAGAACTAAAGTAAATTTGAACATCATACTGCTTGGGTCGTGTGGTTGTTTGATTGGTATGGATTGGTTGGACAAGCGTCATGTTGTCCTAGAATGTTACAAAAAGGCCTTCACATGTATTAATGAAGAATGGAATTCAAGGACAATTCAAGGTATTCCAAGGCTTATATATGTCAGAGAGATTTTAGTATTGTAGTTGAAAAGAAGTTTTAGAAAGGGATGCTAGATACATGCAACCCATATGGAGGATCCAACAAATGACAATGAGCCAAATCTTAAATACTATTCAGTTTTGAAAGAGTGTGAAGATGTGTTTGGTGAATTTCTAGGATTGCCACCAAAGAGAGACATTGACTTCCATATTGATTTGATGCATGGAGCTTCCCCAGTGTCCAAGACACCTTATAGAATGAATACATTGGAACTAAAAGAGTTGCAAATGCAGCTATAATAGTTGTTGAATAAGAGGTACATATGGCCAAGTGTTTCACCTTGGGGTGCCCCAATGATTTTTGTGAAGAAAAATGATGGGACTATGAGGTTATGTATTGACTTCAGACAACTGAATAAGGTTACAATAAATAACAATTATCCTTTGCCAAGGATTGATGACCTTTTTTATAAGTTGAGAAGAGCAAGGATATTTTTCAAGATTGACTTGAGATCAGGTTATCATCAAGTGAGAATCAGAAAAGAAGATACTAGCAAGACAACCTTTTGGAAAAGGTATGGCCATTATGAGTTTGTAGTGGTGCCATTTGGATTGACAATTGTGCCATCTACTTTTATGTGTCTAATGAATGGAGTGTTCAATGATTACCTCGACAAATTTGTCATTGTCATCTTGGATAATATTCTTATCTACTCCAAGAAGAGGAGGAGCATGTGCATCATTTGAGAATGGTTCTATAGGTGTTGAGAAAGCACTAATTGTATGCTAAGTTGAGCAAGTGCATTTTTTTTATCAAAAGTAGATCCATTATTTGGGCGACATTGTCTTAGAGGATGGCATAGCAATGGATCTAGAAAATATTGAAGCAATCAAAAGTTGGTTAGCACAAAAGAATATTTCATAAGTTAGATCATTTATGGGTCTAGTTGGTTACTATAGGAGATTCATTACAATTTTCTCCAAGATTGTGCACCTAGTCACTTCCTTGCAAAAGAAAGGAATAAAATTTGAATGTACTACCAAATGTGAAGAGATTTTCTAGCACTTAAAATATTTATTAACCAATGAACCTATCTTAAACATTGCATATCCAAATGAGGATTTTGTTGTGTGCATAGATGCATGTAAAGAAGGGCTTGGTGGATTCCTTACCCAAAATGGGCATGTAATTTTCTACGAGTCAAGAAAGTTTAAGGAGTATGAAAGTAACTATGCCACACATGACTTGGAATTGGAAACAATTGTTCATATGCTGAAAATGTGGAGGAATTATCTCATGGGCATAAAATTTGAGTTGAGGACATGCCATAGTGGTTTGAAATATATGTTTAGATAGACAACATTGAATGCCAAACAAGTTAGATGGTTGGAATTCCTTAGTAGGTATGATTTTGATATAAATCACATCAAGGGGAAAGAGAATAAAGTGGTTCATGCACTTAGCATAAGGGTGCATGAGATGCATGCTACAACCATTAGTATGTGCAGGACATATTTAAAAGATAGAATTTTAGAAGTGGTAACAATAGAATAGAATTATGTAAACGTTAAAGAAATCTTATAGAAAGATAATGTACAATGGGAATTTAAAGAGTATAGGTTGAAAGAGGATGGAATCCTCTTGTACAAGAACAGATTTTATGTTCTTAATTCTTAGGAGTTGAGAAATTTAGTTTTAAAAGAGATGCACAATGTGCCATACATTGGACATCGAGGGTATCTTAAAACAATTATTGTTGTAAGAGGCCAATACTTTTGGATTGGTATGTCAAAGAAAGGTTTAGTTGATTTTATTATGAAATGCATGGAATGCCAAAAGGTAAAGGTTGAACATAGACACATAGCGGAATTACTACATCCATTTCCCATTCCTATATGGAAATGGGAGATTGTTACCATAGATTTCAATACCAAGTTTCCTAGAACAACAAGGAAACATGATTCCATCATGGTAGTGTTGGATAAGATTACAAAGGCTACACATTTTATTCCAGTCAAGATGACTCACAAGGTAGCCAACATTGTAGAAATTTATATGAAGGAAATTGCTAAACTACATGGTGTGCATAAGGCAATAGTGTCAGATAGAGATTCCAAGTTCACTTCCAATTTTTGGAAAGGGTTATTTAAAGGATTTGGGACAAATCTAAATTTCAGCACAATATATCATCCAGAATTGGATGGAAAAAAAGAGAGGGTCAACAAAATAATTGAAGATATGATAAGAATGTATTTAATGGATCAGCTTTCCAAGTGGGAAGACTATCTTCATTTGGTTGATTTTTCTTATAACAATGGGT
Source organism: Picea sitchensis (assembly GCA_010110895.2). Taxonomy (NCBI): domain Eukaryota; kingdom Viridiplantae; phylum Streptophyta; class Pinopsida; order Pinales; family Pinaceae; genus Picea; species Picea sitchensis. Next base: position 247,903 of record SNQJ01S0006940.1, on the reverse strand, counting down.
ATCAAGCATCATTGAAGAGGAGACTATTTGAAGCCTTGTATGGAAGAAAGTGCAACAAGCCAGTTAGCTCGGATAACCCAGTGGACACAGTCATTATTGGGCCAAAATTGCTAAGAGAAATGGAAGAGCAAATGGTAAAAATAAAGAAGAATTTAAAGACTACACAAGTAGGAAAAAAAGTTGTGCCGGCAAAGGCATGGAACACAGGGAATTTAGAGAGGGTGGGCATGTATTTTTGAAAGTAAAGGCAAAAAGAAGATATCTGAAATTGGTAATTTGCCCAAAGTTGGCAATGAGATATTATGTGCCATTTGAAGTTCTAGAGAGGATAGGCCTTGTTGCATACATGCTTTCATTGATTGCATCCATGAGATTTCACAATGTGTTCCATGTGTCTTTATTGAATAATTATGTGCATGATTCTAACCACACGATTGATTGGAATGTGATCCAGGTGAAGAACGAAGGGGACTTTTGAGTGAAGTCGATGCGCATCCTAGACCGGAAAGTCAAATTTCTCAGGAACCAAGCCATCGTCTTGGTAAAGGTCCAATGGACCTGCTATAGTCCTGAAGACACCATGTAGGAGTATGAGAAGGCCATGCAAGAGGAATACCCACATCTTTTTACAAATTTTTGAGGAAATATGAATGTACATTTGTACATAAGTGTACAAATACTCCATTTTGGTGTAGTTGGAGTTGTTGGAGCCACAACTCTAAGACTTATTGTTCGAGATGTGTTGGAGCCTTGAAAGGGAAGTGGGACAAACTAAGGGACTATGGTGCAAAGAAGGGGATACACTTCCTTGGGTTATGCAAGCTGAGGGAACGAGAGATTGTTGGTTGGAATTACTCTGGGATTCATTAGACCACAAAATTATTGAGTATTGTGATATAATACTATGTATAAGTATACATGTACACCAATATGATGATGTGCACTGAGGATAATGCAAATTATAGGGGGAGGGGATTGTAACACCCCAGTTTTCATTCCTGATGTAGCATTGTATATTTGTAAATATTATGAATGGTCGGGGGCCAAGTGTTGTAATATGTAAACATTATACATTGAAAAATAATAAAATGAAATACATTGTTGGATGTAGATGGGTAAGGACCAGAGTAATGGGGAGCCATGATTCCACAAGAGAGGGGAATTAATGGGGGTTTTGAAGGGTTTTCACATGCCTTGAGTCTTGATCCACCTTCATAAATCAATTTTTGATTTATCCATTTATCCCTTTCACTTATTAAGCACTCAATCATTGAGTTCATGTAAGGGTGAGAAAGTCATCCCACTCAGTTATGGCAACATGGGTTGAGTGTAATCATCTTGGGGAAGAGTGTGAGTTAAGAAATCATGGGAGAAGAAGAAAATTCAAGTAGGAAGACACATCAGTTTTTATAGTTAGCAAGAAGTGAGGAAAACTAGAGCTTAGTGCTAGGAAAAAGTAGGCAACCATAGTGGATAGTGAAGATAGCTTGTTGAAGCTAGTAATTATGTTAAGATTGGGGTTGCCAAGTCTATAAGTTTTTTTCTGCTGAGAAATCACCCAAACATCATTTGTAAACATTGTGTGAGCACTCTTGTTGTAGTTGTATTTCTTGGAGCCACCAACTGAGAGATTCCTATCTGGTCTATATTGGAGCCCTAGAGGGGATGCAGATTGTCTAAGGGACTGTGGTGCAAAGAAGGAAATATAATCCCTTGGGTTGTACATATTGATGGGGAACAGAGATAGGCAGTTGAAGTGTTTTTAGGACTCATGTCATTGTGTTTTAATGGGTATTTGGACTATTTGAGTGTATTGTAGACACCCATAGGAGCTTTTCTGTCCTTGTCGAGTCATAGCCCCATCTCAAGGGTGACTTACTGCTAAGAAAATTGTAGTAGCAAAGTCAACAATTGGGTGGAACGTCCGACATCTACAGTCAGTTGTGTAAATATCCACAAAGATAAGTGATCTTACCACTATTTTATTTATTGTGTGAATGTTGTGTTTAATTTATGTTATGTGTGTTTAATTGTTGTTTTGCGTGTTTAAATCATTTGCATCCATTTTTTTAAGAATTAATGATAATAGCATGAGCATGTATTTCATGTTATGTATATTTCCTCATTTGAATCGATATGTTAGTTGATTTAGTAGTAACATGGCCAAGTGAGGGAGTTGGGTACATTGCACCCAACAATAAACTTTGATGGAGTAAACTCACATAAGTTAAGGTGAGAAGGTAGTTTCAAAAGCCCCAAGTATGCCACCAATGTTAATGAAATACAATGGAGGTTGACCAAGGGTCACTCCTACCTTCAGAAGTATATTTATCAACAAGCCCATGAATGATTACCCTAGGGTGGAAACCTAAATGTAAGCTATTAGGATGCATTTTCACACTATGTGGTTGGGTTGGACTGAGTTACTTTAACCTTGGTTAATTGCCTAACATTGATTGTCCAAAAATTTGGGTGTCGAGTAAGCTGTCAACATTGGGTGATCATTTCTTAAGTTAAATGTATCATGGGAGAGGGAAATATAGAAATCCTCACTTCACACAATTTCCCCTCCAATTGTACACCCCCTTTATAAGCAAGAGATGGGCAGATTCCCTATGACATACATTGTTACAAAGGTATTTTCTCAATTAATCAACTCTAAATTCCCATTTTGAATACAGCTCAAGGAGTTCAAAACCACCACCCCAACCTAAACCCATGGTCGTAGCCTAACACAATTTTGGTGTTATAGCAAAAAGGAATAAAAGTCTAGGTTGTTGTTATTTTTCAACTTAATTTTAGTGTCTATCATGTAATGTAATTCTTTTTGTTTTTCAAGTTAATTTTTGTATTTATCGCTTAATTAAATTCTTGAGTTTTGTGTTCTCTATGATCTCTAGTGAAATTGAATCCATGCAAAGTTCATGAACCAGTTAATATTGAGAATTTGTTGCTTAATATGATGTGTAATGTGTGCTCTTGATGTGTGATATTATTAAAAATAAATGCACTTGGACAGTAATGTATTCACTTTTATTTTACTTTCTCTAACTACAAAATTCATAACATGGGGGAACCATGAAGCATAGGAAAGAAGCTACAAATTTACTCAAGAAAACATAAAGTTTCCCTAAAAATTATTTATTATTTCATCTTAAAGACACCGAACATTACTAAAAAATAAATCACAAAAGTGTTACAATGCTAACAAAGTCCACAAAAAAGTGCCACTATGAAAACATACAACAAACAAACAAAGGGAAAACTCTAAATAGTAACAATGCTCATTTCCTCATTTTAAGAGTACTACAATGATAGTTTTCTCTAATTGAGATCAATACAGTGCTAAAGTGGGAAAAATAACAATGTTGCTTGAAGAAAGTTGAGAAAAATAAAAGTTAATTCAAAGAACATGGTCACAATGTTGGGATTTTTTAAAAACAAAGGCTAATAACATAAAACTAGAGAGAAAAATCACAAAAGAGAACCCTAAATCTAATCTAAGTAAGAGATCGAAAATGACAAAAGCTCCTCCCTAGTGGAGTAGTCTATTCTATCGATGAGTGTTTTGATACAATGTGTACTACTCAATCCCCACTAGTATATTGGTATACTAGTGACATACAATAGACAAATAAATGATGTTTACACTACCAAGCATAATAAGATCTAAACTAGGGTTTGTAAGGAGAGAAATGGAAAAATATGTAATGCACTTTTGTTGAAGAGTCTTCAAAGTGATTATTGAGATAGAGGAGCATAAGAAGAAGAAGAAGAAGACTTAGCTCCAAGGAGTTTACACACATGACAATAGAAACCTTCCTCTACTTTATGATACAAAACCCTAGATCTAGTTCAAGTAAGCAAGATAACAACTTCTTAATCCACTTGGTGGTTCAATGAGAGAAATCAAGAGTATTGAAGTAAACAACGTCAAATCAAGAATAAGAAAATATGGGGGCAAAAGAAGGGAGATTGTATTACAAGAAGAAAGAGGTTACCTCAATAAGATCATACCTTTAAGTAATGAGATGGCTCCAATTCCCTTCTCCTTGGATTCATTCCTCTTAAGGCTCTCTCTAGTTTGATGTTCTTCCATAAGTATTTGAAGACCTTCTTCTCTTGAATCTTCTCCAAGGAAATTGGGAAACGTAACGCCCATCTAAATTAACCCCAAGATGTGTCATTTTTTTAATTAGGAAGTGATATGGATTAACTTAAGTCATAGTTTTTTATAATTAAATAACCTAATTTAATTTGTTAATCAACAGTGAGAACATACCAACAAGCATTGTGCTCATGTGATATAAAAGTGTTCTATATCATTAGTGGCAACTGCTAATGAGTAATAGGGGATGGAATTATTACGCAGATGTAGAATTCAATAAGATTCTATTAATTTACTAATTCAATATGTAATATAAATGGTATTTAAGTTTCGTCAACGTGTACAAGGTAGCACAATGTCGCGCAATAACATCAAAACAATATTAACGTTATTATTATTATTATTATTATATAAAGTCTCATTTCAAGTTAAGCAATAGCTTAGAAATCATATATGACTACCCTCTAAATAAATCCTCAAGTAATCTTTAATAATATTTCTCATTAAAACAAGCTTATTCAATTCAACAATTACATAACATAAATGCATTATATATATATATATATATATATATATATCATCCTTTTTAATTATCTTCCTTAATATCAAAATACAATTTAAACACTTAAAATACACACCTTTAAATCAATTTTCATTTTAAAAATTAACATCATAATGGTTAAATTTTAACCCTATTACATGTTGCATATGCTTAACATTACATAACCAAAATTTCATATAATACAAATTATAAAATATTAATTATTATAATCCATAACAATACAATAAGCATAGATTTTAACATTATAGCTTAACTCATGTTATGCGTTATACATTATATTGTGATTAAACCAAATAAATTACAATTTTAACATTATACTACATGGCATAACCATTCTTGCATATTTCTATATAACAAAAAATATTATAATAAAGGTGGGGTATTTGGAATTATAATCATATTACGAAATTTAAATATTATAAGATTTTATTAAGAAAAATAAATTCATAATATTGATGATAATCTGTTTTTAAGGTTATGGTTTACACAAGCATCAAATTAGTGTATGAAACCCTTTTATTTGTAAAATAAGGCTTTTCCGATTTGACTCCTAAAATTTATAAAAGTATACATATTCTATCTCCTTTAAATTTGAATATGTAACCTTAAAAAAGAAACACATATTCTTAACTATTAAATCCACTCAAATCATACAACAATATATAAAATACTTAACTCTTAACATAAATAGAGTTAACATAAATACATTCATTGATTCTCTTGTTTCATAATTTACACATGTATTTTAGGTATTACATATATTATCTAAGTCATTGACCCACATATTTTTAAATAATATTTAGAATAAGAAGTTCCCTTATTGGTCAATCCAATGTGACTGATTTAAGCGGATTTCATACACATTACTCCCTCATAAAATCATAAAATTATCGCTAGGCATTCTTAATTTTTTTTTAATGTTGTAGTTATTAAATTGCAGATTCGATTCACCTAGGATTATGGATGAAATTAATCATATTAAATAACTAAGTCAATTATTATCAAGGTATAATGTGTTTATCTTTTTATTGGACAAATTTATTTTTATGTTTTAATAGAAAATACATTAATATATAAATATAAATCAGATATTTATCCTTTTCATTTATATAACAAATATTCTGTTTTGTCTTTAAATCAAATTATTATATCAAGTTCCAAAATTAACATCCGTTAGTTCCAAAATTATTTGCTATAACAGTAACAGCTAGACAACGTCTTATATGAATTATTGATTTTTCGGTCTTCCAAGAATCTACTGTATAAATATGTAAATCATTTTTCCATAGGCAGGCTGTAATGAGCAACTGAATGTAAATTATATATGTTACTGGTTATATCCTTTGTTATTAATTCTCTGCTCCTTTGTTCCTCTATATTTGTTCATTTGTTTTCTGTTTTTCATAAATCGTGTTGTGTGGGCGAGCTCCAGATCTGTATTTGTTGTGCGATTGCTCCAGATTTGTATTTGTTAATAAATTGCTCCAGATCTGTATTTGGTGTTCAATTGTTCCAAATCTATATTTGTTGTGCGATTGCAGGTGATTGTTGTTAATAAATAATCAAATTGTATTTACTGTTTCAATGGAAGATGGATGTTTATATACCTCTAGTTGGATTCTTGATTCTGGGGCATCTCGCCATGTAATCCAATCTCACCATGTAATCCCAAGTAAAGTGTACTTGAAAAACAATCACTTTTGCAACATTGTTGGAGTGGGAGATTTCCAAATCAAGACAAAGTATGGACAACATATTTTATTGAAACAGGTTGTGCATATTCCATAGAATCTGATCTTTGTAGGGAGATTGGATGATGAAGGCTATTACATAAGTTTTGGTAAAAATAGGATGGAAATCTTAGTGTGTATGTTTCCACAGTTTGTCATAGTTGTTGTATAATCATTTTGGAGTTAAACTGTGTAAATAGTTTTGAAACGTCCAATGTTTTGAGTGCACACTCCACCCATCATCAAGGACAAGATAGTTTTGAATGATAATGGGTGGAGTGTCCACTCGAAATCTTGGACGTTTCAAAATTATCTACACATTTTAACTCAAGAATGATTGTATAGCAGTAATGGTTGGAAAATTAGTAAAGGGGCATTGATCATGGCTAGAGGATCCAAGACAGAAACATTGTATACATTAAGAGAAATAGTCAAGAAATCATATATGGTTGTTATTGCATAAGAAGAAATCTCAACATATTTATGGCATAAGTGTTTGGGTCACATGAGAGAAGGGCATTAAAATTCTTGTTGGTAAAAATATGCTTCCAGGTTTGAAATCCTATAATCTTGACCTTTGTGAGCATTGCATATATGGTAGGCAAGGAAGGGTTTCATTTATTAGGAGTGGTCATGAACGGAAAATAGATTTGTTAGAATTGATACATTCTGATGTGTTTGGGCCAGTGAACATTAAGTCATTAGGAGGAACCTCATACTTCGTCACATTTATAGATGATGCATCTAGGAAGGTTTGAGCATAACCTATGAAAAGCAAAGGTGAGGTATTTGAGATATTTCAGAAGTTTCATGTTGTTGTTGAAAGACAAACTAATCAATTTATCAAGTGTTTAACGACATATAACGGTGGAGAATATTACTCCAACGCATTCAAAGATTATTGTAACGGGTTTGGTATAAAGCATGATAAGATTGTCCCTCTTACTCCTCAACAAAATGATATTGCAGAAAGAATAAATTGCACTATCATGGAGAAGGTGAGGAGTATGTTGTCAAATTATGTAGTGGAAAAACATGTTTTGGCAGAAGTAGTAAATACAGCTTGCTACCTCATAAGCCAATCTCCTACTACAACTTTGGATGGTGGCATTCCTGAAGAAGTATGGACAAGTAAAAGGGTAAATTATTCTCACCTAAAAATATTTGGATGTGAAGCATTTGCACATATTCCCAAAAAGAACAAAACTAAGCTAGATGATAAATCCATGAAGTGTGTTTTTTGGGATATGATGATGGTGGGCTTGGTTACCGATTATGAGATCCGGTTAAAAATAATTTATTAGAAGCAAGGATGTCATATTAAATGAGTTAGAGATGTTTACAAACTCTACATATCATATGGAGGTCATGAAAGTTGTTGACAAGTTTGTTGAACAACAAATTGATATTCCATCGTTGCAAGAAAAGGGGCAGCATATTCAAGAGAAAGTTGAACAACAAATGGAAGATGATAATCAACAACTAGAAGAAATTGTACAGTATCCATTACAAGAAGTCCAACTTGAAAATGCACCACCACAATTGGCCCGCGGATCTAGTAGGCCTCACAAGCCTTCACAAAGGTATCCTCCCTCAAATTATATTGTATTTATTGATGAAGGTGAACCTGATTGTTTTCGAGAGGCTTGTAAAGATGAGAACAACAAAGAATGGAAGAAAGCAATGAAGGAAGCAATGGGGTCCTTGTTGGAAAATGAAACTTAGGAGTTGGTAAAGCTCCCAAAATAAATAAGATCCCTACAAAACAAATGGATGTACAAGATTAAGCATGAGGGAGAAGGGGAAAAACAAAGATACAAAGAAAGGTTGGTAGTGAAAGGATTTGCTCGAAAGGAAGGTATTGATTTTACTGAAATATTTTCCCCTGCTGTTAAGATGTCATCCATTAGAATAATTATTGGTCTTATTGTTTCTTTAGATTTGGAGTGTGAACAATTAGATGTAAATACAATCTTCCTTCACGGTGAATTGGAAGAATAAATTTATATGGAGCAGCCAGAAGGTTCCAAAATAAAAGGTAAATAAAACTTGGTTTGCAGGTTGAAGAAGAGCCTCTATGGACTGAAGCAGACACCTCGCCAGTGGTATAAGAAATTTGATTCATTTATGTTGGAACATGGTTTTAGAAGACTAGAAGTTGATCAATGTGTCTACATTAAGAGGTATGGCTAGGAAAGGTACATTATATTATTGTTATATGTGGATGACATGTTAGTTATTGGACATTATAAGAATATGATTAACAAGTTAAAGAAGGATTTGGGTAGCCAGTTTGCAATGAAATATTTGGGTCCAACACAAAATATATTGGGCATGAAGATCATACGTGACAGAAAAGAGAAAACATTATGGTTATCACAAGAAAAATGTATTGAGAAGGTGCTTGATAGGTCCAATATGAAGGACGCCAAGCCAGTTGGTACACCTCTTGCATCCCACTTCAAACTAAGTGTTGATTTTTTCCCTTGTGATGACAAGGAGAAGAAAGAAATGAGTAAAATTCCTCATGCTTCAGTAGTTGGCATCTTGATGTATGCCATGGTATGTACGCAGCCAAATATTGCACATTCAGTGGGAGTAGTGAGCAAGTTCCTTGCAAATCCGGGTAAACAACATTGGCAAGCATGATCCAGATGGATATTGGTGGCCACCCACCTATTCCAACTGGCTCCTCATGTCCATTTTTGTTCAGCATGTCTTTTTGCACTGCTTTATAATTTTGAGTTCTACACTTTTGGGGCTTTCTGAAGCCTCACACATTCTCCAGGTATATACGGGTGGCCTCTCGCCTAATCCAACTGGCCTATTTTGTATGTTTTCAGGTCATCACATCTTGATGTACTTCCAGGGTTGTTTTGGGGCCCTAAACATTGTTTTTTTGGCTCGCCATAGTTAGACGGTAGACAAATTCAGAGTCTGCCAGCGAAATGTGTATTTCTCTGAAATACCTTTCCAACGGGATTTCATGCGCCTAAAACGGAGGTCATATGAAAAAGTTATGACCCTAGGAAGTTGAGGTATCAAATTACACCAAATTACCCATAGGGCCCATGTGACTTTTGGTGTTTCACCTTCTAGGGTTAGGTTTTTGGATGTCTAGGTTTTTGGATGTCTAGGGTTTTGGCATTCATGAGTAATATGAAAAGGGCATATGGAGCCTCATTGTAATTCATTATGATCAGACGGATGCACATAGTAGCCACATCTCTTCTCAGAGATAGCTACCACCATTCGAGCAAGTTTCAGTTAAGTAGTTTTACAATTTCGGCCTATTTCATTATTTAATAGAATATATTGTTCACTGAATATTTGTGTTATTCTTCCTATCTCTGTGTTTATGGTATTCAGTATGTAATCAGTTTGTTCCACTCCTAAATCCGGATCATTGGTATCAGAGCAATCTGCTCTTCATTTATTTTTCTTCATGCATGTCCCCGACAAGTTCTGGGTACAAGAAGTTGGGACTCAAACCAATCGAGCCATTACCAGATCGGTCGCACCAAGCCCGACAACAACCCATGGGAGACAAAAAGAAATATGATGGAGCAGGAGATCTTATTAAAATGTTGCTCAAGGAATCCCTCGCGCGACAAAGGAATGAAATGATGGACAACTTCGTGTAGATCCTTCGACGGTTGCCCACGGGAGAAGCATATTCATCAAGCGGCCATGCAACCCACTTCAAGGTATACGTAAATTTTGATATTCTATTATTTTAAGGACAGAAAGATGTGGATGTTGTAGATAAATGGTTAAATCTGCTCGAAGGATATTTTTCGATTCACAATTTTTCTGATCGGGAAAAGATCACTTTTGAACTCCTCAAGGTCGTTCCCCATGTTAAAGACTGGTGGGATACCTACTCTGAGCAAAGGGTCATGGAGGAATCTACAATTTTTTTGGTGGCCCCTACATGGGATTTTTTTCGGGACGCCATTATAGAACAGTACTACCTTGTTGGAAGCTACAAGGACTAGTACACCAGATGGACCACCCTACATCAAGAAAGGGACCAGACAGTACCAGACTTCACCAATATTTTCCATACCCTCCACACCAAATTGGGTATCAAATATTTTGAGCGTCATATGGTGCTCAAATACCGCGGTTGTTTTCATAGATACATTCAAACAAAAATAGAGTTCATGGACATCGCCTCATTGGGCACAACTTATAGATATGTTGTCAAGATCGAGCAGAAATTTAAGCAGAAATGGCGAGAGCTTGGATCTGCAAACCCCTCACAGGCAAAGCAGGGCAAAGGCAACCCCAACCCACACAGCAGGGGACCAAGTCACAATGGCCTCCCTCAGAACAATCTGTCCAAGCCGCAACACAAGAAGGGCAACGAGAAGATGAAGAAGGACACAGAAAAATGGTGTGAGTACCATAAAAGTCCTTGGCACAACACCGACAAATGTCGCTCCAAGCAGTCCATCGTGGTAGAGCTAAAGGCTTCTGAGTCAGAGGTCGATTCTGATTCCGAGTCAAAACCTGAAGGAGGGAAGAGGATTATCGATGTTGAACCCAATGCCATGGTTGCTACTACCAAAGTTCAGCCAAGTGAACCAGAAGAAATAGAGGAAGGGGAACACCTCTTTCACTCACAGATGTGGGTCAAGGGGGCTCCGATTCACTTCATTGTCGATAGTGATAGTCAAAATAACTTGATTTCGGTATAGGTTGTCAAGCGACTGAACCTGCCAATGAAACTGCACCCACAACCCTACACCATTGGTTGGATTTGTCAAGGAAGAGATCTCTGTGTCATCCAACGGTGTCATCTATCCTATAGCATCAAGACTTTCAAATATGAGGTACTGTGTGATATTTCTCCTCTTGAAGTTTCTGATGTTCTTTTAGGACAACCATATTTGTGGAAGCGTCATGTTGTGTATGAGTCTAGACCCCGCAATGTTATTATTAATTTGGGTAGACAATTGTACAGGATCCCAAAGGTGGCATCGCCTACTGCTATTTCTTTAATCTCTGCTAAGCAATGCAGTAAGGTCATTTCATAGACCGGTAAGTTCGTCTTCTTTGTGATCCATGCTCACAGTAAGCAGAAGGTCACTGCCACATCCATGGCCTCTACACAACACCTCTCTTTGCAACAGAAGCAAGTGGACGGGATCATGGAAGAATACAGAGACATCTTTGTCTCACCTATAGGGGTACCGACACACTGTCGAGTCAAGCATCCAATTGATCTGACCACTGGCGCACCTCTACCTAATGGACCAGTCTATCGACACTCGTTGATGGAGAATGACAAAATCAGGCGTCAGATCCAATATCTTCTTCAAAAGGGGTACATCAGACCCATCTCCTCCCCTTGTGGAAGCCTGATTGTACTGGTGCAGAAGAAGGACGGGACTTGGAGACTCTGCATTGATTACAGAGCCTTAAAAAAAATCACAGTCAATAACCGTTATCCCATTCCCAGGATTGATGACCTTCTTGACCAACTCAAGGGAGAAATTTTTCTTCAGTAAGATTGACCTGAATTCTGGCTACCACCAGGTTCCCATCGAACCAACAGATGGCTGGAAGACAACCTTCAAGTCTAAGGAAGGTCTCTATGAATAGCTAGGCATGCCCTTTGGCTTAACAAATGCACCAGCCACTTTCATGAGGTTGATGGACGATGTATTGAGACCCTTCACAAACTCCTTTGTGGTAGTATATTTGGATGACATCCTCATCTTCAGCAAAACGTGGGAGGACCACATGCGGCATATTCAACAGGTTTTGAGCACTCTACAGCAGCACAAGCTTTATGCCAACTTGGAAAAATGCTATTTTGGCATGAATATGGTCCAATACCTGGGCTACATTATTGATGAGCATGGGGTACATGTTGATCTAGCTAAGATCCAAGTCATCTGTGACTGGCCAACCCTGACCACACTGATTGATCTTCATACCTTCTTGGGACTCACCAATTTTTACCGACGGTTCGTGTTGGGATTCTCCCATATTTCCTGGGCCCTCAGCCAGGTGAGAAAGGGCTGTGGTAGGGCCAAGTTCGTGTGGGGGAAGGAGAAACAATGAGCATTCGAAGATCGGAAACATCGTTTGTGCTCAGCTCCAGTACTCTCCTTGCTCGATCTGCAACAACCATTCGAGATTGAGACTGATGCATCTGACTATGTTGTGGGTGCAGTTCTCACTCAGCATGGGCATCTCGTGGCATACCATAGTGAGACACTCTCTGATATTGTCCGTAAATACCCCACCTATGACAAGGAAATTTATTCCATTATAAAATCTTGTCGTCAATGGAAACATTACATTCTGGGGACAGAGACAGTCATACACACTTATCACAAGCCTCTGTAGTTCATACAGACACAGGGGAAATTACAGAACGAACATTATCAGAAGTGGTCCACCTACCTGCACCAATTCCATCTCAACATCAAGTATAAGACAGGTATCTCCAATCGTGTCGCTAATTACCTCGATCAGCCTCCTGTGGTTGCACTTACCAATGTGCTCCATTCCTATGGACATGAAACATCGGAGTGGCCCCAACTTTACCATCAAGATCTGGACTTCACCACCACATATCAGATCTTGGGTACAAGCACCATTGTTACTAATTTTCACATTCAGGACAGACTCTTATGCCATATGGGTCATCTCTGTGTTCCTACAAGCGAGCGCACAAAGATGATATGGGAAGCCCACTATAGTCGGGTGGTAGGACATTTTGGCGTAGAGAAAATTGTGGTCGTCCTTCAGAAACATTTTTATTAGCCAAAACTTCGACTGGACATCAGCAAATATATCAAATCTTTCATTGTCTATGCCATTTCCAAGTCGGCCATCAAGAAGCAAGGATTATACAACCCTCTACCTATTCCTGAGAACCTGTGGGAGTCCATATCCATGGATTACATGTCTGGTTTTTCATCCACCAAGCATGAAAATGATTATGTGTGTGGTAATTGATCGGTTTTCAAATATGGCCATCCTCACAGCCTGTAAGAAGACTGGCACAGCGGCCAATATTGCCAAGCTCTTCTTCGAATGAGTTTGGGTTCACTTTGGGATACCACATACCATCATCTTCGACCGAGACAGCAGGTTCCCTTAGCACCTTTTGGTCGAGTCTCTGGTCTCTGTTGGACACCAAGCTCACAAAATCCACTTCTTTCCACCCCCAAATCGATGGCCAAACCGAGGTCATCAATCGGATTCTCCCATTCTACGCATTCCCATACATGGGATGAGAGTCTCCCATATGTCCAACACAGTTACAACAGGGCTCTCCATAGTTCCATCGGCCATAGCCAATTTCAAGTGGGTATGGGATTCCAACCCTTGGGACCCATTGATGTTTCACTTCCTCTTGCCACCACATAGACAGACTCTTCCCCTGATCAGTCTGTGGTTGACAAAGCCACTAGATTCATTAAGCAGATTCAGCACATCCGCCAATAGGTCCAGAAGATTTTGCAGAAATCCAATGCTAAGTACAAGAAGTACCATGATAAACACAGGGTACCACACCAATTTCAGGTTGGCGACAAATTCCGGTTATATTTGCAAAAGGAGCGTCTGACCAGGCCCCATCAGAATATTCGACCACTTCATTATGGGCCTTACACTATCACCAAGGTTTTGGGTAGCAATGTTTTTTATCTCAATACTCCACCCTTCCTTGTTCTGCATCTAGTATTCAATGTTGACCTCCTTCGGCCCTATTTTCCACCATTATTAGACACCTCTAAGATCGTCAAACAGCTGACACTAAGAGAGCTCAAACCTGACTGCATGGAAAAAGCATCCACCGATCCGATAGTGGAAACACAGGTCAAGGGCACTCGCCAGCAGCAGATCCAGCTTTATCGGGTTGTCAAGGTAGGGAAACTCCTACACCAAGGCAAGTGGCTCACTCGGGGCCAAATCGAGCAGAAGTTTCCTCACCTGATGGGGGAACTCAACGCAATGGATATCATTGCTTCCTAAGGGGTGAGGATAGATCCAAATGGATATTGGTGGCCACCCACCTATTCCAACTGCCTCCTTGTGTCTATTTTTTTTCAGCACATCTGTTTGTACTGCTTTATAATTGTGATTTATACACTTCTAGGGCTATCTGAAGCCTCACACATTCTCCAGGTATATACGGGTGGCCTCTAGCCTAATCCAACTGGCCTATTTTGTATGTTTTCAGGTCGGCACATCTTGTTGTACTTCCAGGGCTATTTTGGGGCCCTAAACATTGTTTTTTTGGCTCGCCACAGTCAGACTGTAAACGAAGTAAGAGTCTGATGGGAGAATGTGTATTTCTCTGAAATACCTTTCCAACGGGCTATCACATGCCTAAAATGGAGGTCGTATGAAAAATTTATGACCCTAGAAAGTAGAGGTACTAAATTACACCAACTTACCCATAGGGCCCACATGACTTTTGGCGTTTCACCTTCTAGGGTTAGGTTTTTGGATGTCTAGGGTTTTGGCATTCATGAGTTATATGAAAAGGGCCTATGGAGCCTCATTGTAATCCATTCTATTCAGACAGATGTGCATAGCAGCCATGTCTCTTCTCAAAGATAGATACCACCATTCGAGCAAGTTTCAGTTATGAAGTTTTACAGTTTCAACCTATTTCATTATTTAATAGAATATATTGTTCACTGAATATTTGTGTTATTCTTCATATCTCTCTGTTTATGGTATTCAGTCTGTAATCAGTTCGTTCCACTCCTAAATCCTTATCAAAACAGTAAAGTGGACTTTGAGGTATCTTAAGGGTACTAGTCATTATTGTTTATGTTTTGGTAATAATGATTTTGTGCTTGAAGGTTATATAGATGCAAATATGGTTGGATATGTGGACACTAGAAAGACCACCACTGGTTATTTATATGCTTTTGCAGGTGCAGCGGTGTCTTGGGTGTCTAAACTGCAGAAAGTAATATCCATCTCCATAATAGAGGCGGAATACATAGTTGTGACGGAATCTTGCAAAGAGATGTTGTGGATGCAACGATTCCTATGAGAGATGGGAATAAAACAAAACAAATATGTGTTGTATTGTGATATTCAGAGCGCCATTCATTTAGCAAAAAACTCAGCATGTCATTCAAAGACCAAGCACATTGACATAAGGTACCATTGGATTTAGCAAGTATTGGAGGAAGGAAATTTTAACTTGTAAAAGATACATATAGATGAGAACACGACTGATATGCTTACTAAAAAAATTCTAAGAGACAAGAAAACACTGTGTCCAAGCTTTGCATGTCTTTGGGTGACTTGATGAGCAGGCTTGGAAAAGGATTGAAACATGAAAGAATTCATCTACAACTACAGTTTGTTATCCAAGAGCCTTCGTTTAGCTTCAAGTGGCATAATTTTAATTGTGAAGCCAAATTCTCTCTCGTCTCTAGAAATTATTGGAACTATTATTGCTAGAAAAGTAAAAAAAAAATGTAGTTAGGAAATTAAATGTTAGGTCTTTCCCACTTGATCTAGAATGTATAGAAACGCACAGAAATTTTGTTGATGCCTAGAAATTTATTGATTATAAATTCAAATGATCTAGTCTATAAATATGTAAATCGTTTAGCCATCGATAGGTTGTAATGAGAAATTGAATGTAAATTATATCCATTTCTAGTAATATCCTCTATTTTTAGTTCCTTGCTCCTATGTTCCTCTATATTTCATCATAAATCGTGTTTCGTTGTTCTCTAATTTTCATTAACTGTGTTGTGTGTGGGCGAGTAAATCCACTCCATATATGTATTTGTTGTACGATTGTTATGTATTTGTATTTGTTAATAAATTGCTCCATGTTTTTATTTGTTGTGCAATTGCTCTAAATCTTGTATATTTTTATATCGGCTTTAATCTTTGAAGAATCAATTTTACTCTGGGTACCATCCTTGGAATGAGAGGGAAGTGCCCAATATATATATTTTAAGGGAAAAAAAATAATAGGCACATAGTTTAATACCTCGATGTACAACCAGTATTAAATTCAAATTGTGGACTTTGTAACAACTACTATTTAGTTGATAGAATGCATCGAGTATGGTACACCATATAAACATCTTCACATTGATCGACCTATTCTAAAAATGCACATTTCTTGTTAGTGTGGTGGTTTCTTATGATAGCATTGACCTATCGAAGGTAAATTTTGTGTCATTTCCCCTTCAATGATCATACATTATCGAGCATTGGTACATTATGTTGTGAAGCACTTCAATGTGCCTATAGTAATTTGATGCATTGAATACTTTTTTTACAACTTGCCACCTCCACCTTTGTAAATGTGAAACTCTAAATATAACATCCTAGTAGTGCTACATGCAATACACCAAAAACCTACAAAACATAGTAATATAAACTACCAAGCTACACCTTGAGAAACACTTATGTACATAATCAATATGATCTTAGAGATTTTCTCTACATGGATAGGATTGGGAGAGACTTAAAATACTAAGAGTAAGAGAAAATCATGAGCTTCAAATAGTCAACGCATTGATAAATATGTAGGGATACATCATAGTAGAGTAAGTTGCCAATGACAAACAATATATAAAACTTCCTATCAAAAGCATTGCATAGTGTACATCTAGAGCCTTGAAGAATGTGAAAATGAGGTTCCATCCTTAAAAAAAAATCATCAGATTAAACCAAATTGAATGAAGCCCCAAACATTACCTTTGAAACCTAGCACCAATTATAAAACAATATATGCAGGAAAAGGAGGCATATGTTCCATGAATTCGTTAATTAACAAAGTGAGAAAGACTTAGCATGAGACAAATAGGTATTTTAACTATCGCATAGCCCATGCCTATTATGATGTCAATCTTGAAAGTTAGTTCCATCCTTGAACGCAATGATATGAATGGCATATGAGAAACATGTATGAAAAATATAGATAATATTGATTAGTACTCTCCTAAAATAAGCCCAGAATTAGAAATAATTGAGCGGGGTTGGGGGTCAGGGAATTTTGAATGATCCAATGCCCATACCTCTTGATGCCCACACAACAATGCCACACCTTTATTAGGAAAGAAATCAATGAAACCATTACCAACCCTTCGAATATGATGAATATGAATGCACTGGAAAAAATGAGGAAAGGCCAAATTGGCACATATAGGCATGAGTAATCATCATTGAGTGCATTGCTCATCCAATCCTAGACCCTGATGAACTTTTTGAATTTTATGTATGATTACATGAGAGTGTCCATGGATTAGTAGGATCACTTAACCAAACCCAAACCCTCATAAAATTCTCAATTTTTTCCATGATTACTTGAGAGTCTCCATGGATCGGTAGGCATGAAATATAAGTTGCAAACTTGTTGAATCCCATGTAAGAATGTCAAAATCTCAACCAAATTATTGATGCCACATCAAAAAAGAGGAATGGAAATATAATAGAGGATTTTGTGTAACCAAAATTATAAAGTAGTTAAAGATTCAAACTTTAATATACTTCTTGAGGATAAAAAATAAATTGTAAAAGAAGCATATGACTCCAAGAATAATTCCATAAGAGTGTAGAATTATTATCCCAAATTTCCTAGAAACAATGCCTTTTTTTTTACATGCAACTCTCACCCCACCCTCGAAATCATAAGTAAGAGTGAGATATTCATCATGGCTCACAAGCAGCCTTAATAGATAATTGGATCACGAAGAGTTAAGCTTGTCACAAGCAAGATTTGAACCTAAGTGGGGAGGATAAGAATTTCTCCCCTCAACCACTTAAGCTAGACCCAATTCACATCCTTGAAACAATGCTTATGAAGAATAGGATATTCTTTCTTATATGTATTCCAAACATGAGAACCATACCCGAAGCATTGAACTTTAGGAATATCCAATTGAGGGATGTGAGGAGCATATTTGTGTTTCCAAATCGATGTCCATGAAGATGACTTTCATGAAACCATTACCAAAGAATGTTAGTGATGGTGATTGAAGACACCATCCACTAAGACCAACTTTGGTCTATCGAACCTATAAAATTAAATTAATTTGTTTAATTTAACAAGTTGTTTCTATGACCGAATAACTTGGAATTGAAAATCCTTATTTTCCTTTGATTTTAATGAGTGAACGAGCTATGGAGTTCAATTTTATTACAAATGTTTTGGAAATTAGATCTAATGTCTTTATTGGTTGAGCAACCCAAGAGAAAGTGTTTTTCATCCTCTACTCTATCCATTTCGCATATTTTATAGATTATCTCATGCCAGTGTGTTTTAGGTATTTTCCAACACCCTATCTCACAATGAAGCTCATGGGAATTTTTCTTATATTTCCAACATTTATTTTATTTATTGAGCTGGAAAGAATGGAAAGTTCGTTTTGATCTTCTAACTTGGGGTTAATGAATTCTTTGTAGTAATTCAACTTTCACTTATTCTCAGTCTTTGTACCACACCAAATATTCATTTTAAACTTAGTTATGATATTGCTTTTAATGGTGTTTATATCTTGGAGGGAATCCTCCTCCATTATCCCCTAAAGGTTTAAGCAAGACATTGCATCTCTTGTTCAACTTCTTTTGAGCCTTGAGTGGCTTTTGTTGATGTTTAAAGCATTGATAAGATGCCTCTCATTCTTGATGTTAATTATATTGTGCCTATACATTAATTACGTGATCATAGCCTTAGTCTTAATTGGAGGAATCCTAGCATCTAAAAGGAGGATATGATAAGGGGTATTGCACTTAATTTTATTTGTTCCATTTTGCTCCAAGTTTCCTTGGAAATAACAACCCCAAACCTCAAATCCATATGAAATCACTAGGGTAACAAGGGTGTTGAAGGGGGGATTTTTTTAAGAACCAAAATTATATAGCTTTACAATTGTTCTCAAGACCAAAGTAACATTTCCAACCTCCACTAGTTATTTTTTCAACACTATAGTTCCAATTTAGCTTATAATGATGAAAAATAGATATTTCTATAAATGGATTTCTTCAAGTTGTTATTATCATAGATGAAACCAAGGTATGTCGTGTGTTTCAATTTAATGATCATTATATTTATTTTATATATATTTATAGGCATCTCCAAGTTAGTACATAAACCTTTGAGAATTTTAAGTTGATTATCAAGGTCAAAGGGGCACCTTGCTAAAAGGGCAATATCATATGCATGTAGAAGGAGGAGGAGGATTAATCATGCCATTAATGTCATGCATAATTAGGGATTACATATTTCTTCTTATGAATCCCCAAAATACAATGAGACAACACAAAACCAAATGACTAACAACCATTTTGGTATAAACTAATCAAGGCCAACTCATTTTTTTTAAATATGCTCCATCTTTTTTATGATTTTTCAAGCCACCAAAAGAATGAAAAAAAAAAATACATCAAGATCATAATAAATATTTTGAGAATAACAACCTTAACTACAAAGGATAATTGATAAAAAAATCCAACTCTTAAGACATTCATAAAAATAGGTAATGTGAGAAATCCAATCAAACTCGTGCCAACTTCTTGCTACAGAAGTAACACCCAAATGCTCGGTAGCAAGAGAAGATCTAGTAAACTGTAAAAGGTTATTGGTATGATTTTTCACAACAAATGGAGTATTGAATTTTTCTGCGAGATTTCTCTTCATTTATATCAACTCCAAAGGATGCTCAAAAATCTTGAAGATGTTCTCGAAAAGAAAGTGTTTCACCTTAGGAGGCCTCCAAATAAATATAGTATCGTCAAGAAAATGAAGATGATAAATATGATCTAAAGTAGGAGAGGCTTCCCCGGATGGGGTGTTAGGGTGGCGAGCGTGGCAGACGGAGGGGGCAGGCACCAGCCACCCAGGCATAGAGCCACATGACGGGCTCGTGCCACAGCCCGTCACCTTCCCATCCGATTAAATAGCCTTTACTGTGATTAGAGGGCGCATTTATGAAATCTTCTTCTCCATATCCGCGTCATCGTTTGGCTTGGGTAGCGATGGTTATCACTCGTCTCCGCTTGCATTCTGGAGGACTCTCCCCATTGCAGCCATGGCCGCCATGGCCTAATCCAGATAGAATTATTTGGTTCCATGCATCCCCTATTCACCACCAGGTCATACACCTCTGCATAGTGTACCTTCTCTCACCGGCTAATAACAGCTATCACCCTATGTCGCATCCCAGGGGAAGGTCGCGAGGGGGATCTCCCTGGAAGCCTCGTCGGCCCTCGGTCTCTCCCCCTGACTCACCTTCCATATGCTCCTCCCCCCCGCTCCAGTCCGAGCATCTCTTGGCTTCCTCTCATGATCCGTTGAACTTACAATTTGGTTGTTTGGAAATAATACCCCGGCTATCGAGCTCCTTTCCGCACCCTCCGGAGGATTTCACTGCCCCCACACCAGTCCCTGACCCTCTAAGAAACTCAAGCGGTGAGCCTCCTCCACTTCGCAAGCATGAGGGTGTTGGTTACCATTTCACTGATTCCTTCAACAGCACGCAGTTCAGATACATCCTAGCTATCCTTCACGGCCTAGTTTTTGAGCTCCCCTAGGGGGTGGAGGATCTCCAGTTCCGCCTACAGGAAATAGATGAAAAGGTGGAGGTCTTTCTTCAGACTCTCTCCTCCATGCACGCAGCTTTATCCTCGGACTCGGAAGAAGCGACCCCCATGGAGGAACCCAGAGAAGCTCCAGATGAAGGACATGACAAGACGCAACGCTCAGCAGCGATGGAACGGGAGCAGGGTGCGCGAGAGCGCGGTGTTGCAGAGACGGACTCGGCAGGGATACTGATGCAACATGCTACCACAAAGACTGATGGAACCATGGGCGAAATGCAAGTCGACCAGCAATGGGCAGACCAGGTGACATTTTTCGAGGAGGATCCATGGACAAAGGACCTCCACGCCACGTGGTCGGGCTATCTACCAGGTGTCTAAGTCTATAGTGTTTCACAATGTCTTGTCAACCTTTTGCTAGTTTTAGTTGATAAACAGTTTATATAAGACCACTTTTCTTAGCTTATCATACTATCTATGTTGGACACATTTGCTAGTTGGACTGGTTTCCCCTTTGTTGGGGCAGTCCAGTAATTACAGCATGGCTATCACTGTATTTTGTAACTCTGCCTTAGTTTTGGAAGGTTTCTAATATATGATACTTCTTATTTAAAAAAAAAAAAAAAGTAGGAGAGGCTTAATAATGATAAACATGTAAATTATATTCATAAAAATTAATCAACCACCATAAACCTTCGACCATTATAATAAAAAGATATAGGGAGATAAAAATGCAAGGAGAGGGGATCACGTTGCCTAATCCCCCTCAAAAGTTGAAAAGATTTGAATTCATCACCCTTTAAGAGAACTAACAAAAAAGTGGTAGAGAACTTTACACCCACTGATCAAATCAAAAAATCCTTGAGCATATTACACAAAATATCCATTACCATACACTTTGGACATATCCAATTTGATAAGTGTCTCACATTTTAATTGATAAAAATATTGAATAGATTCTTTAGCAAGAATGATCCTATCCAAAATCTACCTACTCTAAAAACAAACCCACCTTCCTTTAGGGAAATAATGAGAGGAAGAAAACTCTTAAGGTAATTTTCCATGTGAAAAAATTAAAGAACAAGAAAATTAAGAAGTGGTGGAAAAAGACCCACCTTCCTTTAGGGAAACAATGAGAGGAATAAAACTCTTAAGGTAATTTTCCATGTGAAAAAGTTAAAGAACAAGAAAATCAATAAGTGCTGGAAAAATATTTGAAGCCAAATCAACCATATTCACATAGTAGAGTACATTATATAATACATTACCTATAACCACCTTATAATGGTATAACCCTAACACATAACTATGTACATAACACCTAACACATAACTATGTACCTAATACCTAACACATAAAAATGTACATAACACCTAGGATTATCTGGGATCTTTTCATTGTGACTTATAAAGAATTGTATTAAATGAGCATAAATTAAAGTGTACCATTAAAGAAGGGAAAACTTAAAAATGAAGAGACATAAGCATCAGATCTTAACACAAAATCTTGATAACGGAGTTTGTCCCTGGTGGACTACGTCTCCAGGTCCTGCTCTCAAATGGGTAGGCTATTTCATTAACTCAGCAAAAGAATTTGGCAAATACATGAATATACCTCATTCTGAAATCAAGTTGCAGAAATAATCCTCAGATCATAAAACAAACATCACCATTGGATTCGTGGTGTCAAATTACCCACAAATCACTATCTTCACGCTCCAATCTGACTCTGGCACTCCCAAGCCCAAGAAGAATTTTGTCTCGATTTACATGCCCTCTCCACCTACAATTATGACAGTCTTTGTCTCAAAATATGTGTCTATGGTCGTACAGTACGATCGTGCCTCCTCTCCCCCGGCTTTGGGTGGATCTTCACTTTTTAAATAATGGAAATGGAGGATATACTAAGCAACACCCATTGTCGCGTTGGTTAGGGCGGAGTTATGAAGGCGTTGTACTAGGCGGAGGTTCTGGGGTCGAACCCGACAGACTCGGTTTTTGGTAGTTGGTTTATATATATATATATATATATATATATATATATATATATAT
>SNQJ01S0006940.1:200552-223277 GCA_010110895.2 Picea sitchensis | reverse complement strand
ACCTACTGGCTGAAGTTGGGATTCCAGACCTCCTCTGTCCTTATGAACCAGACTCAGTCTCCGAGTTAGAATGACACCTCCTGGAGCCATTATCTCCATTTGATCACCCTTTATAAACAAATCGTGACATAAAACTGATGGGCATTGGGCTCTGCTCTTGCAAGCAATCCAGGAGTGACTTCTAACGCTAACAGTACCCTTGAGATACCTAAATATCATCTTTACTGCTAGAACATGTGATTCCTTTGGTGCTTCTTTAAATCGTGCTACTTGTCCACCTTCATGCATCACATATGGTCTGGAAGCTGTCACATAAAGTAAGATGCCAATTATTGACCTATACTGCCTCTCATATGTAGCCTTTGAATCATCATCTTTACTTAACTTTCAATTAGTTTGCATAGGAGTACGGATTGGTTTGCAATCTTCCATATTGAACCTCTTCAACGTGTCTCTGATATACTTGGTCTGAGAGATGAAAATTCCTTGGTTTCTTTGAAATATCTGATGACCCAAGAAGAAAGATAATTTTCCAGGTAATGACATATCGAACTCATTCTACATATCCTTTCCAAATTTATGGCTCGTCCTATCATCATAAGTACCCAAGATAATATCCTCAACATAAACTTCAATTAACAAAATGCTATCTTGATTTACCTTGATGTAGAGGTTGTTGTCTGCATTTCCTTTTCTGAACCCTTGCTGTTGTAAGTATCTGTCCAGTTTGGAATACCATGCTTTGAGGGCCTGTTTGAGACCATACAAGGCCTTCTTCAACATGCAAACATAATTTTCATTCTCCGACAACTGAAATCCTCCTGGTTTCTCAATGGAAACTTCTTCTTCTAGTTTCCCATTTAGGAAGGTTGATTTCACGTCCATTTGATACACTTTAATATTCTTGGAGCATGCATAAGCTAGGATCAATTTGATTTTTTCCATTCTAATAACTGGGGAAAACATCTCTTCAAAGTCGATACCTTCAACCTAAGCATATCCTTTGCATACCAATCTTACTTTATTCTTGGTGACCTGTCCACCTTCGTTCAATTTATTTTTGAAGACCCACTTGGTACCGATCACATTCTTGTTCCTTGGCCTTGGAACCAGTTCCCAAGTGTTGTTTTTCTCTATCTGATCTAATTCTTCATTCATGGCTTTAATCCAGAATTCATCCATGTTGGCTTCTTCAAAACTGCTTGGCTCAACTGTCGACAATAGTGCTAGCTGTTGTTGTTCTGGTGAACTGATTCTTCTTCTAGTTTCAATTCTTGCATCTTTATTTCCAATGATCTGATCTACTAGATGCTTCTTCTGTACTCATTTGCTAGGTGTCTTTGGAGGTACCTGAATATCTTGTTGTTCTTGCTCTGCTTCATATGACTGCTCTTCCTCATCTTTCTCTTCTGCTACTTCTTCTTCCTAAACCTATTCCAAATAATCCCTGTCTTCTTATTTTATCCTTTGTCCACATGTCACACTGATTCCTTCCACTATTTTGTTGAGTCTTAGGTTGAATCATTTGTATGTTTTCCTTGTGCTTAAGTACCCAACAAGTATACCTTTGTCAATACGAGAATCAAACTTTCCCATATTTCCATCTTCCCTTTTTATATAACATTTGATTCCAAACACTTTGAAGTGCTTCANACTCAGTCTCCGAGTTAGAATGACACCTCCTGGAGCTATTATCTCCATTTGATCACCCTTTATAAAACAAATCGTGACATAAAACTGATGGGCGTTGGGCTCTGCTCCTGCAAGCAATCCAGGAGTGACTTCTAACGCTAACACAATCTACTAACTCTGGTCACCCCCGAGCCAAATACTTTATTCCATAGGAAAAATGAGAATGTCGAGAACCTTCTCCACGTAATTTCCAGAACTTGGCTCTTTCTCAGAACCACCAAGCTCTAATTTTGCACAAGTAATCAACCACATCCTATTTACACCATACTTGTTTCTTCTCCCTTGTTTTACCAAGCTGAGAATAAGAGATTGCCTAGGTATTTTTCTTTCTTTTTCCAGTTAGCCTTCTCCCTAACTCTTGGGAGTCTTGGCCTAACTTCTTGCTAGCTTGTTTCCTAACCTCCCACACTCTTGGGGGTAGGTTCACACTTGTACTCATGAACAACGATCACTTTTATCCTGGTGGTTTCTATCATTTTTTCACTTTTCCCATGCAATAAAGTATTTCTCTTATCATTGTTGAGTTTTCTCACCAATTTATCTCAAGTAATTTTAAATAAAATAAAATTAAAAATAATATTTACATAAATGTTTTTCACCATCNTGGTGGTTTCTATCATTTTTTCACTTTTCCCATGCAATAAAGTATTTCTCTTATCATTGTTGAGTTTTCTCACCAATTTATCTCAAGTAATTTTAAATAAAATAAAATTAAAAATAATATTTACATAAATGTTTTTCACCATCAATTATCATCAATTATCTATGATGATCAAAAATTTTAATCAAAATTTTTTCCAATATCATAATTCAATAACCACAACCACATAAATTTACTCAAATATTTAACTTGGAAGGATGTTACACTAAAGCAACCAAGTTCATCCACATAGAAAAGATGTTAATGAAAACTCTTTGATAAAGTTGTTTGACTCCAATACTATGTAATAGCTAATGTATCTTCAATTGAAAGACTACCCTATTAGCACACAGGAAGACTATCTTAACAACTACTTACCGAAGTGATAGTATCAAATTATTACTTAAGAAAAGTATCAAAAAGATGAAGATGAAGACGAATATCGTAAACATGTAATACCATGATAAATGGAATACCTTTAATGAAAATCACTACCACATCTCCATGCTCGACAACTAAGGACAAGTGTTGCTTTTAGCATTTTTTTGTTTTGAAGTTATTTGCAATATGAAAAATCTGACAGCTAGAAAACATAGGGTGTTGAAGGGATTGGTGACACTACTTGTCCAATGCACTATTGTTTAATAACATGTTGTCCAACAATTATCAGAAAAAGGTGGCAACCTCAGTGTATGTCAAAGGGATTATAAATGTCGAAGAGATGGTTCACTAGCCACATTAATGTGCATTCGCCCACTTCTACTAATTTCTCATGGCAACTTTCTCTGCAATTTGAACTCACCATCAAAATTTACGTTAGGCATCTTAAAGTAATTGATACAAAATCATTGTATTGTTTCTACATCATAGACCCTACAATAATTCCAATATGTCCATGGATTACATCTTGAGATGGTGGCTTGTTGTATGGAAAACGTGCCTTCTAGACAAGGGCGTTGAATAGATCGATTCACTAGTAATGTATGTAATTATTTTTTCTGAGATTTGATTCATTCACTTAATTAGAGGTGTGTAAATAAGAACATTTTTGTAAGCTTATCTTACCTATACGGAATAATACTAATGAGTAACTTTTATAGCTATAATAGATCAATTTGTATTATTGTAGAATTGTCATATGTGCTACTTTTATAATTTATACATATAGTGATAGACATTTTTTCATTAATATCCCAATACCCAATTTCCTCCCACATATTAATTATGTTTTATGACATTCTTTCATTAATATCTCGATATCCAATGCCCTCTTGCAAGCCACCTATGTTTCTTGAAAACTATGTAGACAAGGTACTTGCCAACGTTGATGAATGTATGTTGCATATATTTGAAAATAATTTCCGTGCCAGTAAGAAATTGTTAACACCGTGCATGTTTGGACATGCATGAATATAATGTCCTTCATCTTATTATTACAAGCAACAATGTTATAAGAACAAAAGGGATGAATACAAGTTCACAAAATATGATTTTCATAAATGGAGTGCATGGATCCCTAGGGCGTACGAGTAGACAGAGCTACATTGTTAATCTCCTAAGCATAAGGTTGTTTTCATTGTGTTTTAATTTCACCTAAACACTAGAGTTATGGTTATTTACAATTATTTGTAGGAATTCCAAGTTATAGAGAATTTTCCTTTTAATTTGATGAAATTGATGTTTGTGTTGGTGTTTCACTATCACTTGTGAGGGTTTAGATTTCTTTGTTAAAAAAAAACTATTAATTTTTTGTAGCCTCCTCTACACTTGTAGAAGGGATTTCCTCAATTATAGATTCAGTGCAATTGGAGATTCAATAAATCAATTGGAATTAAATTCCATAGCAAGCTTACAATCAACAATTTGTTCTTGGGAAAGTTCCATGAAAGCTACATTTACAATGGCAGTAAGATTTTCTTCAACTCTTGTTGTTGAACTTCGTAATGTAGGCATATTAGTATTTTATTCAAGTATTTTTAGGTCTCTTTTAATATCATTTCCATCTCTTTATATAGTTAATTTAAAGGAATTGAATGTGCTAATATAGCAACTACAAGGTTATTTTATCTGTAAAGTGTTAAGATTACAAGCAATATCAATGAACAAAGAGTGGAAGCAATCATAAACACTGAAAAAACAAAGACCCAAAGGATTGTCTCCCAAGGGAAATGTAGCAGTTCATCCACAACTCAATATTCTATCTTATGTACATGATTACCTAAATTATTACTAGATATAATCTACTTTGTTATAACTTCCATACCATAAGCATTTTCAAAACAAATTCATAATAAAAAAATATTAAAGCATACCTCCATTGGATTTATTTTTAGAGGTGACAAAGGGGATAAGGCTATATTTATGTATTTAGTAAAATTTTAAATGTTATTGAACATGGTAGAAGGATTCACTAGTAAGTGATAAATGGATAAATGTCTTGCCTCACTTCCAAGGTATGTGATTGTTCTTTTCATAGTTACTTTGTGTTTCATGTTAAGGGAAACAATGTTGGGATCCTCCCTAGGGGTGTAATGAGGGGGTAGGGCCCATAGGAGTAATAATAGTGTAGTTATGGTGGCCATTCAATATAAGGGGCACTAGGTTCACTATGTGTGTTATTATTAAATAAGTCCCACTAGTTTGTTAGCATGGAATAAATGTAATATGGCATCATTAAAGAAGGTCCACTAGGTAGTTAGCAAGTGGTTATGATTAGGGTTCCCTATATAGCTATAAATAAGGTTGGAGTCCTCCTTGTGGAGCATGTATTGAAGTATATTGTATTAGAGCTTAGCTCATTAGGTTGTTTCCCCCTCGAAGAGGCAAGTGAACAAGGGTGGATTCCTTCCATAAAAGGATCAATGTAAGGTGTTTCCCCACCTTAAGATTTTTTGATAAATAAAGTATCGAGCATTTACAAATATATTGTTTGTGACTCAATTTCAAGGGTTAAGGTTCATTATAAGTCCCTAGGGAGGATCCCAACAAACATATTAAAAGTGACTATATGATAGGTGTTACTATTCTTTCATAATCTCTAAAATTTGAAAGCATCTAAGGTATAAAAATTCCCTACGACTTCTTTATATATAAGGTTTGCTACTAGCCATGGGGGTTGTCTCAAGAGGTCATGAGCTACGCATGAGATCTCTCCCCCAAATTTGAGGATATCACGGGTTCAACTCTCTTGATCCTCTTAGGGTTAGGCTCTGTAATTAGGGCCGATAGTTTACCCCATTTACCATCCATGAAACATGTTAGTATAGGGCTCAAAAATTGTGTGAAGCTTTGTTGATTTAGTGGTAAGTTTGAGCTTTGGAGCCAAGATTATGAGAAAAAGAGACTACTAGAACCGCTCTTAAGGAAAAATCGTGCATCAACAGTCACTTGGATAAAGGGAAAAGGCATAAAAAGGAGGAAATTAGGAAGGATTACTGCAAAAAGAGATTAAATAAGCCCCAGGGTGCTTAAATGGTACATACACGAGATCGCATGCAAGTTCGAGAGCTTAAATTGGTGACCAGGGGTTGTGACCAAGGGGATAAAGGCATGAATTCCACACACAACATTGATGTAAAGAGACCAACAGTGAGGATTTGAGTACACCCCTCCCCTTTAGATCAATGGATCATGGCACACTTCGCATCCACATATTTCCTTTGCATTAATGATTTTTGGGAATGCGACAGTGGTTTTGAGGCCCACTTCATGTCCCACTACCATTGGTTTCACATGGTTAATTCATGCAAGGAAACCACCCGCTAGCCCATGTGATACCACTAGGAGGTATTATGGAGCATTGTACATTGCGTGTTTGGTTTATTGTCAATATGGAGGTGAGGTGTACCTATCACGAGTGGCTAATTTACATCTTGACATGATGTGGACTAACATTCAATGAAGGACCATTGTATAGTCATACCAAGCCATACAAGCACTCGGACGAGATTATTGATGACGAGGATATACCTAGACCAATCAGAAGCCAATGTACTTGTTAACTATATCACTTGGGCACCCACTCGGACCAATGATAGCCTTTCAGGTGTCTGACATACATTGATGACGCCATCCAAAAAATTTCACAATTTATAAAATCCTATAAAGAATCCAATGTTAAAATGTCATGTGTTTGCTAAAGTAGGTTAAAATGAATCAAACGTGATTTTAACGAAATTTTCCTGTGTGACAAAAGTCGGCATAAGAATCAGAATATCATATAACACGATTAACTACTCTTTTCCAAGGTGAATCATTGTTCATCATTGTCATTTTGGGTACGGCTGTCATAGGATTAAATCATTATCCATCTCTCATGCACTTTAAGATCTAACTTCAGGTACCAATTTCATATATGGTTAATCGTAATCCCATCAGACAGAGTCCTTCCCAACACATCGCAATTCTATAAGATGCGGGCGTAGTTAAGTTACCATCATTCATCAGCATCTCTGTCAAACTTAGATGCCACTTTATGATCTTTGTTTTGATGGATGGTGATCCACCTGTGGGGGGTCTTTCCCCTAATAAATCATGTGGGCCATCGTGGCTTTAGATGGGTTGGAACCTCTCTCTATTTTTGCAAAGAAGAGGAAGGTCCCCTCCTATTGACACTAGCTCAAAAATAGCAACAACAAGTTATCATGTAATCTTTCCTAAGGTGCAGCTGTGTTTTCTGGACAACATCTAGTCGAGACAGGAGGTAGAGGACTCAAATGCATGATTGATGTTGTACCAGGAAGTGAGGTAATTGTGGTTGAGAGGAAACAACTAAATTTTCCTCCAGCCTATAATAAGCCTCAATTTTGTAGAATTTGAAGGTGCCTAGCTCAGCACCTCTAGTCAAGGAGTTCTTCCTCATGGAACGATCCAGGTTGAGTCAGCTTTGGGGGTAAAAATAATTCAATCAAAGGACCTTTTATCATAGTGAAAGTGATTGTCTTAGTTTATTTGGAATTTCTACTAGAAATATAAATAACTCTACAAGCTAAAGAAGCAGTATCAAGAAACAGTTAAGGTGTTTTAAAGAAGAAAGAAGTGGTTTTCTTACAAGAAGGAGCTATAAATAAGTAATCATGCTCAATTCTTTTTTTATCAACTGGCAGAGAGAGGAAGAGTATATGAACCTCAAAGTCGAGTGATCATCCTAGAGCTCTAGAAGAATGACAAATTAGGAGAGGGAAGCCATGGAGTCTAATAGGGATTCGATAATGTTTTTTTGTATTAGGTTGTAACTCCCCCATCTCTCTTCTTATTCATTGTAATGAGTTATCTTCCATCTCTATAATGTACTCAGATCATTAATAAAAGCTTCAACAACAGCTTGTGGGGCGCCATATATGTTGTTTATATGTATGGTGTTGAATGAATGAGATTGATTTCATGTAATTTGACCAATCGTAATTCACATATTGTTCAAATTATTCATATGTCTACAGAATATTTGTTATATGAATGTATTCCAACAGTTTTTTGTTGAATTGCACATGGTTTATATTTGAATGCATAATTGTAAGAACTATTGAATTATTTAGTGCTTAGTATGTTATTCTCCATTTAAATCCTGACAAGATTTATCCCTATTGGATACCTTACTTGCGCTCTCCTCTTTCCACATGGTCATTCATTCTCTATTCATCAAATTCTAGTGCAACAGAGAAGAAATTTCCCGTGTTAGTCACAGGAAAGCGCAATATTCATGTATGTAATGTTAGTGAGTTGTGGGGAGAGAGTAATTATGCATATCACCCTTGATAAAGCAAGGTAACCTTAAAATTCATTTCTGAAATTTGGTTTGAAGGATCCTTGGCATCGTTCCTCTAACAACCATGAACATCTCGAGGAATAACAGATCATGAGAAGTACTTGGTGGGTTTTCCATGAGGTTTTCCTTGGAAAAAAAATATAAGGTCCACTACAATCAAATATTTAATCTTTGAACAGATTTTTCTTGAATAGATCATGTATACTTTCAACATACTATCAAAGAAAACAACAGGGGTATAAAAGCTTTGGGACCACTTTTGTCATACTTTAATTCGACGAAATCGATTTTTGTGTTGGTGTTTGAATGTCACTCATGAGGGTTTATACTTCTCCATTAATTTTTTTGTTAATAATTTTCTTCGGCCTCCTCTACACTGTACTGTAGCTTGACCTCCCTCTACCTTTACTAGAAGAGTTTACTCAACTACAAATTCAGCGTTTGGAGCTTTAGTGAAGCCATCAAAGAGTACTATTCACGGTGGAGCTTCACGATCATGGTTGTTCTTTGGAAGCTCCATAGAAGCCAAATTCTGCAGGTGATAAATCTTTTTCTTCAATTGTTTTCGTTGAACTTTCTAATGTATGCATATTAGTAATTTTCTTCAATTGTTTTCGTTGAACTTTCTAATGTATGCATATTAGTATTTCATTCAAGTAGTTATGGGTCTCATTTAATATCATTTCCATCTATTTATTAAATGGAAACTGCAAGGTTTTTTTATGTGTAAAGTGTTAAGAATACAAGCACCATCGACGAATAAAGAGTGGAAGTTGTCATAGAAGTTGAACAAACAAATTCCCAAAGGATAGTCTCCCAAGGGGGGAGAAATAGTTCATCCACATCTCAATATTCTATCATATGTGCATAATTACCTAAAGTACTACTAGACAATCTACTTTGTTATCATTTCCATACCATAGGCATTTTCATAGCAATTTCATAATAACAAATATTAAAGCATAGCTCCATTGGCTTTATTTTCAGAGGCAACAAAGAGGACATGGTTGTGGTTTTGCATTAAATAAAAGTTTGACTGTTACTAAACATGGTAAAGGAATTCACTAGTGAGTGATAAAGGGATAAATGTTTTGCCTCACTTGCAAGGTATATGATTTTTTTTCCATAGTTATTGTAAGTTTTAAACCTGTGAAGTAAAGCAATGCATATAGATTCTTAAACAAGACAACAATTAATCAATGGCTCATACACAAAGTACACAAAGATTTTATACTGGAAACCCTCAACCGGGAAAACCTTTCTTATATTCATTATATCGAATTTCACCATTCACCATACAATATATACAATGTTTTTAGGTATTCCATAGATACCAAAACATTAATCCCTTAATCTGGGATTAATTTACAAAACCACTAAAAATAGCAAAATCCGCTAAAAATAGCAAAAACCGTCAGACGCAGTTGTCATATCTAATGCGCCCACACACACACATGCAAAGAATATAACACATAACCAACAGTTACTTTGTGTTTCATGCTAAGGGAAATAGATTAAAAGTGACTATGTGATAGATATTACTATTCTTTCATAATCTCCAATAGTTGAAAGTGTCTAGGGTAAAAAAAATCCCCACTACTTCTTTATATAGAAGGTCTACAACCAAAAATTGATATTTGAGTATTTTTTTTTTGAACTTATGTATACTTTCAATGTATAGCCAAAGAAAAGAGCTTAGGTACCAAATCTTTAGGACCACTTACCATGTAATCACCACGCCTTGTTAATTTATCACTCTAATTCTAAATTTGAATATAGATGCATGTGAATGTGAATGTGGAGATGAAGATGAAATGTGGTTCTTGTGAAGATAAACACACTTGAAGATCAAAGATGGTTCTTGTGATTTTCACACTGTTGGTTGTTCAACTAGCCATTATCAAGAAAACATCTAAATAGATAATTTGTACACCCAAATAGATAACTTGTATGTTTTATTGTCGGAGAAGTTACAAGTCTATTCATGGTAAATGCATTGATGTTGATAAGGATGCCAATTTTACATTGTCATTAATAAGTATAATGATTTTCCCAAATAACTTGATGTAATGTATAGCACTATAAAACATTCAAACATTAACATAATCATACTATATGCCAAACAAAATCAATTCAAACTAATGGCATACTAGTGTTAAAGCTCCTAATAGTGTTACTTGATCTTCTAAGATTTATCATAAATTGGCATTGTCAATCTAGCAATTTGTATCTTGAAACCAAATATTTCATGAAGAAATGCACCATTGACATTAATTCACCTCTATATGAGGAAAAATAAGATGACAATGTATGTGATTTGTAAAAGAAAGAGTGTTTTATAAAAATTCAAGTGAAAACTTAGACGATGTGAATAATAAAACAATTAAATTGCATGCAAAGAAATAAAATCAAGAGTATTTATATATTCCTAGCCTAAAAAGAAGGGACTAACAAGGGTCGTAACAATTTGTAACACTTATATATTTTTTTAAGAACAAGAATTATTCTTATTTATGTTTCCTTTGACTATTATCACAATAAGCGTTAATTACATCACTGGAGTTACACCCAACATTGTCCAATTCATTATTTATAATGTATAGAGTAGTCTCTATCAAGTTAAGGCAATGTGGATGTAATGGATCTTATTATCAATGTTTAGATGGGTGAGCATTCTGTCTTGCCAGATCGGTGTTAGGCAAGCGAGCATTAGTAAGGTCCTGGCCCTTTATTTATTCCCCTCAAAGAGCTTTGCAATAACCTGACCTCCTTCCCTCCTGTCTACAAATGAGAAAAGATGTAATGTACCAAGGGAAGATAATACAGGGTACCCAAGGGGGATAATGAATGTAATGTGGCCATAATCATGTAACAGACCCACTTAATGGTTACATAGGACCATACAAAGGTGGATGGAGTGTAATGTACCTTGGGAGGATAATACAATGTGAAAACAATAATTGTAAGAAGGCTTACTAGAAGGTTCCACCTACTAGAAAGTTCTTAAGAGGTTAAATAGAAACTATATAAAGAAGTAGAAGCAATGCAATGGAATTTCTTGCTAAGTGTATTGTAGTTGGCAAACATGGCTTGTGGAGTGATTCCTCCTTAAAGGAGTATTTGGTGGTGTTACCCTACCTTAAGGGCTCTTCTCTATATTTTTGTGTCGTTTATGGTGTGAATTTTTTGGTAATTATGAAATTAAGGGTTTGTTCTCAAGAATAAGAATTTATTTTATCTTATATCTATCAATGTTTACTACAAGTGGTATCCGATCTCTTTCTTGGGCAAAAAAGTGGAAGAACTTTTTTTTTCTTTTTGTTGATTTTTCAAGGGAAAAAGAGGATGGTAGCATTCATATCGATTTTTGAAACTTATGTGTATAACATGAAGAAAGAAATTATATTTATTAGTTCCTCTCAAAAAAACATATGATTTAAAAAATAAAAAACAAAAAAAGCATCCAAATTGAAGTCTGAGAAGCGGAGTTATCACTGATTTAAAGTCAGTTGTTTTAAGGTTTTACCAATGACGGTTACATGGTTTGTAGATAATATATATTTTGACAAAGTGCCTAAATTTCAGTCAAACTAGTGCTAGTAGATGTAGAGTGGTTGTGGAATTTCATAAATGTGGTCATAATAGCCAATTAGTTGCCTCAAACCCTAGTCGCACAAAGGATCTCCATTGAAGAGTAAGTTATTTATATAAACCCTTAGTTCTATTTTTGGGTTTTCACAAGGAATATGTATTTTATAGGGTGGTTTGATGGTCCTAGTATTGAATAATACATCAAATGGATAAAGTCTAAACATCCAATATTGGAGAACAGATTTATGCATTAATTTAAACGATCATGCTCACATATGGTGGGACTCATGTGGACTTAATTTTGAGATGATCGCAACTTTCAGATGAAGAATATGAAAAACTATACTTTGATAGAAATTATCATGCCAAGAAGAAGGATAATTAGATCCATAAGGGTTTATTTTCATGTGACAAGTTCATATTACAAGTTCATGGATATATTCAACAAGAGAAGGTCATTGTTTCTATAAACCTTGGTAGCAAGCATAATTTCATCAATGTTAACATGGCCAAAAAATTGTAAGTCTTGTTGAAGGGTCCAAATGGCCTGTCAAGCAGGTAGGGGGAACGCTTGATGGCAGGTCCTAATTAGACCTACTCTCATTTGGTGTAGTATTTTCGACGAGTATGTGGGCCTCGTTGCCACTCAGAATTAAAAGAAGAAAATGGGAAAAGACAATAATCTATACCCCCAAAGAGTTCTAATTAATCCTAAGTCTAATCTAACTGAAAGCAAACTAAACTAACCTAACTACTTCTAACATATCCCAAGAGAAAAGCTAAAATAATGAATATTGTGAAAGGTAATACCATCGGAACTAGAAATAGTTCATGTAATCTAATGATAAATGAAAACAACAATGATACAGATACATATACAAATAGTTGTATAATACATCCATAACATCATTTATGTACCCACAAGGAAACATGTGATAGCATGAGCAGACATCACAAAGTGCAGAAATAGTTCGTACAATTGGATCTTATCTACTTAGCTAGAAGATAAATGCATAAAGAATAGTCTCATATACATCTACCCAAATCCACATATTTCTGGAATGCCTCTTGTTCTTTATTAACTCGGAAGTAATAGTACCATCTTCATTACAAAGGGAAAAATTATATTACATTCAATGAGCTCTCTTTTATAAAATAAGAGAGACTCTTCAGCTCTAGTGGTTGTTCCTTTCATTTCCCTTTGTTTTGTCTTTTTTACATTCCAAAATTATTTTCATTTTTGAAAATGTATATGTGGGAGTTACAAATGGAAGATGAAGAGACCTCTGGGTGGTTACATTCTCAATATGGCAGTTTACAAATGATATTTATTTAAAAAATATTATTCACTCAGCTTGTTGGTGTCGTCTTTTGTTCCTCAAAACGTTATGGGTGTTTATTGTGTTTACCTACTAGTTAATATCTTATTATATTCTTCTCCTCTATCTCAGCTTTCCATTGAGCTATTGTTGGTCTGATTTCATTTCCTGTAGCTTGAGATATGAATGTTTGAAGTCTGCATAGCTCGTTCTTCAGTTGAATTGGGGTTTCTTCTGTGTTTCGCATTTTTCAAACAATTTCTTCTTAGTATATTCCAATAATTAATATCCCATAATTTTCTTCTCTCTTGAATATTTCCATCGAGCCACCATAGGCCTGATTTCACTGCCGTAGCCTCAGACATGGTTGTTTGAAGGTTGCATGGCCATTTTTGCCCCCCTAAATTCTTGGTATATTGTTTTCTACATTTTCTAACATCTTATGTCACATCTCTAGCCTAGATACCATTTCCAATGCATTCCTCTATCCTATACCTTTATAACGAGGTATCATGGACGAAATTCTGACATATGGAGCCCAAGTTATGTTTGTTTAAAAAATATCGCTTAGCAGTCGTCGATTAAGCCTGTGAGTAAATCTGGATCGTTTATTCTCAACTAGCAAAGAAGAAATCTCACGTGCATAATAGTGTTCAGAAATTAGCGATTTAAATGGTTCAGACCTTATAGATAGTTTGAATAAGAACCTATGCGGGCATGGGACATGTGGCTTGCAATACAATTTTAGTTAATTTTCCTTTTTTCTAAATTAGGAAAATAATTAAAGAAAATAACAAAAGTATTTACATTATTTACAATTATTAACAAAGTTAATAAAATTACCCCTAATATACAAAGAAAATTAAATTAAACTAATCTAATTAACCCCTTAATGTAAAATAAAATTATTAAAATTAAAACTAATAAAATAATAATAATTACTCTACAACACTCTGGATTTGAACATGTGACCTCCAAGGCAAAAACACTTGTTTTTAACCTTTAGGCCTATTCAAGTTGTTTACTCCTCTTACCTATGTGAAACTAGTAATCAATGAAAATTAAAAATAAAATAGAATAAATAAATAAAAGTAAGACAAAATTTTAAAAAAATAATAATAAAAAAATAAAAATTAAAAAAAAAATTATAATATAATATCTCCCCTTCCCCCACCAACATCGACATAGTCTGTGGGATATAAAAATCCCATATGATATCCCCAAGTCCCCCAGGCACTCACTTATACTTATTAAAATGCATCCCATAGTCCCCAAGCCCAAGTTTTTGTCATCAAGAATGAAGGTCCATGTCTCCTCCGTTGAGCTAAGATTACTCCTCACTCCCGGCGATGACATAAGTACAATCCACTCCAACTTACCTCCAACGAAAATGCATAGGATTAAAATAATAATATTTCCCATAATACACACTTACCAAAAAATAATGTTATAATAATCTATGTCTTGAAGGGTTGCACGCTCTCCAAAAAGAATATTAAAATACTCCTCTAACAAAACATTACATGGTCGTCATCATCGGGAGTTAGGGAGGTGAAGGTAAAAGGTGAATTCGTCGATAGTAACTCCTGACAAAGCTCATACTCCTGACGACATGGGCTTTGAAGGATATTCAACTAATATTAAAATATTACCACTTCCATTTTCCCGTAAATATATTATAATAATCCTCCCCAAACAAATATTAAATAATGCACGAGCATGGTTTGTTGGTTGTCGTCATTGGGGTAGGTGATAAGAGAGGCGTTAGGCCTTAGTAAATTCATTGACGATGACGTCGATGATCCATCCTATCTCACACTCCTGAAGATCAAGATTTTTCGACGACGTACTCCATGCGTTCTCCCATAAATATTAAAAAGTATTTGATCCAATGGGTGCACATTCTTTAAAAATAATAAATATTATAATAATCATAACTTGGATGTGTGCACATTCCTCGAAATGAATATTAAAGTAAATTCTCATGGATATAAAGTGTGTGGTCGTCGTCGTTTGTGTAAGTGGTAAGAGAGATTTTAAGCCTTAGTAAATTCTCCAATGATGACGTCGACTTTCCATCTAGCTCACACTCCCGACAAGCTAGGGTTCCAATGAGTCAAAAAAACATTAGACCAACCCCTCTCGCTCATGCGCACTCTTCGACAATTAATTAAAATAATCTTCTAAAAAAATATGTTAAAGAAAATATGCATGTCATGATATAACATATCGTCATTGGGATTTTGGTAAGAGAGATGGAGTTTGGCTAAGAGACTCTCAACAATCAACTTGTGAGCTCTCCTGTAAGACCATTAAAATTATATTATATTATAATATATTATGTTACAAATTTCAAGGCATTTGGGAATAAAGTTTCAATAGGTAATATAGTTCCCATGTCATTCGGGACGGGAGGAAGGAAATCCTAGAAAATAGGAAATCCTAAAAAATAGGAAATCCTAAAACTAAGAAGATGTGTCTTGATCGTTGATTTCT
Organism: Picea sitchensis; assembly: GCA_010110895.2. NCBI lineage: Eukaryota > Viridiplantae > Streptophyta > Pinopsida > Pinales > Pinaceae > Picea > Picea sitchensis. The sequence continues at coordinate 207,775 of SNQJ01S0006940.1, read as the reverse complement.
CATAGGAAATGTTACAAGGTACATGTGAGGGCCAATGGGGATGGACCTAGGATAGTACGTTAGATTTTGGTGGGTGAGGGAGAAATAAAAATTAAATTAAAACTAAATCAAAAAGAAAAAAATTTAAATTAAATTTACAATGAAAAATGAAAATTTAATTTGTGGTTTTTTTTTCACGTTCATATATGAGAAAAATGATGTACATGTTAAATGGTTAAATGGTTTACCCACGTAAAATGAATTTACCCCATGTAAATAAATGTTTAATGTGAATTAATTTCCCCCCAGTAAAAGTAAATATCTATAGTGATTCTAGGGGGAATACCATGGGCAATACCATGTGGTTTTTCAAATCTATGGAAAAAATGAATATAGATAAAAAATAAAAATAAATAAAATCAAGATTAAAAATAAATTAAAATAAAAATAAAAATATGTACAAAATTAAAGAAAAAATAAATTAAATTACGAGTTAGAAAATTAAGCCCAAATTACACAAGTCAAGGTTCCATTCCCCCTCAGGGTTCTGCACCTAGGGGCCGAAATTTAGAAAAAGGTGTATAAGGTAGGATTTAAGAAACGGGGCGTCATTGAGAGGACCAAGGACATATAGTGATGAAGGATGTGGTTATTAACCTGCGACGAATGGAAAGCAATGGAGATGAAGTATACGACACTTCATGTGATGATTTAACGTCACAAGTAGCGACTAGTGGAAACAGGACATCGACTTCAACCAAGAACACACCACAGGTTAGTCCACTCAATATGCACATCTCAGAGGGAGGACATGCTCAAATCGTGAGGAGCGGGAGTGCAATCGGGTCAAGGAAAAGTTCCTTACATCATATCATCATGCATGCGATAAATAGCGATTAGGCATCAGGAAACAACACGACAAGGACTCACAATCAAGAGTATGAATGAGCTTTTGGCATGGGTTCTGGTGAGAGGTAAGACCAAAAAGGACTTAGTATAGATCATCCTGAAAAAGTTTAGGGGGAAGCTTACGGGAAAGGTAGATCCAACAACTTTTGCAGCTTCAAACCTCGAGATAATTGCAAGCCAAGTTACTATGCTTCCCAATAAGGAGAATCCTGGCAAGAATCAAGTTCAAGGTTGTACATAAGGATCAAGAGATTCCCCATAGGCCTTTCAAGGCTAGAGAAGTCATGTGAATGAAGTGTCCCTGCAAACCTTCTTCTACAAAACAAAAGATGGATATCGGCCATGCAATCAAAACAAGACTCGTCAATACTTCATAAATACTATATTTCCTACCTTTAATCCAATTTATAGATAAGCGTTGGGTTCTTCAACAATCAATCATGGGTGGCTATATATATGTGTGTGTGTCTTGATAATGTGCATGCCAAGTTTCAACTCGGAAGAAGGACCACCAATTATGTGATCTAGACTTAGAGTTCGAAACAAAATATTTAGATCTAGATGTGAAAGTATAAAAGGTGGCGTCATGAAGCACAACACGTAAGCAGGAAGATACATAAAATGAGTTATCTATTCAGTAAATATTCAACAATGAACTCATTCCATACATGCAATAGAACATCAAACCTTGTAGCCACATAGGATCATCAAGCACTTCGGAATCGTCAAAAGACAACATGCCAATTCCATCACATGAATGTCAACGAAACATCATAGGTCAATAAGCATCTTGAAGACATTTGAAATCATCATATCAAAAGGAAAAATCAACACCAATCAAATATAATCAAGATTAATCCCCAACTCCCTCAAGGTAGGCAAAGAAATAGCATAGGCTCAAGCGGTAGAGGATTAGGCAATAGGATTGAAATTTTAGTAGGGGGCACCTTTCCTTTTGCTTGTAAAAACAAAAGTAAAGGGGGGTTTTCTGGCCACAACAAATGGTAACACACTAGAAGAACCAGTTATCTTTGTCAATAGAAGTCTAGGACATTTACTTCATATCTGAATTTTAAAGATAAGGTCGGCAAAACTACAGACAATTTTCCAATAGTCATGGGTACCACAATGACGCCAAAATTCTAAAACATATAACCCAATATTTCTAGTACTTGTATTCTAACACACATTTTTCAAAGAGCCAAATAGTGAGATAAATTCTTTTACTCGCTACACACTTCAGATTAGCTTTGGTTCAACCATGAGTTTTCACTTTTATTAACAAGCAAACATCTACATAAGTGTGTTACTCATCTCTCTTTTCCCAGCATTGCTTGGCTACCAGCGAGCGTCCATAGCCCCGATGAAGTTTCTTTGGTACCATACTATTAATAGTGTTTTCAAATTCCTCTTTACTTCAGAATATACTCACCCTTTTAGATTTTAGATATAGATATGCATTTGCACATAAGGTGTGAAGGAAGCGGGGTGATACGAGAGATACTTTGATTTGTTGAGTAGATTTTATGCAATTTAGTTTAACCCACAGGTCTCCCCAAAAACCATCATAGTATTGGTCATTTATTAATATGAAGTGAATGGAGCTCAAAGAAAAATATAGATAGACATTTTCCTATACGTGTGGATTATCATGGTATGTTCAGCAGGCACATGTGTTCCACCACAACTATCAGTCCATGCCCACAGCTAAAAAATTCGTGAATACACACTCAGATAGAGCAGCCCATTTATCTTATGACTTGTAAAAAAATTCTTCACGATGTGACCAGAATTGGACCAGCCCCTCACCAAAATTTTAAAGAGTAATTATCAAGGCAAATCGAGAACTCAAATCATCCAAAGAAATACGAACATTCAAATTAAAAGATGGAAGCACCTTGTACAAGCAGAAAGTAAGACTGAAATCAAAATTCAATTCATGAAAAAGACAACTAAACTAAGATAAGTCTAAAGCTAAAATGTCAGTCATAAAAAGGATAAAAACTCGCTAAAAATAAGAATAGAACCCAACAACAAGAAATAAATCTGGTGTAGCAATAGTGAAAGTGTTTTCAGTGAACACTCGAAATTAAGCCAAGGGAAATCATCAGTCAAGAAATGTTACCCATCCAACATCAAACCCAACAGAAAAATTCTCAGAGTAAAGATCTGAAATGAAGACCAAACAAGATTACGAGAATTTATGATCTAGTGAAAAATTCACAACACAATCCTCCAATCCGACTGTCACATACATTTTTTCTTTTATTTAGTGCAACAAAACAATCTTCGGGGAATCTAGCAAAATGGGTTAATGGATAAATTTAGTCAAAACATATTTTCTAAAATTTGCATCACATGAAACATTCCACAAACCCATAAGCTCTCAAGATTTCATGACATAAACAATTCCTTTGCAATTTTAAAAACGTTGAATTTTCCAATAACAGAAATTTTATTTTATATTTCTCACCACAGCGCCATTTTCTCTTTGCTATAAAAGATAATCGTTAACCACAGAGATTCAATTAATTCGATCAGATAAGGAAAAGAGGAAAAATGATAGTTATGGAGGTCATTAAAATGACTCCAAACATCAACTAGATCATAAACCAAAGTGGAAATACATGAATGAGACAAAATTTATGTTCAATTGTTGAATTGATGGCAAAATTGGTTGAATAAAAAAATGTTGCAAATGAATTTGAGCAACCAAGTTTAGATTAACACTTCTCTAAATTGCCTTCATTAAAGAGAAAATATTATGAGCTTCTAGTCGCACAAGACATTTCCCAACTTGCATATCAAAAGAGAAAAGTGTGATCAATTATTAAGACAGTTTGGGAAGAACTCTTCCTCTAAATCACTGACTAATTGAAATGAAATCAAACTAAAAAGAAAAGTAAAGATAAAAATTAAACTAATCCTAGAAAATCACACTAAGCTAATATAAAATTAGACTATATTGGTTGTCATCAAACTCATGTAAGTGCCAATGTTGTGATTAAGTATCCATCTATTGTCCATTCAGTCAAATATCACAGCCTTCTTCTTGAGAGATAAGCACCATGTGCTCTCCCTTCGATATTCCCTTCAACATAAGGCTTAGTTTCGTTGATAATTGTGAGATTTTAATCCATGGACATAATTCCTTGTTCCTAAAATCAGTCTCAATCATTTCAAACAAATAGGACCATAAGATTTTGATTCCATCCAAGTTCCGAAAATACATGGCCATCCACAAACTTTGGTTATAAAAACATGATTCAAAAATTATCAACATTGTACTTCAAGGCATGTGGTCCATCTGATTATTAATGGTAATAATGTGAGAGGTAAGAGGAAATCATTATGAAAGGGGAGCAATTAAGATACTCTGGAAGGGTGTGAATCGTCTCAGGTCACAAACTAGATGGATTGATTTCCCCAACACAAATGAAAGATAGAATTAGAAATCATAAATTAATGAAGTGAGTAAGATCTTATTTCTAATCGGTGATAATTTGATGTTTATCGTAATGGGAAAATCCATGAAATCGATATCCTTTATCTCCAAAGAGTGTTCAAATTAGATAAACCATGAATTTCCCTCCATCGGGCTTACATAAGAATGGGACATATAATCCAGAAAACAAAATCAACAAGCTCATGAGTAACAAGGATCCAATAAAAGATGTTCTGGCATGACTCAAACATGTTTATCTTCCCAAGTTATGAATTATGAGTCTTGGTTCAAGGAATGTTGAAGAGTCTAGGGCCCAATATATTGATGAGTTACATCTCACAGGGAATTCACATCTTGAAAATTATTACCATGGTTGAAATGAAAACAAATGTTGAAAACTCGAAATTTAGTGTCTTAGAAGTTGCATGGAGATATTTCGCTAAGGTATTTACTATTTCAAGGATTTGGATGATTTCAACATGATGATGTAAGTGAGACATTATTAAGCCATGATAAAAATTAGACCAATTAAGAATGTAACCATAATGAGTGACCCAAAATCAACAAACCCAAGGGATGAAAAGATACTCTTCAAGGAAATATTAGGTCTGAAATTCTCATAATTAATAGTGCTAGGTTTGATTCTTTAGTCGACCAGTGAGTTGGGGAGTAAAAATATTGATTCCCAAGTAATTTTCTGGAAAAAAAAATATATATCAGTAAAAAAAATTAAATAACCATGTTGTCTAGAATGGCAAATCATGTTTTCGGACAATGTGAAAGAAAATCTCTCGTCGTTGTGTATTAGAGGAAACTTGGGTGAAAAATGGTGTAAGATACAAAGGAAAACTCATCCTCAAAATACCAATTGAACAAAGCATAAGATATGTGCAACCAATGCCCAGAAATTAAAAAAAAATATGATGACAGCAAATAACACTAAAGAAAAAAAAAAGCATCCAAGATCACTATGCTAAAAAGGTCTATACAAAAAAATCATGTTGATTGAAAGTGGTTGAAGAAAAAAAATGCTTTGTGAAAAAAACCATTTAAATAACTCCAAGACCATGAAAAAATAATCATCCAAAGGCATCACAAGGAGTTGGAGTGGTTTGGATTTCATATGGGTAGATTTTGAATACTCAAAACTTCCATTCAATGTGTGTGGGACAGCAAGCCCAAAACTCAAAAGAAACTCAATCAAGAAAAATATTCCAATCAGAATAATATTAATTATGAGGATTGAATACCTTTGGGTGCTCATAATCAAAATTCTCAAAATTATGCAAAAATTCACACATAAATTGTTCCCATGTGTGAATAGAGGCGCCCGGCAAAGTCTCGCGCCATCCCTTGACCTAGCCTGTAAAAGTGAGAGTAAATAGCCTGCAAAATTCTACTACCATTAGTTATATTATGAGAACCAAAAAAATTCCAAAAATTAAAAGCATGTTCAGATGCGATCGTCTCATCCTCGCCATCAAATTTAAGTTGTGACAAGAAATGTAAAATATTTCTAGGAGGTTTGGGAGGTACAGTACCAGAAAAACATCTTCATAAAAGGATTTGGGATGGAGCCATTAGTAAATTAAAACAATTTAATAAAAATGACTACATACTCTCAGTCTATCATCTCGCTCTCCTTCAAGCGCCATCTCTATTAGCGGGTCCTCATGGCATGTCAAGTAGGTAAGGGAGAACTCCCAATGGAAGATCCCAATTAGACCTACTCTCGTTTGGTGTAGCATTTCCAATGAGTATATGGGCCTAGTTTCCGCTCAAAATTAAAACAAGAAAAGGGGAAAAGAAAACAAGTTATCCCCCAAAGAGTTCTAATTAATCTTAAGCCTAATCTAACTGAAAGCAAACTAATCTAATCTAAATACTTCTCACCTATCCTAGGAGCAAAGCTAAAAGAATGAATACACTGTGTTGTCCCCGTAACATTTTTTCAGACAAGATCCAGGTCTCAGGAAGTTAGCAAAAGCTACATCCTCGTGGGAGCTTGATAGTTTGGAAAAATTATAATTTAGAGAACCGGTACATGCCTAGCGGCGTAAAGGCAAGTATAGCGGAGGCGCAAAAAGGTAAAGCCTTATAGACCGTTGATTATAAAATGACCCAGACGAACGGCAGGGGATTGTATCGGGCAGCAAACTTGCATGGGACTTAACTATATAGAGGCGGACCAGGGAAACCATTGTGGTTTTCAAGATGGACGTGTGTTGCCCCCAGAGGCACGTCGGGGTGAAAGGCGGGTTGCCTGAAACCACTTTCGCCAAAACCCTGATACCACGTGTTCTTATACGTCAAATCAAACACTCGTGGGGTGTTGGTGGCGGCTGGTCGAAATCACTCTATCTCACTCATTCAGTACTTCACAATCGTATAATGTTAGGTGAACGTCCTCATTTAACAAACTCGAATGCTAATCATTTGAAATGGATTGGCCAAGCATGGTAAATCAACGTACTTGTCATCGAATCTATCAGTGTTTCATGATTGGAACTCTATAATTACCAAAGTATGAAGGCATTATTTTTATCCGTGAGCGAAGTAATTTCCAATTTGCTAAACTCTTTGATCTCTGTAAGAACGTTTCAGTGTCTATGAAACTAGGATACATGGACCAAACTACGTCCAGTGAAACCGGTTATTCAGGCAACGTGGCAAGTTTACCTACGAGCAGTAAAGAACAGGCAATTGCACGTATATCGGCGACAAAGTTCCATACAGAACCTGTTACAGATTATGGATTGGAATTCAGGCTTAATCCCGTTATGAAGGATCTGGTCATCAACAGGTGATCTGTAAAAAAGAAACGGACCAAACGACAGAAGAAAGAGGTCATAGTCGAAACGGCTGAAAGTGTTGGAGAGAATCAACCGGT
>SNQJ01S0006940.1:176100-191960 GCA_010110895.2 Picea sitchensis | reverse complement strand
TAAGCCAAGGTACTATGCTTCCCAATAAGGAGAATCCTGGCAAGAATCAAGGTCAAGGTTGTAGACAATGATCAAGAGATTCCCCATAGGCCTTTCGAGGTTGGAGTGGTCACGCGAACGAAGTGTCCCTACAAACTTTCTCATGTAAAACAGAAAAATGATATTAGCCATGAAATCAAAAGAAGACTCGTCAATACATCATAAATACTATATTTCCTACCTTTAAATCAAATTATAGATAAGCATTGGGTTCTTCAAAAATCAATCATGGGTGGCTATATGTAGGTGTCTTGATATTGTATGTTCCAAGTTTCAACTCGGAACAGGGATCAACAATTATGCGATCTAGACTTAGAGTTCGAAACAGAACATTAAGATCTAGATGCGAAAGTATAAAAGGTGGCGTCATGAAGTACAACATGCAAGCAGGAAGATGCATAAATTGAGTTATCCATTCAATAAATATTCAACAACAAACTCATTCCAGACATGCAATAGAACATCAAACCTTGCAACCACATAGGATCATCAAGCACTTCAGAATCAGCAAAAGGTCCAAAGCCAACGTGTCAATTCTTTCACACAAATGTCAACGAAACATCATAGGTCAATAATAATCTTGAAGACATTTAAAATCATCTTATCGAAATGAATAATCAACACCAATCAAAGTTAATCAAGATTAATCCCCCAACTCCCTCAAGGTAGGCAAAGAAATAACATAGGCTCAAGCAGTAGAGGATTAGGCAATAGGATTGAAATTTTAGTAGGGGGCGCCTTTCCTTTCACTTGTAAAAGAAAAAGTAAATGGGGGTTTTTGCGGCCACAACAAGTCCCAACAAATCATATTCAAAGCACACAGGTGGAGCGTGACAATGTTCAAAATTTTAAATATTTGAAGATTACTATAGATAAATATGTTTTGCATTCCAATTTCAATGCAATAGGTATGAATCATGTGGATATTGTTTTAGGATATCTTTGCATGGACTTAGTCGGTACAGTTAATATTAATGTGCAACAAAAAATTTTGAAGCTTTGGTATAAGAAAAAGAAAACTACATTGTAGGATATCTCTCTTACTAAATAAGAAGGGCCCAAATGGGCACCTAAGAAAGTTCTTACAAGAAAACTAATTGCAGTACCTATTGACACATCAAATGAAGAGTCTTAGGTTGAATCAAAAGAAGAGCCTACAAAAGCACATGAAGAAAATCCTCATGATGGGCATAAAAAGGGAAGAAAAAGATACAAAGGTAAATGACTCAAAGGAACCCCATGTTGAAGATTCCAAGCAATAAGAATTCATAGCTAAGTTTGATGTATATCACCACCCACACCACCTGAGTAGACAACACTCATCAAGGCAAAGGTGTGAGCATCAACAAACTTATTATGGACCAACATGTAACTAGAAAGGGAACCAATATGGAGGCACGTAGAGGACTAAAAGAAATGCATGGAGATATCAAAGTATCATAGCAACAACATGGAACCAAAGGAATTACTAGAATCAAGATCGAAGTTTCAAGGAAGTAGTTAGACCCCATGTTCACATTTCACTAGGATGGAAGGATGCTTGTGTTTGATACTAGTTCACTACATTGCTTAATAGGTCGTGTTGTATGGCTTCCTCCCATGTTTTGAGGATTAAATATGAGAAGAGGGATGGAATGTAATGTACCTAGGGGAGGTAATATGAGGTACCAAGGGAGGTACCCAAGGGGGATAATGAATGTAATGTGGCTATAATCATGGAATAATCCCACTTAATTATTACATAGGAACATGTGAAGGGGGATGGAACGTAATGTACTTCTGGAGGATAATATAGTGTGAAAGAAAAGGTTGTAAGAAGGCTTTCTAGAAGGTCCCACCAACTAGAAAGTTCCAAGGAGGTTAGATAGAAACTATATAAAGAAGTAGAAGCAATGCAATGGGATGTCTTATGAAGCATATTGTAGTTGAAGAAAGCATGACTTGTGGAGTGATTCCTTCCTTAAGAAGTATTTGATGGTGTTACCATGCCTTAAGGGTTCTTCTCTATATTTTTTTGTTGTTTATGGTGTGACTGTTTTGGTATTTTTGAAGTTAAGGGTTTATTCTCGAGATTAAGACCTTATTTTATCTTATATATACATATAAGTTTACAACAAAACACAAGGACATTAAGTGATGGGTTTTATTTTAAAGGCATGTGCCAAAATGTGGTTTTCCTTTAAAGTTTTCCTTTTTCATCCATTCACTCAATGTTCTATAACCTTGACAACTCCCCACATTCCTTGGAGGAGTCCAATATTTCCAGTCTCCCATGGAATTTGTATCTCTTTGTGATGAAATAGGATCACCTCATAAGTAGGGAATTGTTCATCTCCTTTCCTTGATTCCACAATTGTTGAATTATAAAAGAAAATTTAAAAATGGAATATTGTAACACATAAATGTCACAATTTAAAGACTACAAACAAAAAATAGTTGTAGAAAAATCACAAAATAAAGCAATGGAGAATGCACTACAAACAAACATTATTTGCACAATTTTCAAAAAAAAAAAAAATGGTAGATACTCACTCATATGTAATAGTTGGAAGAGTAGGGGTCCACACTCCATGGTTTACTACGTCAGAGGATTGTTGGCTCAAGGTTTCAGACCTAGGGTTTGAAGGAATTTACCAACAAATACCCCATTTGCATCGGCATATTCAATATTCAAGGACTGAATAAGGTCTCACCCGAGATGCACATGAGAATCATAGAGACTGAATGTTTGTGCATAGCATGACAGAACAATACAGACAAAAACACTTCACAAAGAGTTGTGCATTAGATACTATTCATTCATATAAGTATGGTGCAATCTAATATCTATAATAGCATACATTCATAATAGAGCACATGATAGAGACTCATTAATCGCAACGACACATTCAGATACATGGATGGGTCATAGCCTACATAGAGACTCATTAAAATTGAACCAAAGATCAAAGATTCAGATCTTGATCTACTTTCTCTCTCATATTCCACTTACAACTCTACCATTATAATTAACCTCAAATGAACCAGAAGTTAACAACCAATCCCTTTCATGTATGCATGCATTCTCTATATCTCTAAAGAAGCATGACAATCATAACAAACTTTCTAGCTCACTTAGAACCTCGCCCATGACCAATCGGTTGGCTATAAGAATGGTTATAATCATTGCGTTGATCATCGAGGATTTGATATGCATGTGATCTTTACAAGTCCTTGTGTGCACTACAAAACTAGTTAGCATGCACAGTAGAAAATAGTCGAAGGGCACTGAATCTTGGCACCACACAGTACAAAACTTGTGTCGCTCCATGCAGAACTTGTGGTACGCACGCAGACTTGCCAAAACCTTGGTGCCAATAGTCCCCCAACACTATTTTTTAGCTCCTCCTCAAGACAATGAACTTCATTACAGTGTGACGAAGGTGATGGATGCTACCTTCTTTGTTAGCTTGGTGATGAAGTGTTGGAACTCTTGAATCAAACTAGTGGAATGCCTCGAGCAGTCCCTACCTAAGAAAAATATGTTCATCTTGGTCGGTGTGGTGGACATTCTTAAGACCTTAAATGTCTCAACAACCCTTGAGATACAAATGTGAATTCTTCCTTCATTCGCCGGGGATCTCAAACTCGTTGTCGTTGATCTCAATCTAGACCTTCTCTGGATATTTTCCATCCACCATGCAAGTGATGAACAAGTGTGTGCCTTGAATCTCCTACATCGTTCCAACCAAGTCCTTCATTTAGGACCTAGAATTATCACCCTAGTGACCTCCAAGACACCACCTAAGGTGATATTTCCATCATGTGTGTCCTTCATCTTCTTCATGTATTTCATAGGATTCATGAGGGTGGTTAAGACCAGGTCAGCTACACATGATATGAGGTATATCCATTGGTTTCAGACTGTCAGATTCATATATGGGCTTGGCCAATTTCCTAGGGATCACCTACTCCCATCCCTTAGGCGTTGGGATGACTTTTGCCTAAGCTTCGAAGCACAATTCAAGGAATTGTACCACGTCCCGAGTGTTGCAGTTGGAAAACTGTAAGATGGGTCCCCTGCCCAAGAGACATTCTTGAATGTGTACTACTCTTTGGATCTCGACCATTAGCATTTGGGATTCCTTTTTTTCCTACAGTCTAGTGCATTCCTATCGCTTGTTGGAAGTGTCCATTTCTCTAGGGAATCCTCGGGTGGGTTGAATCTCTGACGTTGCTAGATCCTATAGTCTGATCCTTTCTCGGTCATTGGACCACCTATAGGTTTCACTTGGGCCCGAAGCTAGGTAGGAACCAAGTTCAGCTATTTGGATCAGATTAGATTTCACTCGAATCTCTAATATCCCTGGACTCTGTAGTATAATACTTGACAATTGGGACCAATAGGGGGGAAATGGTAAGCATAAATAATTGTGTGGGTCATTTCCCCCATGTTGTCACTTACCCAGTTGTGCATTTGATTCTAAGCCCATTGTAAGTATTGTCCATCGATTATACATGCTACTATGATTGTTCCCATTCCCCACATAGTCATGAATCTATCGTGGTGCAAACTACCAACTTGTGTGTCATTGTATCATCCTGTGTGTCCAGTTTTCCACCTATGGGATCCAGTTATTCTATCCTTTAGTATTTACTCTAGCACTTAACCCTTAAATTTTTCTGAATCTTCTAAATATGTGTGGGTATGACCTATCATGTCTCTTATATTACCTGTATTGTCATATCCTACTAATAATTGCATCTTATAAATGCCTTTATTCATGCCTACCTAAATCCTACTATACGCTAACACTAAAACTTCATCAATTCATGGCACATTTGATCCTTGCAGGTCATAATATGCCTTCGTTTGACTACCATTAATCAATCCTTTGAGGGGCAGGCCCTAGAGCATTGCTAAAATTGTTGTGTCGGCCTCACTGGTGTATAAAATTCTAAAGGGTCCTAATCAACGCATGTGTGGCTTACCCAGGTGCTTCAAGAACTTGTTGTCATACAGTAATACCAAATATCCATGTTGTAAAGTCTTGCATCGAATGTTGTGATCACATCAAGCCTTATGGCTATATTTCTCCACCATATGGCTATGTCCTACAATCAATCAATCCTCTTCCAATTCCAATAACTCATCCAACCATATTTGCAGTGACTGACCATTCGAAAATTATGTCACAACTGAGATCCTAGGACTTGGTACCACAAATTATAATAGCATTACCACTTATTTTCCATAGACTAACCTAAACAATGTGAGTTGAGTCAATCTCTTGCGGGTAGTTCTATATGACTACAAGATTGTTGTAATCCACCAATCCCAATCGTCACAATGTACATTACATACAATGGTTAGTGCATGCTCCAATATCTTGTTGAGTGCTTCAATGGTGCCATTGGCTTGTGGATGATATGGTGTGTTCTTTTGATGATGGATCATGAACTCTTGAGTTAGCACATAGATGGTATCATTCAATAAGTGTGCACCTTGATCACTCATTAGTATCTTTGGACATCTAAACCTGGTGATAATGTTCTCAAAAATAAATCGTGTGATCGTCTCCATAGTACAATCCTTTATCAGCACAGATTTTGCTTAACGGGTTGAGTATTATGTCGAGGTGATGATATACCATGCACTGACTATGTGCACTAAAGGATTGACGAACCCTACAAAATCAATTGCCCATTTCTCAAATGGCTCTAACACGATGACCAGAAAGAATGGTAGTTCATCTCGCGTTAATGGATTATCGATCTGTTGGAAAATGTCACATCACTTACAATAATCCTTAGATTCTTCAACTAGCGACATCCACCATAATCTCATGCACATCAAGTTTTGCATGGTTTCCTTCTATGCATGATTTCCACCAACAATGCCTTCATGTGTCTTATAGAGAACCATTTCATGCTCATTTTCCAACACACATATGTACAAGATCCCATCAGCACTGAGTTTGTACAATTTCCCTACAATCAACTAGTAATCAGTGCTCCAAGTTACCAATTATTGACGATGTGCCTAGGTGTTCGCTTCCATCAAATTCCCTGTTGTAAGGTATGCCACAATCTCTACAAGTTGATATGGCACTCCCTCAACCCTGAAGAGCTATGCATTGGTTAACTCATCATCCATACTACCTATAGCTTCCCCTGAATCTATCCTTGAGAGATGCTGAGCCACACATTATGCTTGTCAGGTTTCACCACAACTTCAAACTCGAACTCTTGGAAGAGTAACAACCATCGGCATATCCTCCCCCCCAACATCGGCTTGTTCACCAAGTATTCAAGTGTTAAATGATCAGTGAAAAAATTGAAGGGAGTGCTAAGAAAGTAGTGTCTAAATTTTTGCAAGGCATAAACCATCGTCAATCCTTCACGCTCCATAGTTGTATAATTACTTTAAGAATTGGACAAATTTATGTTGGCAAAGTGGACCAGATGATCAATATTGTATTCTCCTGGCTACACAAGCACTACATCAAGTGCAATGGATGGCGTATCCAAGTGTACGTGGAATATCTTGGTCCAATATATAAATATAAGGATTGGCACAGTCACTAATCTCTCCTTTAGTGTGTCTAACTCCTACTGGCATCCATGTGTCCAGACATACTTGGTATCCTTACACATTATATTTCCAATGGCGCAGCAACCTTTGCATAGTTGTGTATGAACCGTTTATAGTATCACATATGTCCCAAGGTTGTGTGCAGCTCTCTTATGGGGGTTGGAGCTAACATGTCCACAATTGCTGCAATATTTGCTTAATCAACTAAAAACCCTTCCTAGTAGATGGCATGTCCTAATAGAGTCCCAAACGGTGTCCAGAAGATGCACTTTTTTAGGCTTAAAGAGATCTATAACTACCTACATCTATCCAACATCAACAGTAATACTTGCATATGCTCTTTGAGAACATTGAACACCATCCAATTATTAATTATACTCCCAAAAATGTGTGCATGAACTCTTGAAAGTTGCAACAACAATCTTGGAGAACACCGCAGGTGCATTCTTCAAACCAAATGACATCATAGTCTATGCAAATGAGCCCCACTCTATTGCAAATGTTTTCTTAGTTATGTCTTCCTCTGCGATGTACACCTGATGGTAACTTGAAAATCCATTTGTGAATGAATAAGCTTCATGCCCACCCATGTTCTCCAACACTTCGTCTGTAAATGGTGTAGGAAAGGGATCGTGTATGCAGGATGCATTAAGGCACCATAAGTTTACACAAATCCATAGATCACCCATATTCTTTGGTTGCACTACCATATGGTTGATCCATTTGGATTCTTCCACTGGGACAATGATCCCTGCATCTAGCATGTGATACAAGTCCTTACGCACCTTTTCTTTATATGTTGGATTCAACCAATATGGTCGTTTTTTTACTAGTTTGGCATTTGGTTTCAGCTAGATTTTCATCTCCCCTAGGGATCTTGAAATACCCTTCATCTCAGAAAAACTTCTCAAAAACAGGTCCTCATATTCTTTCAACAAGTCCACCAATTATATCATTGTTTCCTGATCCCAATAATCACCAATTCTCACCAACTTTTGCACCTCTTATATTCCTATATTTTGTTTCTTCATATTTAGCAGTTGTGTATAGTCTGGCATTGTGCTACTGGAAGCCTTCCCTTAAACTATGCCCTCGCCCTCAGTTTCATTTATTTGTAAGCTCTGAGGATCCTCTTCCTATGCATAATTGTTATCTACCTTCCAATAGTACACTAGCTAATTTAACATCACCATTGGCTTGTGATAGGCACATACTACCTTCTGGGTGGAGTCTTTGGGTTGTTTAGTGAATTCAAACTTCTTCACCTTCAATAAAATATCTCTTTGCATGGATAACTCCGACATAAACTTGAATGTTATGCAGAATCGATTACTTCTTTTTTTCCAGTCGTTGGACTAGCTCTTGGGCTTATCCTAAATGTACCATCTTTTAGGGACTATATCCATAGTGCGGACAAATCCATCAACCCATTGTAATCGAGGCATGTATTTAGTTTTCCAACATCACTCAAAGAACCAAATGTGTTCATGCAGATCCTCAGTCCCCTTCTATATGTTTACCAGTTCAAAGTCGATCATGAGGTGTAACCTAACTCTAATGTGTTCAATGACTTGTGCCTGGTATTGTAATTTTGTATAGTGCATCACCCACTACTAGACATGTATTCCCTTCACCAATGCATCCATGGCCTGAATCCTCTTGGCCTCAGGCACATAATCTTCCATTTTCACTATAAATTTAGCTATTGTTCTATCCCATCAAACCTCGGTATGTTGTGTAGCTCTGATGCAACCTAGTGCAATAGTTTGGTGATTCATGCACATCTCCTAGTTGACACTTCATATAGATTATCTTGCCATTGTGTCATCGCATCTTATAAATCCATGGCATATGAGAAAACACTCCTACATCTCAACTTGCCCTCAGTTATCCGGTTTACATAATCCTCCTTTCACCCTGTGATATTGTATATATTCTCAATGATCGAGCTTTGTGCATCTTCATTTACTAGTTCATAGTATTTGTCACCCTCGACCGGAACCAGCGGAGCAATGCACATAGAGTGTCTGTATCAAAAGACAATTACCTTTGCTTCAAATTCAATGCAACATTGTTATCAAATGCCCAATAAATTCCATGCAAGGTTGGATATGGGTCTGAATCATCCATAATCTCGATTACTTCGAAATATGCCTTTGTTTTTACTCCATCAACGTTAACCTAGGCCTTTTCTAGTTTTCCAATAAGATAGATCTTGTATTGATTTGCTAGCCTAAGTTGAATGGGATATCACACCAATTTTGGTTTTCCCATCAACTCCCACGATTTCTTTGGGAAAATGTTCACATCAGACCCCAAGTCCAACATGATCTCATCCATCTCATATTCTCCTAATTTGATTGTAATTTTGAACTCTTTGCTCATGCACTTACTCCTAATGATATGGTGCACATCCCTTTCTAGTAGTGGGGAAGAAATAGTAGCTTCATTCTCACTTTCCCCCATACATCTCTTCAACATCTGGGTTAATTTCTTGGTAATGATGGGATCACCCAACACCTTGAGACAACAATGCAATAACTCACTTACCTATTTTTTTGAGTTAGTCTTTGGGTAAGTATTACGTTGTGCTTCTTCACGCGCTATGTGTCACAACTCTTCACACATAAGTATCTCATCCACACATCACAACTCCTCGTGTGCAAGTATCTCATCCATGCATCACAACTCTTCACACATATGTTCTTCATCCATTTCCTTTTGCATGTCATGTAGGAATTCATTTTGTTGTGCGGCGTCAAACTTAGGAAGTTCTTACATTATTTTCCTAATTTTTCTTTCTAACAGTTATCCTGAGAACTCTCCTTTATGCAAGTCAGTCCCTGTGTGAATACCTCCTCGGGTTACTTCATGTACATCAACTTCTATTCTTCACATGGCTCAGTAGTCACCATGTGGCAGCTCCCAATTTTTTCTTCCCATTTATCCAACAACTCCATAAAATCCTCCATGACATAGTCTACATTGTGGCAATAACCACACAATGCACATGAATTGGTACGAAACCCCGCCAAGTGGCTTGTCTCAACACAATTGAGACAAGTGTGTTATATGTCTCCTCCCCCACCATATCCTCTACATGTTTCTCTTCTATATCTTCCTCTTTGGCCTCCCTGGATACCTACTCTATCGAATCCTCCATGATCTCCACCCTTATTCTCCTCTTAGACTCAGTAAGCATATGCGATGTGATCCTTCATCAAATGTAGTCACTAACAATCGTTCACATCGTTCCCCATAGATTTGTAGAACTCGCATAATGGAGTGTGTGTCATCTTCTAGTACTTTTGTAGTGTTGAGCAACGAGGAGGTGCATGACCCTATTTCTACAAATTTCACACGAGTTAGTTTGTAGCTCGGTTGGAAATGGATTTGGTGTGTTAGTCGTCGTGTAATTTTGTAGCGCGGGACACTCATTCTGATGGCGACCTTCTGCGCGGAACAGGGTACACTGAACATTCTCATGCCCGACTTTCACTTTTTCTATGTCTTGCAACTGCATGGTGAGGTTCTTAAGTTGGGATTGCACCTGGAACAGTCTTGTGAACGTCTTGCCACCTCCCAGTGTAGACTCCAAACACATTGMAAACTCTATGGATTCTCACTGAGTCATCACTTTTTGATGTGTGAGCGGGACTTGAATATGAGGGAGGAGTTCACGTAATAAACCACACTCTATGTTGGACATCCTCGATCTGAAAAGTGATTATGTCCAATGGGATATTGAACCGTTGGTAGTAGTCCCACTCAATTTCTCCAAATTGTTTCTTAATCTCCTTGATCTCTATTATACACTATGACTTTGGCTTAGGTTTTTGGAATTCTATAAGGAGATCTCTTCTTGTCTATGTGAGGGACCTTGCATGTCCCACCGATGCAATGAATTTATACTTCATGTATCGCATCAAAGCTCTATCTCTGAATGTAGTCTCCAACTACGTGATTTTAGACACCTCATATGTGACTCGCTTAATAGACTATATTGCTTCATAGGTGAACCAATGTTGTTCTATATCATCTCTTTCCATCCCATGAAATGCAGGAAGTTGAAAGGTCGAATCATAATTGGCCATATTTGAACTGGAACTTGATATTCCTGACTGATTGCTACTAGTTACTACTATTACTAACAAATATTGTGAAGTCTCGCTAACTTTAGTCTCTACTCCACTTGTTTCTTTCACGTCTCTTGCTTTTGAACTTTCTTCTTCTACTTCTCTCACCTTTACAATTTCTTCTTTGGTTCTTTCTTCTTGATTAAAAATTCACAAGGGGGGTGGTTCAAAGAGTGGGTTCTTCCACACTATCTCATCTTCTTCGATGATGGATCCAAAATAGCTTCCTATCTTGAGCCACGAGAGCCTCCTTCCAGCAACCAAGATCTCTTCTCTTTCATGGAGTGGGCCTTCATCACCCTCTTTTGTGTTATTGCTAATAATAAATCGTGCCTCATCTTCCTCTAATTCAACTCATTTTCTCATTATCCAATCAGATCTAGCCTCGTTCTCTACAACTCAACTACTACCTTCTCTAGTATCCTCTTTTAATACCTCTTTCTCTATGCCACGTCTCTTTGACATCCTACCTTTTACACTTCTCTCTGGCACAGATATTTCTCTCGTGAACCCTTCTAGCATGGTTTCTCTTCTCTTCATATTAGATCTTTATACTTGTTCATCACCCCTTGTTCTCCCTTCTTTGATTTTCTACTCGAATCGCTTCCTCAACTCGACTCTTCTTATGCAACACTCAACTCTTTTTTTCCTCTTACCTTCTAGATCCATTCTTTCTTCACGTTATCTCGTCTTCTACCCCCTCTTTTCATCCCCCCTTCGCATAGGGGGTTTACACTTTCATCCTATCGAGCTCCATGTGCATCATCCCTTCTCTATGAATAACATTTTGATCCACAATGGTATTTATTCTAACAACCTTCTTCTATGATAGGCTACAAACTTTCTTCCAACACTAATGAAAGATTCACTGCATTTAATTGCAAACTCTATGATATATCCTTATTTCACAGTATCAAAACAAAAATCGATGGCTCTGGACCATTTTTTTCCACAGATTTCAATCGAGTTACCGCCTCTTGGTCCCAAACCAATGGTTCTTGGGCTCGCCACACAGAGTTAATCTTTGTCTATCTTTTTACCCAATCATGTAATAAACAAGGAAACTCGGCAAAGAAAATTTCATGTAGATCTAAATATATATGTACCTTTGTTTCCATCGTTCTAGGTTGATTCACAAATCCTTGGTCTCTCGTCATGCAAACTCGTCCTACTTAGAGATCCATTCTTCTATCTCCTTCCTGGAAGCTTTCCACGTCATGGCCTTACTCCACCATGTAGCACAAAATCTTCAGGTCCCGACAATGGTGGCTCAAAGTTTCAAACCCATGGTTTGAAAAACTTTACCAACAAATACCCCATTTGTGTCAACATATTCAATAGTCAGTGACTAAATAAGGCATCACTTGAGATGCGCATGAGAATCACAGACACCGAATTTTTGTGCATAGAATGATGGTACAATACAGACAGGAAACACTTCACTAAGAGATGCATATTAGTTAATATCCATTCATATAAGCATCATGCAGTCTAGCATCTATAAAAAAATACATTCATAACATAGTACATGATAGAAAATATAAATTTGGGCCTCATGCCTTCTTTCATTAATCATAGTGGTACATTCAGATACATGGAGAGTTGTATCTTGTGTAGAGACATGTTAAGCTTAAACTAAACATCAAATATTCAGATCTCAATCTACTTTCTCTCTCATATACCACTTACATCGCTACCATTACAATGAACCTCAAATGAACTAGAAGTTATCAACCAACACCTTTTATGTTCCCATGGATTCCCTATATCTCTACAAAAGCATGGCAATCCTAACAAACTTGCCAGTTCACTAAAAATCTTGACCATGACCAATCGATCGATTACAAGAATGGTTATAATCATTATGCTAATATTCAAGGGTTTGATATGTATGTGATATTTACAAGTCCTTGCACGAAGTGAAAAAATGGTTAGCGTGTGCGGTTGAATATAGTCGATCGGCACTAAACCTTTGTGTCGCACGATAGAAAACTTGCGGCGCATGCACCTTCTTGCAAAAACCTTGGTGCCAACAAGGATATGGAAATGGGAAGCATTAAACCCCAAATATACCACTTAGCCTTCTAAAATATATTGACAGAGATGGAATCTGTGAATTTCAAGCAATTTAAAGGCATCTCTTTGTGTATCGTTAAAGAAAAAAATCCATGAAAGCTGCAAATAAAGGTTTCAACAAAACCAATTCCCATTACTTATTTTTTTCGATTATGGTTGATCATATTCAGAAAGTAACTCATAAAAATGTGAAAATCATAAGACAAGATTTGGATCCATACAAATGTCAAGCTATGTTGGGCCTCCCTTTTGACATCTACAGTTACCTCATTTTTGCCTCATATATCGATCATTTTGCCTTGAAAGCATAAGTAATCCACCCATTTTTCTCATTTTTATACTCTCTTAACCACTTTTTGTTGTACATGAGGTAATGAACATTTAGCTATGGTTTTTATGGTTTATTAATAGTTAGAATAATCATTAATGTGCTCTAATCCCTTTAATTACCTTGTTGTGGAAATCGTATTAAGACAAGGTTCTAAGACAGTGCTCCAGGTCATCTGGTACTCACACTAGAAGTCATCTGGTACCCGCACTGGAGGTCATCTAGTACCCGTGTTGGAAGTCATCCAGTACTCGCACTAGAGGTCATCTGGTACCCACATTGGAATTCATCTGGTACCTGCACCAAAACATTTCATAAGTCGTATGGAACCTGCACCAAAACATTCCAGAAAACATCTGGTACCTCCATCAGAATTTATCCAGTACATGTACCCAAAAATAGCCATTCGATACCAGCATTCTACAATCATCCAGTACCAACACAGTCATCTGATACAAACACACTCTACATGCATACGGTACTAGATTATAGTTTGAAATATTGGCACACTTCTAGAGGAAACTCGAGGACATGGGTTTTGTCTAGAATGGCGTCGGCATGTGGATGCATGTTTTACAATTCACCCATCTCACACGTGAGGACCTCTAGCTCAGAGGGAACGATTCTGCAAAAATTGGTAAAAATATCAAACTACTAATTGAGCCTCGATTTTCATGCAAATGAAGGCAGATATCGCAATTCTAAGATATGGGTTTTGTCCAGAAGGTGAAAAAGTGAGAACAAATCAAGCACTTTTTCAAAATTTGAATTGGTTTCGAAGATATAGGTGGATATCTAACTCGAATCTACCCAAACTAGTGAAAACCCCGGATTTGTCTGATTTTGTTCTAAAATTGTAAAATTGGTTTTAACCAAAATCTGAGTTTGGGGAATTTAGTTTTATCCATTCCTCCATGGATTTCATGTATAAATAGAGCCTCGTGGATCAAGAGAGGGCAATGATTATCATTCATGAAATTGTATTAGGGAGAGATTCATTATAAAGATATGGAATTGATAAGAAAAGAATTGTAATCAGAGATTTTGATTTCTAATAAATGAGAACAGTTCATGGATGAGATTTGATGCATCATTCTAGTGTCGATCTGAATTAGTCTTCCAAGAGCATGCCTAGTTTGGATAGGGCCCCTCTATCCGACTATGTCCATGTTGTTATTTATTTTGTTAATTAGTTTATGAATTTGATTTGATTTGATTTCCATGCACTATGTGTTTCAATTCTGCAATTTGATTCTACAACTGGTTTCATGAACAACTCGAATTGATGCCCTTCAACTCAAAGCATCATCATTTTACATTTAACCTCAATCATACTACCTTCACAACCTTCCAATATATGTGTTTTCATGTTGCTATATTTCTGTGCTTAATGATTATTTGACCAACAATTAATTGCTTTATGCCTTGCTTTAATTATGCCCATTCATGCTTGATTACTTTTCCATCTATTTGTTGCTCACATTATTAAATAGTGTTTTTCTTTCCCAGCCGTGTCAAATGTATAAAATAGATTTTTTTATCTTTAGTTGGATATGTGAATTCATATATAAATAGAAGACACATAAACATAGGCTCAGAACCGCACTTATTATTTACAATTTAGAGTGTGTTCCATCCTGCATGATGTGCTTACAGATCGATTTCCCATGCATAGGAATTTACATTTGTTTATGAGCATATCATCCCTCTCTTTTCTTCATTATTTGCACCCAAAACTTGCACATTAACACACACCACCCATCATGCATCTATTCCTTTTAATTCACCTTATTTCCTTGCTTGGTTGATTGCACCTAAGTCCTCTAAGTTAGACAATTGTCACCAAAAATCAATTTCATTTTCTTCAACCATTTTTCCAGCTTTGTATTTGACTGTGTACATTCAACCTTTTGAGTCAACTAGAGAAGCATTCCTCCCTTATTTGTGATTATTCTTTGTCGAGTTCTACAGTTTACATTGAAAATTCTATGTTCATCTCTTCTTAACCCACCTAACATTCAACTTTCTTGACAGAGTCGGTATTTCTTTTCTATCGCATAAGAATTTCAATTATTTGCTTCACATCACTACAGTATCATCTTTGCTTATTCCTTCTCATTCTTCTCCATGATTGATGGATCTAATTGTGGAAAATTTTGAGTTTAGATTTCATTTCCAGCCTTGTTTGATTGCCTTTCATTTCAGCTTGTTTTCTGAAGATTGATTTTAGATTGTTTTCATTAAATTTCTCGGAGTTGGTTTCAGATTGCTTTATTTTCCTATACTTTGGTTCATTTCCCTTTAATTTCACATAGCTTCAATCACCAAAGGACATATTAAGGGTCTAACTTGTGAGATATGGCCTCCCCGTGATGGGATTCATCCCAAGGTGTTAGTTTATATCCAGTCAGTTGAGTTAATTTCCATTTTCTTTATCGCATTAATTGTGTTTACCATCATTAGTTTAGATTAGGCTAAACTAGGCTCCAATCCTGCATTTCTTGTGCTTGCACCTCTAAGTCTGACTCCATGTTTGAAAATTTACTGTGGGAATTAATAATGCATATATTTAGCCCCACATTTTTGGTGTCATTGTCGGGGAGGTGCTAAAGGGATTAGAGCATAGGTAGGTTGATTTTATTTCTCCAAAGCCTTGATTGTTCCTTTCATGCAAGTGTGTTTCTTTTCATGCAATTATGTTTTTTTT
>SNQJ01S0006940.1:153886-173858 GCA_010110895.2 Picea sitchensis | reverse complement strand
TGTTAATGATAGATGAAATTGTATGTAATAAGTAATTTAGGAATTTCATTTATGCTTGTAATGTTTTAAAATTAATTTCATTTCCAAATTTAAAAGCATGGATAAAGTTTAAGTTTTGGTTTTTTCTTTGGCATAACATCAATGTTTATTTATTCTCTCATAATAGCAGTATTGGTTTAGTTCTTTAGATTTTTTATGTTCTGGTACTGCTCATACAAAAACCAATAGGTTCTTATACCAACAATACAAAAATTTAAATATTTTTTGAATGTACTTTTTGCAGGATATTTTCAGCAGCTCTCAGCTTTGGCATACTTCATTTCCATCTTTCATTCAACATGCACCAGTTCCACGTAGTCTTCTTTCATCTTGCAGCAATTTTTGTGTGTTAATAAGAATTTACATGAGGATATGCAAACCAGCAGGCATAGCAGAGAGAGAGAAGGAAATCTCAGCAGATTCAGCACTTTCAGTTTTGAATCTTGGGCTAAAGCACCTACAGTTTGATCCAGTACCAGTGATTGCTAGCATCATCTACAGCTTAAAAATCAGAGTATTCCAGCCACAATGTGAGGCCTGTAAGTTCCAGTTTTAAAGATCATAAAGACCAGGTACCTTATCAAGTGCATATGGTACTATCTTGTGTCAGTACTGCGGAATCTTGTTCCGATATTGTCTTGTTCCGGTACTATAGAACCATGTTTCGGTACTACAAAACCCTGTTTCGGTACTATCTTGTTCCAGTACTGAAGAATCTTGTTCTGGTACAAGTTAATAATCCGGTACTAGTATCAAAATGATATGATCATTGTCCTGTATTTGACATTGTTATTACTTCAGGTGATTAGAGGTATGGGCTATTTTTTTCATGCTCTTTCTATTAAAGAATCGTTTTAAATCATGTGCTTAACTGTTTTTATTATTATGTACACTTCCTATTCTGAACTGTCATACCTACTCCTAAATGTATTATCCCCTTAAAGTGAAATTTCCACATTCATCCCTATCTTGTTCGATATGTCTATTGGTGCATCTGCCTTATTATTAACTCATCATTTTGAAAAGTGACTTTCATTATGAATGGCCAAGATTATCCATTGATATGGTATTTAAACCATGACTATGTCACTTTTATCCTAATAAGGTAATGAAGGAAGGAGAGCCTAATGAGCTAACGAAGCATGGAACTTCAGGGAATGCTCATTTTATACAAAAATAGCACCAATTTTGAAATTTTGAAGATCATCATTGCATGAGGACATGCAATAGATTGGGAATGGGGGAAATGTTGAGGCTCCCTTTTGACATCTATATTTACCTCATTTTTGCCTCATATATCAATCATTTTTCCTTGAAAGCATAAGTAATACACCCATTTTACTCATTTTTATACTCCCTTAACCACTTCTTGGTGCACATGCGGTAATGAACATTTAGTTGTGGTTTTCATGGTTTATTAATAGATAGAATAATTATTAATGTGATATAATCCCTCTAATTACCTTGTTGTGGAAATGGTATTAAGACAGGGTTCTAAGACAACGCTCCAGGTCATCTGGTACCTGCATTGGAAGTCATCTGGTACCCGCACTAGAGGTCATCTGGTACCTACAATGGAAGTCATACGGTACCTGCACTAGAGGTCATATGGTACCCACACTGGAAGTCTGGTATCTGCACCAAAACATTCCAGAAACCATCCGATACATGTACCTAAAAATATCCATCCGGTACCAGCATCCTACAGTCATCCGGTAACAACATAGTCATCTAGTACCAACACACTCTATAGGCATCATGTACCAGATTATAGTTCAAAATATTAGCACACTTCTTGAGGAAAATCGGGGACATGGGTTTTCTCCAGAGCGATCTCGGCATGTGGACATATGTGTCATAATTCACCTAGCTCGCATGTGTGGAACTCCATCTTAGGGGAACGATTCTGTAAAAATTAGTAAAAATCTCAAACTACCAACTTGTGCCATGATTTTCGTGCATATGAAAGAAGATCTTGAAATTCTAAGATATGGGTTTTGTCCAGAAGGTGAAAACGTTAGCACAATGAGGGCATATTTTCAACATTCGAATTAGTTTGGAGATATGGGTGGATCTCTAACTATAATCTGCCCAAACTAGTGAAAAACTCAGATTTTTGTGATTTTGTTCTAAAATTGTAAAATTGGGTTTAACCAAAATATGAGCTTCGGGAATTTGGTTTTATCCATTCCTCCATGGATTTCATATATAAATAGAGCCTCGTGGATCAAGAGAGGACAATGCTTATCATTCATGAAATTGTATTAGGGAGATATTCATTATAAAGAGATGGAATTGATAAGAAAATAATTGTAATCAGAGATTTTGATTTCTAATAAATGAGAACAGTTCATGGCTGAAATTCGATGCATCATTCCAATTCCAATTTGAATTAGTATTTCAGGAGCATGCCTAGGTCGGTTAGGGCCCCTCGATACGGCTATTTCCTTGTTGCTATTTATTTTACTAATTAGTTTATGAATTTGATTTGATTTGATTTCCATGCACTGTGTTTCAATTCTGCAATTTGATTATGCAAATGGTTTCATGGACAACTCGAATTGATGCCCTTCCACTCAAAGCATCATCATTATGCATTTAACCTCAATCATACTCCCTTCACAAGCTTCCAATATATGTGTTTTCATGTTGCTCTATTTACGTGCTTAATGATTATTTGACCAACGATTCATTGCTTTTTGCCTTGCTTTAATTATGTCCATTCATGCTTGATTACTTTGCCATCTATTTGTTGCTCGCATTATTAAATAGTGTTTTTCTTTCCCAGCTATGTCAAATGTATAAAATAGAGTTTTGATATTTAGTTGGATATTTGAATTTATTATTAAATAGAAGACACATAAACATATGTTCAGAACCGCACTTATTATTTACAATTTAGAGTGTGTTCCATCCTACATGATGGGCTTACAAATCGATTACCCATGCATGGTAATTTACATTTGTTTATGAGTAGATCGCCCCTCTCTTTTCTTCATTCTTTGCACCCAAAACTTGCACATTAACACACACCACCCATTATGCATCTATTCCTTCTCATTCACCTTCTTTCCTTGCTTGGTTGACTGCACCTAAGTCCTCTAAGTTAGACGATTGTCACCGAGAATCCATTTCATTTTCTTCAACCATTTTCCAGCTTTTTATTTGATTGTGTACATTCAACCTTTTGAGTCAACTAGAGAAGCATTACTCCCTTCTTTATGATTATTCTTTGTTGAGTTCTACGATTTACATTGAAAATTCTATGTTCATCTCTTCTTAACCCATCTAACATTCAACTTTCTTGACAAAGTTGGTATTTCTTTTCTATCGCATAAGAATTTCAATTATTTGCTTCACATCTCTACAATATCATCGTTATGTATTCCTTCTCATTCTTCTCCATGATTTATGCATCTGATTGTGGAATATTTTGAGTTTGGATTTCATTTGCAACCTTGTTTGATTTCCTTTCATTTCAGCTTGTTTTCTTACGATTGATTTTAGATTGTTTTCATTAAACTTCCCATAGTTTGCTTTCAGATTGCTTTATTTTCCTGTACTTTGGTTCCTTGCACTTTAATTTCACATAGCTTCAATCACCAAAGGACAGATTAAGGGTCTAACTCGTGAGATATGGCCTCCCTGTGATGGGCTTCATCCCAAGGTGTTAGTTTATTTCCATTCAATTGAGTTAATTTCCATTTTCTTTATCGCATTAGAGTGTGTTTGTCGACACTAGTTTAGATTAGGCTAGACTAGGCTCCAATCCTGCATTTCTTGCGCTTATGCCTCTAAGTCTACGAATCCAAGGTTGATAATTTACTGTAGGAATTAATAATGCATATATTTAGCCCCACATTTTTTACGTCGATGTCGGGGAGGTGCTAAAGGAATTAGAGCATAGGTAGGTTGTTTTTATTTCTCCAAAGCCTTGATTGTTCCTTTCATGCAAGTGTGTTTATTTTCAAGCAAATGTGTTTCTTTTTATGCAAGTGTGGTGTGATTTTAAGGATGACCTGAGGGTGTAGAGAAGATGATAAGATGAGAGGTAAGAACCTGTGCATCCACTTTGGTGGGGTCACTCCAAATTTAGGTTGTCCTCTTCCTTTCAATAGTTAGAATTTGTGTTTTATTAGCATTAGCCATTTTTTTATATATGAGAAAAGAAGCTAACTTGTGTGAACAGATAACTTGGTGACAACAGGGTCCTAGTAGCATGGTGGCGCTTTGAGTATATAATTGGTTTGCTTAAATTTTCTTTTAGTTTTCTTCTTTTTATTTCTTTAGGATTTTTAAAAAAAATTGGGAACTATAAAAAAAAACCCTCTACACTAATCCATGTGTGAAACAAGACCCATCAACCAGCAACAAGAACTCAAAGATGATCAAGAGTTTGATAGAACTCTCTCAAATCCTAGCAGTAGTTGGTATCTCAATCTCAACCTCTCAGGAAGAACAAATCTTGACAACAATCAAGAACTTAAATGTCACTCCACATCCACAAGAAGATCTAGAAGTCTCCTTTGATTCCCTTTGCCAATCTATCGAGGAGACTGGAAAATCATGGACTGCATTTGATGGAGAGAAGCCACTAGAACCTAAGATCGAGGAATTCTTGATATGATTTTCTGAAGAACCTCTATGCACTAATGAGACTAGTCATTTGAAAGAAGACGATCAACAAGGAATGATGGAGGGAGACATGCAGAGTTTTCTAAACAAGCCAGTGAACTAGGAACATCTTGACTATATCGAACATTGGTTCCAGATGACAACCAGATTGAACCACCACTCTCTTCTTCAACAACTCTTCACATCATCGTCAAAGTAGTTGGTTCTTCGTACTTTGGTATACATTAAAGCTTATCTTTCAAACCTCTTTTTCACTTATATATACATTAAAGCTTATCTTTTCAAACCTCGAAAGTAAGGAAATGTATTTTTAATCTTGTTATGCACATGGTTACATTGGAAATATTCTCACACATGAAATTTAATTTCTTGTTCTTAGATAGGATAGAGTAAAAGTTGCATGTTAGTTAACTTAGTTCGAAATAAATGCATCATATTTTCATGTTTCTTTCAAAATAAATGAAATGGCATGAAGATAATATTTATCTAACATCAAAAACTAAAACAGCTTAGGCTATTTTTTCTTCTTACATTTTATATTTCTAACTACACACAAACAATTGCTCATGTTTCTCCAATGTTTAAAATATTACAGATTTACAAATCTTTTAAGGTCTGTATAATGATTTCATATAGGTAACTTGTGCATCCTAGTTTCATATCAAAATTTGTTATTCAAACATTCTTATCAAATAGTAGCAGGAGAGTGAATGAAACTTCTACTTGTGAGGAACACAATCTTATATGGAGAACATGAACTTGAGGACTAGAGGCACCTTTAGGTCATTCTCTCATGGCCTCATCCATCGCACATTAAGTAAATTTGATCATGACATGTATTTCTACTTAATCAATACATAAGTCTATTTTCATATGAATATTCTTTATACAATTATAAAATATATATCTTCCAAACCCAATACCATCCCACCCTATAAAGGTTTTCAAAGATGTCTCCCCGTTTACCCATGTGAAAACAATCTGCTAAATTTTATCTTAAGGGTAAGTTTGGGACAAGAGCCTTTGATGGGAAATGGGTGTAAGAGGCTAACCCATCAAAATACTGAACATGTCTGCTAGCAAGGTACCGCCTATGGTATAACTAGGGCAAACCCATGAGGGTACTCAATTGCAGCAATACATTCCTCATGGGGAGGATATTTTAGATGTCAAAATTACCCCATTGGAGTACTTAACATGCTTGCTCGCAATTGGTTCTCATTTTGATGTCTTTCATTATGCCTAATCTATATTTGTCCTTATGAACAATATACTTGTGTAAATCCTGAAGAAGAAGCATGCATGGTTGAACAAAAGGCTAATGAACCTCATCTAATTGTCATTTTAGAATGTATGAAGATGGTCTTAAGACCCTGCCATTCATACCTAGGATGTCATTGTCCTAGAAGTGGGGCCCATAAGTGGGGAGCCCACAAACTCAAATGCTAAATCCTTATCATCATTGACTGAATGACAGAAACTCGAGAAATTAAACAGTGGATGATTGATTTCTATTAGTTTTCATTTATTGAAGACCAATTTTGTGTTTTCCTATTTAAGGATGAATGGAAAAATCCCCCATCATAATTGAAATGGTTTCGTGAGCAGAAAATTGTTAATGATTGATGAAATTGTATGTAATAAGTAATTTAGAATTTATTTTATGTTTGTAATATTTTAAAATGAATTTCATTTCCAAATTTACAAGCATGATAAAGTTTAAGTTTTGATGTTTCTTTTGGCATAACATCAATGTTTATTTATTCTCTCATAATAACAATATTGGTTTAGTTCTTTTAGATTTTTGAGTCTCTCAAGCAATCATTGCACAGTAGTCCCAAGAGGTTCTTGTACCAACAAGTATTTAAATTTAATTATTTTTCAAGGGTACTTTCTGAAGGATATTTTCAGCAGCTCTTAGCTTTGGGATACTTCATTTTCAACCTTCAGTCAACATGCACCAGTTCCACGTAGTCTTTTTTCAGCTTGCAACAATTTTGTATGCTAATAAGAGTTTCCATGAGGACATGCAAACCAACAGAAAGGCAGAAGGAGAGACAGAAAGAAATCTTAGCACATTTAGCACTTCCGCTTATCTGGTTAAAGCACTCATGTCTTATCCAAGGCTAATAATAACATCTTCTACTTGCTTAAAACTCCTATATTCCATCCATAATGTGAAGCAAGCTTTGTAAGTTCTCGCTTAATTATCATAAAGATCGCACCTTATCAAGTGCATCATGTATTGTCTTGTTCCAGTATTGCAAAATCTTGTTTTGGCAATCAAGAATCATACCTGGTACCAGTTAATAATCTGGTAATGGTATCAAAATTATATGATCATTGTCCTGTATTTGACACTGTTATTACTTCAGGTGATTGGAGGTATGAGCTAAAAAAAAAATCATGCTCTTTCTTTTAAATAATAGTTATAAACCATGTGTTGAATTGTTTTTATTCTTATGTACACTTCCTATTCTGAACTGTCATACCTACTCCTAAATGTATTATCTCCTTAAAGTGAAATTTCCACATTCATCCCTATTGTTAGGGTCCTAACCCGCATATAGTTAGATCAATGTATTCAGATGTATTGCAATAATATTAATAATACTTTCAATAAAATAGAATAAAGCTGATGTAAGAAGACCTAATAAATCTTTCCTTTCAGAAGGATCTTCCTCTATATGCTTTCTTGATAGACATATTTAGTATAATAATAAGTAGAGGGTATGAAACCCTAGCTTGAAGATTATTGTACTGCAGTGTTACCACTAGAGGTTGCCCCTTGAAGAGGCCCGTGAACATTGTTTATGAATCAAAGCAGCAGTTTATGTTGGCTGTTCTTATATCATTTATGTTATTGTGAGATTATGTTGGTTATATTACTCATATTCTGCCATTTTTAGCATTTCCATTTATGTTCTCGTGATACTTTCTATATCCTGGTATACAAGTGGTGACGAGCACTTTCCCTTTAAGTAAATTGTAATTTTTTTTTCCAAGGTAGAGACGATCGCCTTTAAGCCACGCAGATCTTTTGTTACGTGCATAAACCTGCGTTGAGGGATTCATACATGATGAAATATATGATTCTAAGCGCATATCCGCTGGGCCACCCTTTGTAACCCTTTGTTGGTACTTTCTCGAAAGGTAGTGCATCGCATAACACATGTAATGGATCGCCTAGATTTCCTCGGGCCTCTTTATATAAAACCTATCGGTCATCGGGTTATATAGTGTCACCAAGAACAAGACTCGAAGATACTTAGTACTTGGGTAGTCGGGTAGTATGGCTATGGTATGGTTCTATCATCCTTAGTTAGTGCCCCCAGATATTGGTCCTAGTACTATTGTTGGACCCCGCGACAGATATAGAGTTATAGCACAGGAAAACCCTTGTCTACAGAAACCATGAATACGCTCTAACCTTTGGGGACATAAACATAAAAATTAAAATAGACAAGATCAATTATTCTGCAACCGTGGTTCGCTGCCAAGCAATATGCATTTTTTTCTCGTTAAGCATTTGGGGATTTCATCGCTGCAATATTCTTCGACTGAGTATAACTCACAGTGTTAAAAAAAAACTGAAATTTTTTCACCATTATTTGAGACCTATTCCATTAGATTCCATCTTTCTCACATCACATTCATTCATATCATTTTTCAGAAGAAAAAATTGACCTCACTACTCCTTTTCAGTTACTCCATCCTCATGGCCCATACCAGAGGCTAAGACCTAGAAGCTCGCTTCAACACCTTTGCAATCTCGTTTTCAAAACTCCAAAGAGAAGTGAAACAACTCTGCTATTTTTGCCATCGATTCGTCCATCAATGCTACCATAATACAACCATGTAACTTTCAATGGAGGAAGTTAAACAAGAATCATCACCCATCTTGAATCTATCTTTGCATCCTCTCCACTCAAGTCCCAAGATCCCTTTGCCAGATGACCTGATATTTTCCATACCTCCAAAGATCAGTGTACCTCATCTCCCATACCTTTCAGCCTCTATCACTTTCTTTTAACGTGACTCTACACCTTTCCGAGTGGATGTGACCAAATTTATGGCTCGGACCCCACTAGTCGGGTAACCCAAATGAAATATTATTTTCTTTATACAAGATACAGATGACTTCAATAAACTCCAAGATGGTGTTCTCCATCTAGATCAAGAACATTGGCAATGGTGGCATGGAGAAAAAACTTCCCGTCAAAGATATATTACTTGGACCCAATTTGTAGCTGATATTTATGAACGCTTTGATACTGGCACCAACCATTTGGGTTTTTTTTGACAAAGTTGAAACAATAAAAAACAATAGAAGACTTCATAGTTGCCTTGTTACCGCTTTTCAACAGAGGGCATGACTAATGCTTTTCGAGAGTGTTTTATAAGTG
Organism: Picea sitchensis; assembly: GCA_010110895.2. Lineage (NCBI taxonomy): Eukaryota > Viridiplantae > Streptophyta > Pinopsida > Pinales > Pinaceae > Picea > Picea sitchensis. The sequence goes on along the minus strand of SNQJ01S0006940.1, from coordinate 164,778 downwards.
GCTCAAGGAGGAGATTCGCCCATGTCCTCATGGCTCAACTCTCGAGTTGTGTGGAGGCTACTAAAAGAGCTAAAGAAGCACAACAGTTATATCCTATCAAAACAGAAAACCTTCCTTATCCCTTGCCCTAAACCTCAGAATCCCACTACTTCCTCTACCCCATTAAAGATCCAAAATTGACAAGCTGGCGAAATGGTTGAATGCCAACTCAAAGGCCTTTACACAGATGACAAATATTCTCTCGGGCCATAAGTGTAAGGAAGAAAAGCTTTTTATGTCCATCTCTACGGATATTTCTGGAAGAGGATGTTGAAACTCCTTGTAAGTCCGAAATAATTAAATCACTAACATAACCCCTCCTCGCACTCCTCTAAAGTCGAACCTCATTATTTCACTTAATTCTCTCATTGGTTTCTTTGCTCCCCAAACCTCAAGTTAATCGGTTACCTCAAGCATCGAAAGGTCAGTGATTCGTTGATAGTGGAAGCACCCATAATTTTATTCATCGCCGCATTGCTCATTAGAAACTCATTTACAGATCCATGCGGCCAACAATTTCCAAATCATGATTACAATGGTGGTTCCATGAAATGGAGGGCTAGAAATGTGTGTTCCAAATCAGGATCACCACCTAAAATCCCATCTGTTTGTTATCGACATGGTGGTTGTGAGACATTGTGTTGGGTGCAGATTGGTTAAGAACTTAGGTCCCATTCTCATGGATTTTAAGGCATTAACTATAATTCACCAAAGAAGGCCACCAATATAAATTCCAAGGCATTAAAACAAGGTCTCCATAGATCATCAATTCCACCAAATGGAAAATATCCTCAAAAAAAAAGGTCATTATGGTGTCATTGCCCAAATCCATGCCATACATAACAGACACCTCGTGCCACAAGACCTCCAAGCCCTCCTTTTCTAAACATCAAATGGTATTAATTCTAAGCGACTCTCCTTCCTCACAGGTGTTCATGATCATTCCATTCTGGTAAATTCGGAAGCCTTTCTTCCCAATATCCGCCCATATCAGCCAATCCTTTTTCACAAAAAATGAAATTGAGAAAATGGTCCAGAACTCCACGTAAGCATTATCCTCTCTAGTATGAGCCCTTACTCTTCTCCCTTAGTCATGGTCCCAAGAAAGAAGGTTTTGGAGAATGTCCCGATTTCCGCCTCTCAACAAACCTAATTCATTAAAGACAACTCTTAGCCCCTCACATTGATGACTTCCTAGATGAATTGAGTGGTGCCTGCACTTTTACTAAACTTGATCTTCGCCAGTTATCAAATGATACGTATGAAAGAGGCGACATTCCTAAGATGGCCTTTCGAACTCAAGGAATACTATGAGTTTTGGCCATGCCTTTTGCTTGTGTAGTGCACCCTCCACATTCCAAAGCCTCATGAACTATGTCTTATGTCCCTTTCTTCAATACTTGTCTTAGTTTTCTTTGATGATATCCTCATCTATAGAAAAACTGACACTATCTTACTATGGATCAAGTTCTCCATCTACTCTTCAGCACCAACTTTTCCCCGAAATGTACTTCTAAATGTGTGCTTTTGTCTCGTATAGAATAAATACTTGGGTCATCCGTTGGTATGATGGTGTCGCGGATCCTAAAAGATTGAAGCTATGCACACCGCCTAATTAAAAGACTCTCAAAAGCTTTCTTGGATTTATGGCTTACAGGGTATTATCGCAAGTTTAAGAACTACGAAAGATTGCAACACCTCTCACCGCTTACTCCTCAAAGAACTCTTTCAATTCGACTCCAGCAGCTGCTCAATATTTTAAAACCTTGAAGACGGCCATGTTTACCACTCCTGCTCGCCCTTCCCTAATTTCACAAAGACCTTTGTGTTGAAATGTGATGACTCAGGGAAAGGAATCAGCATTGTCCTTATGCAAGAGGGTCGACCTTTGGCCTTCACCAACAAGCAAATGTCCGAAGGAATCAAGCAAACCCATTTATGAAAAGGAAATGTTATTTATTATTCATGTCCTTTATCTCAGGCATCCTTATCTATTGGGTAAACGCTTCCAAATTAAGACCACTCATCAAAGCCTCAAGTACTTTCTCTCGAACAACGATTTCCTCCCCAGCAACAAAAATGGGTGATCAAGCTTTGGATATGATTATGAGATCATTTACAAGAAGGCAAAGACAATGTAGTGGTGGATGCACTGCATCAAAATAAGGAAGAAGAAGGATCCTTTTTCTTCATTGTACCCGATTAATTCTTAAGTTGTAGCGCGAATGGCTACAAGATCCCAAAGTTCGCTATATGATTCAACAATTGCAGACCAATGCTCCGCTCCCCCAGGGTACTCTTTTGTATTCCGTGATGAGATCTGATACAAAGGTCATTTGTATTTAAGTAAACAATCAAAAGCTTAAATCCACGTACTTTCTAAGTTTACGCTACACCCACAAGCAAGTACCTGTATTCACTCAAACCTATGACAGTAAACGCCTCTTTTCTCGATGTATATGAAACAAGATGTCTGTAATTTTGTCGTTGAATGAGATGTGTCAACACAACGAGGGAGAAAGAGTCAAATCTCCAAGCACACTACAATCGCTTCCGACTCCAATTCGCTATTTGAAGGATATCTCTATGGACTTTATTACCGCTTTCATCTAAATCAGGAATAACTCAGTCATGCACGGTGGTTGTGGATCGCCCAAGTATTCTCATTTCTATCCTCTTCAACACCCATTTGTTGCATCCATGGTGGTTCAAATTTTCATGACCAGTCTTCACGTTTCATGGCATGCCACACTCTATTGTTTCCGACCGAGACCCAACTCTCACAAGCAAATTTTGGCAACAATTGTTTCGCTTAAAGTGCACCCAATTGAATCTTAGCAGTTCCTATCACCCAATGATCGATGGTCAAATGGAAGTTGTCAACAAGTGTTTAACCATCAGTCTCGAGGTGGTTTTGCTCTGAAGCAACATCATGGGCTCAATGGTTACCCCTAGTCATCATTGTACAACACTTCCTACCATACAGCTACACGATGACTCCTTTTGAAGCAAGATATGGACAGAAGCCACCTTCAGCTCTCCCATACTTATCAAGACTCATGTCCAAAGTGTTGACCAAACACTCCTTCATACAAGCCAAGAGGATATTCTCCATAACCTCATAGATAATTTGGTCATGGCACAGCATCACATGAAGCAACAAGCATCATGGTCGCTCAATGACAATTTGCAGAAGGACTGTGTAAGCTTCTATGCATCAAGAACCATACAAGCAAACTTCCCTCAAGTCCGAGCATTGTTAGAAGATAGCGCCCAATTTTTTTTTGGTCCTTATACAGTTCTCAATCGTGTTGGACAGGTGACCTATTAGTTAGTTAGATTTGCCCAGTCATTCAGAGCTACATCCTATTTTCATGTTTCATGCTTAAAGAAGGATTGAACTAGGTGCAAAATTCAAACCAACCTTCCAAGAGTTAGTTGAAGAAGGATCCCATTTACAATGAAGCAATTTTGGATCACAGGAGTATCACCTAGGCCAGAGAACCATCAAGGAAGTGCTTAGTCCAAGTGGAAAGATACGCACTCCAAAATAGACACTTGGGAACCTACCATTCTCAGAAAGGCTTCCCACATCTCAAGCCTTAAGGACAAGGTTGTTTTAAAGGTATATGTTAGGTCCTAACCCGCACATAGTAGATCAATATATTCGGATGTAATAAAGATCAATATTAATAAGGCTCTTTCAATAAAATAGAATAGCAGATAAGAAGACCTAATAGAAGCTTCCGCTCTAGAAGGATCTTTCTCTAGATGCTTCTTTTGGATAGACACATTTAGTATAATATGTGTCGAGGTATGAGAACCCTACCTTGAATATTATTGTAACAGAGATCTTATGCCTCGACTCGAGGTTGCCCCTCGAAGAGGCTTGGGAACATTGCTTTATGAATCAAAGTGTTATTTATGTTAGTTGTTCTTATATCATTTATGTTTCTATTGTGAGATTATGTTGGTTATATTAATGCTATTCCTCATTTGTCACTTCTAGCATTTCATTTATGTTCTGTGCATACTTTCTATATTCCGTATATTGCACCTATCTTGCTCGGTACGTCTATTGGTGCATCTACCTTATTATTACCTCATCATTTGGAAAAGTGACTTTCATTATGAATGGCCAAGATTATTCAATGATATGGTATTTAAACCATGACTATCTCACTTTTATCCTAATAAGTTAATGAAGGCAAAAGAACCTAACGAGCTAACGAAGGGTGGAACTTCAAGGAATGCTCATTTTACTCAGAAATAGCACCAATTTTGAAATTTTGAAGATCGTCATTGCATGAGGACATGCAATAGATTGGGAATGGAGGAAATGTCGGGCCTCCCTTTTAACATCTACAGGTACCTCATTTTTGCCTCATATATCTATCATTTTGCCTTGAAATCATAAGTAATCCACTCGTTTTGCACATTGTTATACTCTCTTAACCACTTCTTGGTGTACATGAGGTAATGAACATTTAGCTATGGTTTTTATGGTTTATTAATAGTTAGAATAATTATTAATGTGCGCTAATCCCTCTAATTACCTTGTTGTGGAAACCGTGTTAAGACAGGGTTCTAAGACAGCGCTCCAGGTCATCTGATACCTGCACTAGAAGTCATCTAGTACCTGCACTGGAAGTCATCAGGTACCCACACTAGAAGTCATCTGATACCTGCACTAGAGGTCATCCGGTACCCGCACTGGAAGTCATCTGGTACCTACAACAGAACATTCCAGAAGTCATCTGGTACCTCCACCAGAAAATTCCAAAAACCATTCAGTACCTACACCCAAAAATAGCCATCCGGTATCAGCATCCTACAATCATTCGGTACCATCACACCCTAAAGGCATCTGGTACCATATTATAGTTTGAAATATCGGCACGCTTCTGGAGGAAAATCGGGGACATGGGTTTTGTCGATAGTGACGCTAGCATGCAGACATATATGTTAGAATTCACTCAGCTCGTACGTGTGGACCTCCATATCAAGGGGAACGATTCTGCAAAAATTAGTAAAAATCTCAAACTGCCAAATTGTACCTCGATTTTCGTGCAAATGAAGGTAGATCTAGAAATTCTAAGATATGGGTTTTGTCCAGAAGGTGATAAAGTGAGTTCTCAAGAGGCAATTTTTCAAAATTTGAAGTTGTTTGGAAGATATGGGTGGATCTCTAACTCTAATCTGCCAAAACTCATGAAAACCCCAGATTTTTGTGATTTTGTTCTAAAATTGTAAAATTGGTTTTAACCAAAATCCGAGTTTGGGGAATTTGGTTTTATCCATTCCTCCATGGATTTCATGTATAAATAGAGCCTCATGGATAAAGAGAGGGCAGTGATTATCATTCATGAAATTGTATTAGGGAGAGATTCATTATAAAGAGATGGAATTGATAAGAAAAGAATTGTAATCATAGATTTTTATTTCTAATAAATGAGAACTGTTCATGGATGAGATTTGATGCATCATTCCAGTTTCGATCTGAATTAGTATTCCAACAACATGCCTAGTTTGGGTAGGGCCCCTCGATCTGGCTATGTCCATGTTGCTATTTCTTTTGCTAATTACTTTATGAATTCGATTTGATTTGATTTTCATGCATTGTGTGTTTCAATTCTGCAATTTGATTCTGCAATTGGTTTCATGGACAACTCGAATTGATTCCCTTCATCTCAAGGCATCATCATTATGCATTTAACCTCAAGCATACTACCTTCACAACCTTCCAATATATGTGTTTTCATGTTGCTTTATTTATGTGCTTAATGATTATTTGACCAACAATTCATGGTTGTGTGCCTTGCTTTAATAATGCCCATTCATGCTTGATTAATTTTCCATCTATTTGTTGCTCGCATTATTAAATAGTGTTTTTATTTCCTAGTCGTGTCAAATGTATAAAATAGAGTTTTGATCTTTAGTTGGATATGTGAATTCATTTATAAATAGAAGACACATAAACATAAGTTTAGAACCGCACTTATTATTTACAATTTAGAGTGTGTTCCATCCTACATGATGTGCTTACAGATCGATTACCCATGCATGGGAATTTACGTTTGTTTATGAGCATATCACCCTTCTCTTTTCTTCGTTTTGTGCACCTAGAACTTGCACATTAACACACACCACCCATCATGCATCTATTCCTTTTCATTCACCTTCTTTCCTTGCTTGGTTGATTGCACCTAAGTCCTCTAAGTTAGACGATTGTCACCAAGAATCCATTTCATTTTCTTCAACCATTTTTTCATATTTTTATTTCACTGTGTACATTCAACCTTTTGAGTCAACTAGAGAAGCATTCCTCCCTTCTTTATGATAATTCTTTGTTGAGTTCTACAGTTTACATTGAAAATTATATGTTCATCTCTTCTTAACCCATCTAACATTTAGCTTTCTTGACATAGTTGGTATTTATTTTCTATCACATAAGAATTTCAATTATTTGCTTCACATATCTACAATATTGTCTTTACTTATTCCTTCTCATTCTTCTCCATGACTGATGCATCTGACTGTGGAAGATTTTGAATTTATATTTCATTTGCAGCCTTGTTTGATTGCCTTTCATTTCATTTGGAAGATTTTAGATTGCTTTCATTAAATTTCCCGTAGTTTGCTTTCAGATTGCTTTATTTTCTCGTACTTTGGTTCCTTACACTTTAATTTCACATAGCTTCAATCACCAAATGACAGATTAAGGGTCTAACTCATGAGATATGGCCTCCCCGCTATGGGCTTCATCCCAAGGTGTTATTTTATTTCCATTCAATTGAGTTAATATCCATTTTCTTTATCGCATTAGAGTGTGTTTGTCGGCACTGGTTTAGATTAGGCTAGACTAGGCTCCAATCCTGCATTTCATGTGCTTGCACCTCTAAGTCTATGACTCCCTAGTTGATAATTTAATGTGGGAATTAATAATGCATATATTTATACCCACAAGCTAGATGGAGAATGTGATCATTAATATTATGCCTTTCACACTCTCCATAATATGTATAATCTCATGAAATCCATTTAGACATAACAAACAATCAAAACCACCTTACATTATGTGTAAATGGACAAGAGGTATTATTGTGTGTGTGTGTGTGTGTGTGTGTGTGTGTGTGTGTGTGTGTGTGTGTGTGTGTGTGTTGAAGTCAAAAGGCATAAAAACTAGAGGAGATCATCCTAGGATATACTTAGTTGATTTGCTCTTTTGCAAGAGCAAGTGTAATGGCTACAAAATCCAAGAGAGTGCATAGAGTGTTGTAAAAAATTATAACAGTACCTTATGGAGAGATTCCCTAGCTTTCAGGTTCTTGCCTCTAACATTAGTCGACCCAACATCTCCCCATCCCTCACCCTTTCCTCCAATTCCTCCTTAATATTCCTTACAAAGGTCATTTTTATATTGACTATCTATGTTTTATGCACCAAAATGCCCAAATTGCATAAAAAGAGAAAGAGAAGTAATTGCGTGCCTTGAGAATGAGAGAGAAGGATGAATGAGAAGCCTCTTCGAGGGGGAAAACTCCTTTTACAATATAATAAATGTACAATATGAGATGCTTACTAAAACTAGGTCTCCTTGGTGTGTATATAGGAGACAAAGGGTACAATTACAATTAAAAGGTCTAGTCGACCAATAAGGACAACACTAATGTAACAATAGAAAGGTAATAACTCAAATATATAGGGCTTAGCATGCCCCTCCTCTCCAAACAAGTGTAAGCCACATGATGTACACGTGAAGATGGAGGCAACTCCAATTTGTAAGCCATACTTTCAATCTTCTACAACACCTTATAGGGACCATAATACTTGGGTACTAATTTATTCTCCTTCTTTTATTGCGTGAGAGACATCTATTTGTATGGTTGTGTCCTCTGAAATACCCAATCCCCCACTTCAAATTCTCTCTCATTGTGATGTTGATCTACTTTTTTCTCCATCCTATTTTGTGTTATAGCCAAGTTATCCTTTAATAGTTAGAGAACCTCTTGTTGGTTCTCTATGTGTGAAATAACCCCAGATCCCTCATTGAGGCACACTACCACAAAATTTCTATTATGATACCAATTTGTGACATACACAGCCTCAAAGATAAGTCTTCTTACTACCATTTTGACTAACATATTGATTTAAATGTAGAAAATACATGCAGCATGATATACATGCATGTTATTATCATGACCAATTTAAAACGTGAATGCATACATTTAAGCATGCACAACAACTATTAAATGCACACAACAACATCCATACATATAGATTACATAGTAAATGCAATGTTTATCCACAACATTAAACAAAAAATAACACAATGATCAAAACACTTAACTTTCAAACGTTTTACACAATCGGCTATAGACAAAGGACGTTTCTCCTAGTTGTAGGATATATTGCACCAATTCTCTTTGCAACAAGCCACCCCCAAGCTAGGGCCTTGAGTCCACAAGGACGGACAAGATCCTATGGATGTTTATAGTCCACTATAACTACTCAAATACCCACTAAAACAAAGTGACATGACTCCTATGGCAATTCCAATTTCCCAGCTCTCTTCCCCTTCAGTCTACACAACCCAAGGGAAAAGATCTCCTTCTTTGCACCGTAGTCCCTCGGACAATCTCCATCCCCTCCAAATCTCCAGCATGAATTGGCCAAGAAAATCTCTATTAGGGGATGCAGGAATTCCAACTGCAACATGAGTGCTCACACACCATATACAAATGATCTTTGGGTAATTTTGTCAACATGAATCACTCACAGGAATACCAACCTCATTCTCAACATAATTACCAGATCCAATAAGCTATCTTCCATACCCACTATGGCTGGCCACTCTTTCCCAACACTCAACTATATTTTTCCTCACTTCTTTCTAAAAAAGCGGTTTTCTCTCCTACTCGAAAATCCTTTTCTCCCATGTTTTCTTGACTCTTACTCTTCCCCCAAGGATGAATACACTCAACCAATATTCTCATAATTGAGTGGGATGACTTCTTCACCCAAGCTCTTACATGAATTAAATGATTTGAGTGATGAATAAGTCAAAGGGATAAATGGATAAATGACAAATTGATTAATGGAGATTGTAGATGGCTTAAGACTCGAGGCATAAGGAAACCCCTCAAAAACACATTTAATCCCCCTCTCTTGCAGAATCATAGCCCCCCATTTCTCTAGTCATTACTCATCTATAGCCGACAGTGTAATACATTTTATTATTTTTCAATGTACAATGCTTACATATTACATTGTTTGTTCCTCAACCGTTCATAATGCTTACATATATACAATGCTACCTCGAGGATCAAAACTAGGTTGTTACAATCCCATCCCCCTATAAATTACATTATCCTTAGTGCACATCACCAGTACATGTACATACATACAAAATATCACATTACAATATTAATTAATTTCATAATTTAATGACTCATGTAGCAATTCCAACCAACAATCTCTCATTCCCCACAACCTGCACAACCAAAGGAAGTGTACCGTCTTCTTTGCACAACAGTTCCTCAAGTTGTCCCACTTCCCTTTCAAGATTCTAGTAGATACCAAATAAGAAGTGTCAAAGTTGTGGCTCCAGGAACTCCAACTACACCAAAATGGAGTCTTTCTACACATATGTACAAATGTACATCCATATTCCCTCGGAATTTGCAAAAAGTTGTGGGTATTCTTATTGCATGGCCTCCTCGTGCTACCATGTGGCATCTTCAGGACTGTAGTAGGTCCATTGGACCTTTACCATATCGATGGATCAATTCCTAAGCACTTTGACTTTCTAGTCAAGGATGCACACAGGCTCCACCTAAGAATCCCCTTCATGCTCCATTTGGATCACAATCCAATCAATCAGGCAGTTAGGATCAGGCACACACTTAATTGATAAAGACACATGAAACACATTATGAACCCTCATGGATGTAGGAAATGAAATCATGTATGCAAATGGGCCTATCATTTCTAATATTTCAAATGAACCACAATATCTCGCTACTAACTTTGGTTAACTTCACAATTTCAGCAAGTTCCTCTTTGCCTTTACTTTTAAAAATGTATGCTCACCCACTTTAAATTCCTTATGTGATCTTCCTTTGTTGGAATAACTTTTCTTCCTGTCCTATGTAATATTTAAATTATGTTTTATCCTTACCATATATTCTTCCATTTCTATTAGTAATTTTGGCCAAATAAGTGCTCTATCTACTGGGTTATCCCAGGTTACTAGTCTGTTGCATTTTCGGCCATACAAAGCTTCAAACAGGCTCATCTTTAGAGATATCTGATACCCATTATCCTAAGCAAACACAACCAAATAAAAATAATCTTCACACTTGGAAGGTTGATCCATTACATAAATCCTTAGGATATCTTTAATTATTTGGTTGACCCTTTCCATCTGCCCATCTAATTCTGAGTGATATGTTTTGTTGAAATTCAAATTTGTTTCATATCCTTTAAACAACCCTTTCCAGAAATTGGAAGTGAATTTGGTATCTCTATCAGATATTATTTCCTTAGGCATGCCATGTAGCCTAGCAATTTCTTTCATATCAATTTATGCAATGTTGGCTACCTTATGTGTCATCTTGACTAGAATAACATATGCAACCTTTGTAAGCTTGTCCACCACTACCATGATGGAATCATGTCGCTTTGTTGTTCAGGGAAACTTAGTAATGAAATCTATGGTAATGATTTCTCGTTTCCACTCTAGAATGGGAAATGGTTATATTAATCATGTTGGATGTTTGTGTTCGGCTTCTACTCCATATCTTATCGGGACCCCCTCACTCAATTCTGCTTACCACCTACCCCCCCCCCCC
>SNQJ01S0006940.1:123055-145911 GCA_010110895.2 Picea sitchensis | reverse complement strand
CTTTTAAATAATATGCGTCAACCTCGAACATTCATGTTACTTCTTCTCATGGGATTATGAAGCGTGAACCTATATGTGTGACATATGACCACCAACCCAAAAGTGGGGACAACGAAAATTGGGAAAGATGGAGAATGTTATGAGTGGATTGATATATGGGCATGCTACCCCTATCAAAATCCCCAAGTAGTATAACTCTACCCAAGAGTGACAACACTTATCTAGGAGATGATGATGACCACCAAGGTGAAACAAGGTAAAAGACACAAATTTAGAGCATTGTGATCCATTATCCGACTCAATCCATGGTCACTAATTTCATGAAAAATACATAAGGCATTAACAATTGATATGGAGCAATGAAACAAGGTACCCCATGTAATTTTTGGCACCATAATTATCATATGAGAGTGAGCTAAGAAAATGTGGGAAGCATTGCCAATCAACTGTCTGTGGAGAACCATGGATCTCGTCTATGGGATTGTTGTTTTTGATATGGATCATAGGAGAAAAATATCCTCTAGTTACCCCTAGATGTGAGGGGGTAACAAGTATCACACTCCACAATAAAGGTTTTTGTGAAGTCGGTGTGGCCAAGATAGGAGTTGTACACATAACCTCCTTAACTTTTTAAAAGAATTTGGTTGCTTCTTGAGTTCAAGAAAATGCCTCTTTTTTTAATAGCATTGTTAGAGGTGCTACTATTTGACCATAATTCTCGAAAAACATGTGGTAATATCTTATCAATCCTAAGAATGCTCTAAGATTATTCAAGGTTTTGGGAATCAACCATTTTATCATAGCTTTAATTTTGTTAGGGTCTGCTCTGACACCTTCATGAACCCCAAAGGAACACTTGGAAGGATTCACATATAGTTGTTTCTCTTGCAATAGTTTTAAGACCATGTCAACATGTTGTACGTGCTCTTCCAAAGATTTGATGTAGATTAATATATCATAAAAAAATACTAATCCAATTTTTTGTGAAAGGGTTTGAAAATAGAATTCATCAACTTTGAAATCTGGGAGGTGCATTAGTAAGGTAAAACGACATCACCATAAACACCTTCATGTGTTAGATTAGTATATTATAAAAAAAAATACTAACACAAATTTTTTGAGGAGGGGTTTGAAAATAGAATTCATCAAGCTTTGAAATGTGGAAGGTGCATTAGTAAGGAAAAATGATATCACCAAAAACTCATAATGACCTTCATGCATTATAAAGGTTGTTTTGGGGATGTCTTTTTTCCTCATTTCAATTTGATGATATCCAGAATGGAGATCCAACTTTGTAAATAAATTTTCTCCTTGAAATTCATCTAATAATTCATCAAGGACAGGAATAGGAAACTTATATTTAATGGTCATTTTATTGAGCTCTCTGTAACATGGACACATATGCCATGAACCTTCCTTTTTGTAAAGCATCACCACTATTGAAGAGAAATCACTTTGGCGAGGTTGAATGATGTCAGCCTCTACCATTTCTTGAACCATACACTCAATCTCACTCTTGTGTGCATATGGGTACCTATAAGGCCTAATGTTAGGTGGTACACTTCCTGGTTTCAAATGAATATCATGGTCATGATCTTGAGCCAGTGGAAGACCCTTAGGAATCTCTCCAAGTACCTTAGAATGTTTATTGATAACTTTTTTTGGAGATCCATGTTGGCTCAGTGTTTCAAACCCAAGGTTTGAAAGGATTTACCAACAAATACCTCATATGCGTCGGCATATTCAATCTTCAGTGACTGAAGAAGGTCTCACCCAAGACGCCATGAGAATCATAGAGACCATAAGTTTCATGTAAGTCATGAAGGAATAATATAGACAGGAAACATCCCACTCAAATCCATGCATTCATTTCGCATTCATTTGTAGCATTCATGTAAGTGTTGCGCATAATACTACATAACATACATGCATTCATACCATAATATGTAGGATACCTAGACAACTGTGCTTCATGCTTCATTCATTAATATTAACATCATTCAGATACATTTGATTTGTTACATAATTTGTTGCAATCATCACAACCTTGCCAGTTGACCCACAACCACTACCAGTTGATTTGTTACAAAAATGGTTACAATCATTATTGAATATATTCAAAGATTTGGCATTCATGTGTTCTCTTCAAGTCTTTGTGCATAGTACAAAACTGGTTGGCATGCATAATAGATCACTAATTCATGCAGGCATTGCATCTTGGCACCGCACAGTGCAAACTCTTAGCCACACGTGCAATGTTGAGTTATGGCGCGCGTTTAGTCATGCCAAAAACTTAGGGTGCCAATAGGCCCCCAACACTATTAGTTGGATCATCCTCAAGCCAATGATATTACTTCATCGTTAGCTTATTAATGAAGTTTTTAGAACACTTGAGTCGAACTAGTGAGACATCTTCAACATGCCCTATTTAGGTGAAATATGTCCATATTTGGCCATTGTGGTGGATATGTCAACCTCTGCATGTCTCTCTAACCCCCGCGGGTGAAATTTCAAGTCTTCATTCCCTGAGAAGCTCGACCTTTTCGTCATTGATCTCGGTTTAGAGCCTCACAAAATCTTGGCGCTCTGGGTTACTAGTCGTCTGCGTTGTGTATGAGTGTATCCTTAGAACACATGACACATTGTTAAGTACGACGAAATCTCTACTAGTTGATCTGACACCACTTCGATCCTAAAGAGTTGTGCGTTGGGGAGCTCATCAACTATACTACTTCAATTCCCATGACCCTATCCTCGAAATATGGTCACACCCAACATTGTGTTTGTCGGGATTGACTATTACTTCAAACTCAAATTCTTGGAAAAGCAAAAGCCATCAACATATCCTCATCCCCAACATTAGCTTATTGACTAAATACAACATCCAATGGTCAGTTAAAAAATTGAAAGGAGTGTTGAGCAAGTAATGTCAAAAATTGTGTACGGCATAGACCATCACCAATCATTCACACTCCATGGTTGTGTAATTCTTCTCAGAATCCGATAGCTTATTGCTGGAAAAATATACTAGATGATCAATGTTGTCTTCTCTAGGCTATGCAAGCACTATGCCAAGTGAAATTGAGGATGCATCCACATACACGTGGAATATCTTGGTCTAATTTGGAAATATTAGGATCAGTGCAGTCACCAATCTCTCTTTCAATGTGTCCAATGCCTCCTGGCATTCCTGGGTCCAGACATACTCTGTATCTTTACGCAATAGCTTTTCTAATGATGCAACAACCTTTGCGTAAATCTGTATGAATTCTCTATAATAACCTTTGTGTCCCAAAGTTGTGCACAAATCTCTTATGGAGGTAAGGGCCAACATCTCCACTACTACTGCATTTTTTTCCTAATCTACTAGAAAGCCTTCCTTGCATACGACATGTCCTAGTAGTGTTCCAAACGATGTACAAAATATGCACTTTTTCAAGTTTAATGAGATCTGCAAATGTCTGCATCTATCCAGCATCAATTGTAGTGTCTGCATATGCTCCTTGATTAGGATGAACACCATCCAATCATCTAAGTATACCTCCAAAAACTTATGCATGAAGTCCTTAAAAGTTGTGACCACAATACTAGAAAACACCGCAGGTGCATTCTTCAGGTCGAATGACATTACTGTGTATGCAAATTATCTCCACTATGTCACAAATGTTGTCTTATCTTTGTCTTCTTTCGCAATCTACACCTAGTGACAGCCTGGAAATCTATCTATGAATGAGTAAGCTTTGTGTCCATCGATACTCTCCAATACATCATATATAAATGGTGTCAGAAAGGGATTGTGTACGCATGTTTCATTTCATCTACACAGGTCTACACAAATTCTTAGGTCGCCTGTCTTCTCTAGTTGCACCACCATCGGGCTAGTCCAGTATGACTCCTCCACAGGGACAATGATCCCTACCTCTAGCATTTGATCTAACTCTTTGCAGACTTTCTCATTGTACTTTAGGTTCATTCGATATAGTATCTTCTTAACCGACTTAGCATCTCGCTTCAATTGAATCTTCATTTCTCTTAGGGATCCCACAATTCCCTTCATAGTTGAGAAGCTCCTTGGGAACAAGTCTTCATACTCTTTCAACAAGTCTACCACTTGTGTTACCATTTCTTGATCCGAGTAATCATCAATTATGGCCATCTTAGGTGCTTCTTCTATGCATATATTGTGTTTCTTTGTTTTTAATGGTTTTGTATAGTCCAATGCAATTCTACAAGAGGATTTTCCTTGAACTACATGCTCTACTTCATTCTCATTTATCTGTACTCCCATGGGTCTTCTTCATGTGTGTCATCAATGTCAACCTTCCAATAGTACATTGATGGCTTCAATTTTTCCATCGGCTTATGGTATGCGCAGACCATTTTCAGGGTAATGTATTTTGGTTGTCTATGGAAGATGAAATCCTTGATTCTTAAACAAACCTCCCTCTACGTAGGGACCTCTGACATAAATTTGAACGTTGCGTAGAACTAACTGCTCACCTTCTACCAATCTCATATTTACCTTCTCATTTCTTCCTAGATGTACCATCTTCTAGGTACCATATCCATTGTATGGAAAAACCTATGAACCCATTGTGTGCTAGGAATCTTCTTGGTTGTCTAACGCCTCTCACAAGAAAAAATATGTTCATGAGGATCTTTGGTAACTTTGTACTAGCTCATTAATTCAAATCGAGTCATGGGATGGAACCTTACTTTGATACACTCCAACAGTTGCATCCATTCCTGTAGATCTACGCAGTGCATCACCCACCATCATGCAGGTGTTCCTTTCACTATTTTGTCCATGGATTGAATCCTTTAGGTCTCAGGCACACTCTCCTCCATTTGTGCTAGGAAGGTGTCTATCGGGCATGTCTCGTCAAACCTCGATAGTTCGCACAACTTTGATTCGATCTAGCACACTGATTTGTTGATTTGTGTGCATCTCCAAGTTGATACCTCATACAACTTATTATTCCATCTTGCCATTGCATCCTCGGAATCCAGGCCATAGGAATGAACACTTCTCCAGCTCAGTTCTCCATCAGCTATCGAGTTCACATAGTCTTCCTTGTGTCCTATGATGTTGTATATATTTTCTATGATCGAGATCTAAGCATCTTCATTCACAAACTCATTATATTTGTCACCCTCATTTGGATCTAATAGCACAATAACGTGAAAGGTGTCTGTCTCAAAGGACATTTGTCATTGCTTTAGATTTAGTATGGCATTATTATCACATGCCTAGTCAATGACAAGTAGATCTGGATAGGGGTCTGGGTCATCCATAATCTTGATCACTTCAAATTTTGCTTTAGTTTTTACCTCGTCAATGTTCACTCCCACTTGCTCCAGCCTGCCAATAGGATAAATGATGTATTAGTTGGAAAGTCTAAGTTGAATGGAGCACCACACTAACTTTGGTTCACCCATCAACTCCCATGATTTCTTCGACAAAATGTTCACATCAGATCCCAGGTCCAACATGACACCCTCCATCTCATAACTTCCTAACTTGGTTGTCATTTTAAATTCTCTCTGTGCGCTTCCTCCTACTTACATGGTTCACATCTCATTCTGGTAATGGGTTAGGAATAACAGCGTCAATCTCCCCTTCCTCCATACATCTTCTCAACATGTGGGTCAATTTATTTGCAACTATTGGATCACCCAACACCTTAAAACAACAATGTAAGAAGTCACTTACTTGGATTTTTTATTTAGCCTCGGGGTAAGTGTTGCATCATGTCTCCTCTCGTACAATGTGTCACAACTCTTTGCACACAAATTTATTTTCTAGTGCTCTTTGCAGTATACATTGCACTCATTTGCGCATGCAAGCCTCTTCTAGCACCCTTTGCATGGTGCATTGTAATTCTTCACATGCATGGGCCTCTTCTAGCAACCTCTGCATAGTACATTGCAATTATTTGTGCATGTTGTCCTCTTCGAGTGCCTTCTACGCATCACGCAAGAACTTTTATTGCTACGTGGCGTCAAGCTTAAGATGTGCCTGTGTTGATTTTATGATCTTTTCTTCTACATTCTAACCTAAACTTTCTCCTCATTCCAAGTCAGCTCCTGTATGGATGCCTCCTCGGATTACCACTCGTACATTAGCCTCTTCTTTCAGTTCTTTATCTTCGCATGGCTTGGCAATCATGTCCATGTTGCAACACCCCTTATTTTCTTCCCATTTTTTCAATAACTCTAGCTAATCCTCCTTAACATGGTCTACCCTATGGAAATACCCATAGAGTGCACGCGACATAGTACATAATCTCGACAAGTGGCATATCTCGCCACAATTAAAACAATCAGGTGGTCTTCCTCCTCCACCATCATATCCTCTTCCTCTTCCATATCCTCCTCTCTGGCCTCCTTGGTAGCCTCCTTAATCGAAGCCTCAACGATGTCCACCCTTTTTCTCTTCCAGGACCTGGTAAGCATCTACAATGTCCTCCTTCATTAATTGCAGTGATTGCCAGTTGTTCACATCATGACGCATGGATTTGCAAAACTCGCAAAATGGAGTGTGCGTCATCTTCTGATACTTCTACAATGTTGGAAAACATGGATGTATATGACCACGTTGTCTACATATCTCACACCAATCGGTCTATGGTATTATTGGAAATGGATTTAGCGTGCCCTTCCCAGTGTAGGATATTCATTTCTATGGTGACCTTCTGCATGGCATATAGTACACCATACATTCTCGTGCACCACCTTAGCCTTTTCCATATATTGTAGTTGCATGGTAAGGTTCATGAGCTGAGATTATACTTGTGCTATCCCTATTGACGTCTCTCCACCTCTTGGCATAGACTCTAAGCGCATTGAAATTTCTATGGTCTTTTCTGAGGTCGTTACCTTATGTTAGGTGAGAAAGACTCAGATGTGTGGTAAGATTATGGCAATAAAATATTCTCTGTGTTGGACATCTTGGATCTGAAATGTTAGTCTATCTAATAGAATATTGAACCATTGGTTGTAGTCCCACATGGTTTCTCGAGCTTGTTGCTTAATCTCTTTGATCTTGGTTATACACTATGATTTTTAATTTGATTTTTGAAATTCTCTCAGGAGATCTCACTTTATTTCTATACGGGACCTTTCTTGTCCCATTGACGTAGCATCCTTATACTTCAAGTACCATGTCAGAGCTCTGTCTTTGAATGTGGTTTCTAGCTAGATGATCTTAAATGCCTCATTTTTTACTCTTTTCACGGACCATATAGTTGCACACATGAACCAGTGTTGTTATGCATCGTCTCCTCCCATCCCATGAAATGCAAGAATCCTGAGGGTTGAATCCTAGTTCACCATACTCAATCTCGAACTATGTTTTCCTGACTGACTACTACTTATTGTTGGTGGTGGTGGTGCTGGAAATATTTCTTACGAAGTGTCATTGACTTTGACTTATACTTCACTCATATCTTCTCCTTCCCTTTCTTCTAATCTTTCTTCTCCTACTTCCCTTATCTATGCACTTTCTTCGGTTATTTCTTCTTAATGAAAATGCGCAAGGGGTGGTTCAAAGAGGGGGTTCCTCCATACTCTCTCATCTTCTTTGATGATGGATCCAAAAGATATACCTATCTCTAGCCATGCAAGCCTTCTCATAATCACCAAGGTCTATGCTCCTTTTTGGAGGGCTCCATCCCTATCTTATGTCGTGTTGGAGCTACTACTATGTGCCCCATCGTCCTATGATGTGACTACATCTCTCACTAGCAAAGGGGATCTAACTTCATTTTCTTCGATCCTACTCCCATTACTTCTGGTATTCTCTCTTGATACCTCACTCATAATGCCACATCTCTTCGAAAACTTCTCTTCTTCTGTGCTTCTCTCTAGCACGGATCTTTCTCTCGCACACCCTTCTAGCACGATTTCTCTTCACTTCATCTTGGATCTCACTTCTCTTTCATCACCCCTTGCTTTCTTTTCTTTGCTTGACTCACCTCATTAGATCAACTCTTCTTATGTATCTCTCGACTCTTCTTCTCATCTACTCTTCTAGATGCATTCTCTCTCAACTCATCTCATTTTCTTATGGATCCCTTCTACATGATCCTCTCTTTCTTTCATATTTTCTTTTCCCCCTTTATTTCCATGCCCCCCATTCACACATGGGAGTTTACTCTTCCATCCTATCGGGCTCCATGTGCATTATCCCCTTCTCTATGAACAACATCTTCATCCATAGACATATTTCTTCCAATAATATCCTTCTAGGGCCGACTACAAACTTTCTTTCAACACTATTGAAAGATTCGTTGCATTCAACAACAAACTCAATAATATACCCTTCTTTCATACAATCGAACCAGAAATTGATATCTCTAGTCGACTTATTATCCATATATTTTAATCTATTAACCGCATCTTGGTCCCAAACCAATGGTTCTTGGGCTCTCCATAGAGAGTTAATCTTTGTTTGTCTCTTTATCCATGCATGCAATAAACAAGGAAACTCATCAAAGAAAATTGCGTGTAAATTTGTATAGATGTACCTTTGTTTCCATCATTTGAGGTTGATTTGTAGGTTCTTGGTCTCTCATTGCGTGAACTCGTCCTCCTTTTCAAAGATCTAGTCTTCAATATCCTTCCTATAAGGTTTCCATGTCATGTCCTTCCTTCAACTTGTAGCACAAAACCATAAGGTCCCGACAACAAAACGAATTGTTGGCTCAGGGTTTCAGACCTAGGGTTTGAAAGGATTTACCAGCAAATACCCCATAAGCATCGACATATTCAATCTTCAAGGATTGAAGAAGGTCTCATCCAAGATTCCATGGGAATCCTAGAGACAATAGGTTTCGTGCAAGTCACTAAGAAACTATACAGACAAGAAACATGCCACTCAGATCCATGCATTCATTTCACATTCATCCATAACATTTATATAAGTATTACACATAATACTACATAAAAACATAAGATATAGACTAAAATACATAAGATATAAAGACAAATGTGCTTCATGCTTCATTCATTAATCTTAACATCATTTATATACATTTTAATACACAGAGGGCCAAAGCCTTCTTAGAGTGCATTCAGGGTGAAATAGAGGCCAACAATACCCCCAGATATTGATCTACTTTCTCTCTCATATTCACATAGTATCTCTGAACATAACAAGAACTGAAACTCTAAATCATCTACATCTAATTTAACAATGAACTTATAGTTAATAAAAAAACCCAACCCTTACATATCCACATGCATTTCCCTTATCTCCAATGGAGMATGGAAATCATAACAACCTTTCCAGCTCGCCCACAACTTCAACCATGACCAATCGACTTGTTACAAAAAAGGTTACAATCATTACTGAAGATCTTSAAGGATTTGGCATGCATGTGATCTCTTCAAGTCTTTGCACGTAGTACAAAACTAGTTGGTGTGYGCAACAGATCATTGGTTGGAACATGCGCTACATATTGGCATTGYGTAATGCAAACCCTCAGGTGCGCACATACTGTTGACTTATGGCGCACGCRTAGTCTAGCCAAAACCTTAGAATGCCAACAATCCACATGAGAAAAGGGTCTATATGTTTGAACATCTAGTGAGCACAATTGTGCAATTACACCATGGTGTCCCTTGTTTATCGATTTTGTCACGTTGTTAGAGGTTAGCACTTTAGAGGGTTTCCCTTGGATACCTCTGCATTCAATTTCCTTGCCTTTCAAGGAAAATCGCATGAAAAGTTCATGAAAATTAAGAGCACTTGTTCTTAATGATTGTAACTATTGTACCCCTAACACAACATTAGCACCACCCATTTGGATTGCAATCATTGGAATATCTAATAAATACTCCTCTGCAGTGAGCTTAATACTATGGCACTTCCCTAAACAATTTATGGTGCCTCCATATACAATCATTACTTGAAACTTTGGTGTTGGATATATAAAGCAACTGAAAAGTTTGGCTAATTTGTAATTAATGAAGTTATGGGTACTACTAGAATCAATCAACATTGTTGCCTTTTACTTTTTGATATATCCTTATTTCTTGAGAGCTTGAGGAGTGTTGATTCCAACCAATGCATGACAATACATTGCTGGAGTAGTCTCTTCCAATTCTAGATCCTGCAATTCCAGTTCTTGATCTTCTTCCTCTTCACAATCTATGTAGAATAATTTATTCTCACCACATTTATGCCCCTCACGATACTCGTTGTCACAATTGAAACATAGTCCCTTTACTCTTCTTTCATTCATTTCTTGAGGTGTCAATCTTGTAGGTGCAGTGAGGTTAGGAGAGGGAAAATTGTACTCTCTATAGTTGTTAGTGGCCACCCTTCTTGTAGATATATTTTTACTTTTCACTTTCCTTACCACACTAAAAACATTCTTTGGGGATTTAGGTCCAAAGAGATGCACCTCATTGAATGCTCTCCTTTAAAGTGCCCATAAAGAGATCTAACAAATTAACCTCTTGAATGTTCTTTACCGTGAGTCTTGGATTTTGGAATTGTTAATTGTGATATATAATTGGACCTCTTTTCCAAAGATTTATCTAATGACTAAAGAATGTGTTGCTCTTAATATCCCCATAATGTGTTATCAATTCATCCTTAAAAATGGTCCAAGAGCCAATAGAATTAGTTTTTGGAGTGATGAATAATCATTATTTTGGGACTCAATCTTCATGTTCTCCACATTTGTTAAAATCTTCCCCATATGCAACTAGGGTTCAATTTTTTTCTCCCTGTTTCTATGATTTCCTTATGTCTCAGTATAACCTTTAGGGAACCTCTCATCTACCTCTCATCTCTAATATGTAAGAGCATGACTACCATGGAATTTTGTAATTGTTCCATCTTTTGATCCCTAGAATTTTGTAATTATATCGTCTTTTGATACATGGAATTTTGTAATTGTTCCATCTGTTGATTAATTTTCCTTTTAAGCAATTATTTCAAATGTGGAAAAACAATCTTCTCAACACAATATCACCCATTTCATTAAATTGGTTCCTCAATAGGGATACCTGGTATCCTAAGTCCTCACTTTCAGTCATCATGTGTGAGTTCTCTGGAGGTTTAGCATGAATAGAAATTTTGCAGAGCCTTTTCCATGTGACAAAATAATAATGCTCCTCTTTTTTCTCTTTATCGTAAATTTTGAATCACCGAAAATAGATCTTTCAATCAAAATTTATGTTAATTTCAAGTTAACATACCTTCAAAAACCTTGTTTGGTAGACTATCTTGTTGGTCAACCTTTCTCCTAAAGTATCTCTAAAATTTTGGCCCCTTTGACTCTAAAATTTTGACATGTAGTAGCTAATATGTCTTCTCTACAATGCCACATGTTTGACCAAATCCCAATGTGCCAAGAGAAAGTATCGTAACTTTCCCAAAACATGTTGTTTTTGTCCCTTTCAAGAGAGTGAACTTGTACAACCTTCCACATGCACAATTTTTATAATATACTTCTAAAATTTTGACTTAGAATACTATGATCTTTATTCTTTCCAATGATATTAGTGGCACTCAATTCATACTTTTCTATCTTTAGAAATGACAATTGTACCGAGAACACATGTTTGGGACTAGTTTTAAGACTAATCAACAACCCTGATCTCCATGGCATGTATTTATGAAAGTATAGTGAACCAAACCCTAAATTTTTTAGCATGGGTACCTTTCTATGTCTCCTCAGTCTCCCAAAAAAAAATCTATTTGAAATGTCCCATAAAAAATTATAATGAAAATTCCAAGATGACTTGTTTTAGACTAATTTTAGGACTAGTCAAAAACCCTAATTTCCACAAGCTATATCTTTGAAAGTATAATGAGCCAAAACCTAAAGTTTTTACCACATGTATGCCAACGCGTCTTCTCAAACTCCCAAAAATCTCATAGTATGAAACTATCCAAAAATAAATTTATAGCAAAAATACCAAGATGACTTGTTTGAAGGAGTCAAATCCAAGTATCATATGCTCTGAAACCAAATCTTGTGCACCAAAATAGCATAAAAAGAGAAAGAGGAGTAAGTCCATGCCTTGAGAATGAGAAGCCTCTTCGAGGGGGCAACCTCCTTTTACAATATAACAAATATACAAGATGAGATGCTCAATAAAGCTAGGTCTCCTTTGTATATATAAGATACAAAGGATACAATTGCAATTAAAGGGTCTAGTGACCCAATACGGACAACACTAATATA
This sequence comes from Picea sitchensis, assembly GCA_010110895.2. Taxonomy (NCBI): domain Eukaryota; kingdom Viridiplantae; phylum Streptophyta; class Pinopsida; order Pinales; family Pinaceae; genus Picea; species Picea sitchensis. The sequence continues at coordinate 133,708 of SNQJ01S0006940.1, read as the reverse complement.
ACAATAGAAATATAATAACTCAATATCCAGGGCTTAACACAACCTTGCATAGATTATGCTTACACTGACTATCAATCATTATATAAATGCATTTGACTCCCCTTGTCGCTACATTTATGAGCCACCCAAATGACTTAGCCACCCCAATATTCTTTATCAATCCAACCTCCATCTCATCCAAAATAGTTGAGACAATGGCTACAACATGCATAAGAAACAATCAAATAACAAGATCATAAATAAAACCATTGAATTAAACAAAGATAAATAAAATTGCATTATGAAGGACAAACACTGCACAACAAAACTACTCAAGATAACAGTCTCATACCATTTGTCCTTGCCAAGCATTTTATAGTCTTCTATCTTTCTTCAAGCACCATTTCCACTATTCTTTAAATGAATCTACTTCATAACTTACCCGATGTTTCTTAGTTTTCTTTCTCTTCTTCAAGAACCATTGCCACTATTCTTCAAATGAATCCACTTTGTAACTTACCCCCTATTTCTTAGTTTTCTTTCTTTTCTTCAAGCACCATTGCCATATTATCAAATGATTCCACTTCGTAACTTACCCCTTGTTTCTTAGTTTTCTTTCTTTTCTTTGAGCATTGTTACCACTATTATTCAAATGAATTCACTTCATAATAACATGATTGCACCTACTTCATGCAAGTGCTTGAGATGACATGCCATGTTTAATTGATTCAGCCCCTAAGTTCAAGGAAACTAACATTTCATTATAGGTTTAGTACATATAAGAAACTTGCGACAAGTGTGAATAGAGGATTTTGAGATGGGGCCATCTAATCTTCCATCAAAATTCCCTCTCGTTAATAGAATCCAACATTACTTAAAGTTAGAGTTCCTATCAATTTAGAACTTTGATCAAATTTGTGATGATCTAAGTCGATTCAAAATTGGGCAAAACCTCGATGAGCATTGTTCCACCATGTTTGGGCCCTAGATCATGGTAGAACTCCGCTCATGCTTGATATTTCTATTGGATTCTTATTAGTTTTGTAACCAAAAAGAGGGTTCATTTGCTACAATATTAGCTTACTTTTTTTTAGATCCCTAGGAAGGTTGAACAACACTAAATGCAAGGTAGCAAAATCAATAACATCTCCCTTGCATAACAAACATTGTTCATTGATTTTTAATATAGTGTGGCATTATCAATATCTCTACAACCACTTTAATTCACTATTTTATTTAAACGAAAAAGGGAAAAACACAAACAAAACAAAACAAAACACTAATGAGAATAATATTTAATTTGGTCTCATATCAAAATATGCTCCATTCACATTTGAAATAAAATTTATCTGTTAATGTTATTTGATAGTTAAAAATCTAGCTTGAAATTAGGACAATGGGGACAAGGTTGTTAATTTTTTGTCAACATTGAGAATTAGTAATGAACAACAAAATGACTTCTATGACTCATGCCTACAACATAATAATAAGGGATGACTCTCCAACTTTGGATTGAAACTTTAAATATCCTACTATGGCTCGCATTGCATGCATAGTATTTCCTTGGTGTTGCATTCTTAGCTAATGAAGTTAGTGCACCTATAATATAAGATTATAAGCTTGTTTTTCCCCAAGAAAAAAGCTTTATATTCCATATTTCAGGGGTGAAATTATAATATACATCAACTACCTATCTAGGCTCAAAAAAATAATAGTGTTGTGGCTATCATGTAGAGAGTTATGTTATTTCTTTGTCACTACATATTACACTCACCTTAAGTAATAAGCTCATTATAGAAAACCTCTAAGAGGACTGTGTCATCTTTGAGTCTACCCAATGGCTCCATACATATAGAAAAAATACACAAGATATAAATAGACAGTATCAAGACTTAAACTAAAGACTAAAAAAATGACCCTACTTCAAAACATGACTCTAACAACAACTATGAGACTCCTTTGAACTCCTGCTTAGAAAGGATTGCCTCCTATAGTTGAAGAGCTTATTTTGAAAAGTAATTAGCAAGAGAGTTAAATTCTCGATATACATGAGAAACATAAATTTCTTCAAATCTCCCTTTCATCTCCAAGACATGGATCTTAATGTGTTCTAAAGACAAATTATCAATCTGCACTTATTGTTTGCCCAATGCACCATTAACTAGGAGTATCCAAAGAAATGCAATCTCCTTAAACTTTTTCTTGCAATTTTTAGTAGGTGCCACAATGCAAAGAGATTAGCTCTATTGTTAGTACCTTTCTGAGCAACCAAATTCATATTGAAAAGGTGAGATTGATTAAGACAAAGCAAAACACCAACTCTACACAGTCTTGGAGAACACTCACAAGCTCAATCAAAGAAGCCTCGAGCAAGGTTATAAGCTTGGTTTACCTTGTGACCTTTACATATATTTTAAAGACTTTAAGCTTCAATATAGGATTTTCCACTCTCGTTGTTAAGCCCTGGATATTGAGTTATTACATTTATATTTCTCTATTAGCGTTGTTGGCTAGATCCTTTAATTGTAATTGTACCCTTTATATCCTATCCAAGGTGACCTAGTTTTAGAAATCATCTCATCTTGTACATTTGTTATATTGTAAAAGGAGGTTTCCCCCTCAAAGAGGCTTATCATTCATTCTTCTATCTAATTATCAAGGCATGGAGTTATTTCTCTTTCTATTTTAGGCTATTTGGGTGTTTGTTGCCTTAAATTTGGAATCAAAGCATGGTTTCCATGGACTTTTGTAATCCTTCCATCTTTTGATCCATCAAATTTTCCTTATCCCTTTTAAGGATTTCCTGAGAATGTGAGAAATCAACCATTTTCAACACACTATCATTCATGTCATTAACTTGGTTCTTGGATACCATGTTCTCTAAGTCTTTTCTTTCTTCAAGTGTCATGTGTGAGTTCTTTGGAGGTTTAGCAAGTGTAGAAATTCTTGTAGAACCCTTTGTCATGTGAGAAAATGATAATACTCATCATGGTAGTGGTGGATTGACTGACAAAATATGCCCGTTTTTGTTCTCTTTTTCATCCCTGTAAAGCAAGTATAATGGCTACAACATTCATGGAAATAGTCCAAAAGCCACATGGAATCCCCAAGACTATTGTAAGTGATAGAGATCCAATTTTCATTGGTAATTTTTTGACTAGATTATTTTATTGTTTGGGTACTCAATTGACTCACAGCTCCTCTTACCATGCTCAATCCAATGGGAAAACTAAGATTGTGAATAAATGTATAGAAGGGTATATTCATTGCTTTGCATGTTATAAACATACACAATGGGTCAAGTGGTTGCCTTAGGCAGAATAATGGTACAACATGTCTTTCCATACTTCATAAAAAAATGTCCCCATTTATGACACTTTATGGATATCATCCTCCATCTGTCACATCACCCTTGAGAGGGAAAGCAAAGGTTCAAGTAGAGCAATATCAAATAGAGAACCAACAAGGAGTTCTCAAACTATTAAAGGACAACTTGGTTACAACACAAAATAGGATGAAACAACAAGTAGATCAACACTCGCACTGAAAGGGCATTTGAAGTGGGAAATTATATATTTCAAGGCTACAATGATACAAACAAATGTCTCTCAAGCAACAAAAGAAGGACAATAAATGAGCACCCAAGTACTATGGTCCCTATAAGGTGTTGCAAATGATTGGAAGTATATATTACAAATTGGAGTTGCCTCCATATTCGCGTGTACATCCAATCTTCCATGGTTCTTGCTTAAAGAAGGACATAATAGGTGATAAGATATCGGTTCAAACTATTTTAGTGAAGATTAATGAAGAAGGGGAAAATGTACTAGAACAAGAAACAATCCTTGAAACAAGGATCAAGCAGTTGTGTAATTGAGCAATTATTGAGTACCTCATCAAGTGGAAGAACTTACCAATAGAAGAGGTGACATGGGAAGATGATTTCTTCAAGCAGAAATATCTGCAACTAATCAACTGTTGAGGGAAACACTTGCATGAAAGGGAAGGGCATGTTAAGCCCTGGATAAAGCCCCATGTTAAACTTTAGATAAAGCCCTAGATATTGAGTTATTACATTTCTATTGTTGTATTAGTGTTGTCGGTTAGACCCTTTAATTATAATTGTATCCTTTTTGTCTCTTATATATACCAAGGAGACCTAGTTTTAGAAATCATCTCATCTTGTACCTTTATTATATTGTAAAAGGAGGTTTCCCTCACAAAGAGGCTTATCATTAATTTTTTTTATCTAATTCTCAATGTGTGGAGTTACTTATCTTTCTATTTTCAGGCTAGTTGGGTGTTTGTTGCCTAACGCTTGTAGACCCTGTCAACATTGTAATCAAAATTACTTATCTAACTTGGATCGTTGAATTTTTTTGTCTTTTTTATCATAGAAACGAGTGATTTTTATCTTTTTCCCTTGAAAAAAAAATCTACTTTTATTTTATATATGACAAAATTACATTATGTAGATGCAATATCACATTTTCAAGTATCTCCTTAATGAGGAGAGCATAAAAATATTGTCATATAAAACATGTTCCTTCAAAAACCTCAAAACAAAATCCAAAACAAAATCTAAAAAGTACAAACATAATCCACGTGGATCTCCATAAAGACATAGTTAAGTATCATCCATCATATAATCCTTATAATTATTCATTTTGGGAGGGATTGTATGATACATTAGAAATGCTAAAAAAGGAATGTGAAAATATTCAATGGATTGACCATCTCCTTGATCCTAGATGAACTAGATCCCAACTATTGAAAGATCGTTGGAATCAACAATCCTTTCTTTGTAAACATGATGGAAAGGAATAGTATTAAAAACAATACAAGAACATTATATCTCCTTAAATATGGGCTTCAAGAAACGTTTGTCCAAATATTTTACCCCATTCATCCAAATAACAACAACTAGGGAATCACCAAATATTTGAAGAGTGTGAGCACCTTTTTTAGCAACTAACACTAAAACCAACTTTAGATCCATAAGTTTTGCAAGATTGTTTGTGCCTCCACCCAAACTAGCTCTAAAGTTAATGAAATAATCATCATGTAAGCAAATAACTCCTCTTGCTCCACGCCTCAGAGGGTCACCTTGGCAAGCCCCATCAAAATATGCCTAAGAGACACTTTTATTATTTTGTTCTACTGTAATCTATATCTAAGGTTTTCCTTTGGAAAACTGCTCAAAACCTTCAAGAATATACACACTCTAAACAACACATCGAAATGGGAGGACAAGTCTACCTTCAAATATCTAAGCATTACGAGCTAGCCAAATTCCCCACCCAACAATCAATGAAAGAGCTTTAAATTTTTCAACAACAAAATTATTGCACCACCTATTCAAATCTTCTTCTATTGTGAGTCCCCCCAAAACCTCCCTTGGTCCTATAAAAGCTTCCATTTCTTTCAACGGTTGAAGAGTAAAAAGGTAGAACATTAACAAATGAACTATAAATTCATCAAATTGTTTATAAAGAATGCACCATCCAAGACCACGATTTCCTCTTTTTTGTAAGTTATCCCAAGTAAGTGCCTTGTTTTCAAGGGCCAAGCACATAAATATTTGGGGTTTTAAAGGGCATTTGAACTTCTGTATTATTTTCCACCACCAAACTACATTCCCAACTCCTTCAACTATACTTAAAAGCTAACAACTAGGTTTTTGGGTATACATTCCTCTTATTGAATTCACCCCCTCCCCCAAAGTAACTTGTCATTAACTTCAATGGTTCTCACATAGAACGATATTTAAGTTGTTATATATCTCTCCCATTCAATATCATCCCTAATTTTTAATCCAAACATACCAATTGATTTCCACTCTTACTTCCAAATAGTAGTTGCTTTTGGATATGCAACATAATTAAGGAATTAAAAACCAATCATGTGGAGGTTCTCAATCGATCCTTGTAATAACTTGTGACCCTCACCACTCCAACCTGATGATCTGAACCAATCCAATTGAAAACTCCATTCCCAATCTTCCATACAAGTCATTAACCAATTACAGGAAATGACAAAACAATAACTTTCTATATATCAGTTGATTTCCACGCTTGCTTCTAAATAGTAGTTGTTTTTGGATATGCAAGCCAATTAAGGAAATAAAAATCAAGCATGTGGAGGTTCTCAATCAATCCTTGTAATAACTTGTGACCCTCGCCACTTCAACCAAAGGATCTGAGCAAATCCAAACACAAACCCCATTCCCAATCTTCTATACAAGCCTTTGACCAATTATAAGAAATGATAATACAACAACTTTCCATATAATAGACCATTTTTCCATTTTTTAAGTAGATTCCTAATCCAATCTTCCACTAATTCTAAATAGATATAATTTTTAGTGTACCTTAGACCTAATATCTTTACCCTCGATCAACCTCTAAAGACATTTAGTTGCTAAATACCCGTTGAAAGTGTGAATATTCTTTAAACCCCAACCACCCATATCTTTTTGGGTGGCAATGTATTTCCATTTGACCAATGGGATCCCATATTTCTCCCTACTTCTAGAGCAAAATACTATACAAATTAGTTGTTGAAACTTATCTAAAACACCTTTTGGAATAACACCCAATATACAAAAATGACCTCTAATATAGATTTTACTAAGACAAGCCTACCTCTTGGAGATAACCAATGATTGCACAAAACATATAACTTATTTTCCACCTTGGCTATAATCCAACGCCAATCTCTCTTACCATAATCATTGGACTTGAGAAAGAACCCTATATATTTCAACCCAACTTGTATATTTATATTTTGAAATGGAAACAACTAAGAAAAATATGACCTCATCATCATATATTCCATAAAAAGAAACCGTTGAGCCTTAGAGAATCCCTTGTTGAGCCTTGATAGAAAAGTAAGATATCATCCACAAACATGAGATGATATAGATAGATGTTACTTCCTATTTTGATTCCTTTGAAAGTTCTAGATTTTTTTGCCTCGTTGAGATCTCTACTCAAACCCTCTACAATAACGAGAAATAATGATGGGGAGAGTGGGCATCCTTGCATTAGCCCTCTGCCAGGCCTAAAAAAGTTAAAGTTGACCCATTAATTAATATTGCGAAAAATACATATGACCCACTTATGACCCAAATTACAAAACGAACAATAAACCCCAGACGAATCAAAATCATTCTAAAATGTAACCAACTTGCCCTATCATAAGCTTTGGACAAATCAAATTTCATCACCATAGAAGAAAGATTTTTAGTTTTGATTGATTGTAGCCCCTCCCAGGATACTCCAATTGTCTCGTGAATTTGCCTACTTGACAAGAACCCAAACTGCTCATTTGAGATTCAAGTCACAACAACCTTTTAACTCTTAGAGCAATGATTTTTGTAATAATTTTATAAATACAATTGCATAAAGAGATGGGATGATGTTGATCAAAGGAAACAAGACCATCAAACTTTGGAATTAAAGTAATGAATGTAACATCCCCAATATAGTCTCTAGTTTAATTTATGCTTAATGTAGATGTTGTTCCTGAGTCTGTACTTAAGGCTTAAAAGTACAGTGTCAAGGCATCCAAAAGTATGATAAAGGTTAATAAAGGATTATGCTAACCTTCGGTATAGGAAACTAATGAGGATTTCTACGTTCTCGTTGTCTAGCTTCCAACTGTTCCTGGGTAGTGATATCTTGTTCAATGGTTTCCCATGAAAGTTCCAATTCCTCCCGAGTGTTCGCAGTTTTAAGGATTATGTCAAAAAGATTTAAAGCGATATGTATTTGGTTAGATAGTCCGGGTGGAATATTTGGTTGAGTTGCTTCAGGAACAGTCATTGAGGAACAGTACCAATATGGAAAGTGATTTAAACAGAATGTTTCAATGTTGTTTCAATTCGATTAAAATAAAGAGAAAGTTTTTTGCACGAAGAACGAAATAAGAATGCAAATTGAGGGCCCTTTCCCGTAACTGTGTTATTTTTTGTAAAAAAGATGTGGGGTGAGAGAAAGATGTTTAGATGTAGATAACGTAAGATTAATGTCAATAGAAAACTCACACATACACAGAAGAAGAAATTGACATAGAGATAATTGACATAGTGTAAATAAACATGAAATTCTGTAAATGTTAATTGGTCTTACACCCGCTAATAGCTGGTGCAGAGGAAAGACAAGAAACGATTACAGAAAAATGAAATCCTTTCACTATAGTAGTGGTCGTACTAAATTATAGTGATAYATATCAATTAGGAAGAGTGAAATGAAATGAAACAAGAAACATAACAAAACAAACTTGCAACACARTCGTGACGGAATCGGGAATCTTCGAATTTGCTTCTATTAACTTCTCAAATGCAAAACTCTATTACAATATTTCTCAAAAAGTCCAGCCCCTTGGTGCTTCTTTTGGTGATCTATTTATACAAATTTACCCTTCCCTACTTTCTTTTCAAAAAGTGCCAGTTGCTTGCTTTTACGTGATTCAATGCATATTATACATCTGTCCATAAAGCTGGATACAAGTTGTGAAGGTTCTGCTTGGCCGCTGTGAGGAGCGAAATCACTTCATCTCTTCTACTCTACTTTCAAAAAGTGTCAGGTGCTTATCTTTGCGTGGATTCGGTACATATGATACATTTGTCCACGAACTGGGATACAAGTTGTGAAGGCTCTGCTTGACAACTGGCCTCGGCGAAATAGCACTCTCGGGCCAACTGTAGAAGTTTAGCACCTATTTGTGCGTCAATGATGTCAAGAGCGCTGAGTTGTGCGCTCGATTGAATCAAATGTTTATCAACTTGAGCCATGTCTAACCTGACCATCTTGGAGATATCCGCTGAATTTATTTCATTCTTCTCCTTTAGATCGAGGGAGACCTGATCTATATTCATTTGCCTCAACGTCTCCGAGTCACCTCCATTTTCCATTTCTAGCAGCCTGCCATTTATGGCCTTGAAAGCTTCTTCTAATGAACTGGTTACTTTTTGAGCCTGCTCCTTGCTTAAGGCAATATTGTGTTCCCAATCTTTTAACAAAATATTACCTCTCGTTTGTTCAGCGATGGTGAGCCCTGGAGAGTTAGTGGAAAATCTGTTGTTGGTGGCTATCACTGCCTCTTGAAAGGCTACCCGAGCAGCCTCTGCGTTCCTTTCTTTGACAGTCAGATTTTTTGAGATACGATGCATTAGCATGCAATCTTCTCGGATCACCCCCACTTTTTCTAACAGACTTTGTTGTATAGAGGAGATCCTGCCCCTGATATAGATCGCTCGGGATTTAAAACCCAAGACGTTGATCATTTTGCTTTCAGCAACCTCCAACTGAGTCTGCAACCCTGTGATCATATTCCTCTGCTGACTTGCCTGTATCCGACCATCTCGGATTACTGTATTCACTTGTTCCAACTTGGTTTTGAGGACATCAATTTCCTTTTTATCGGCCAATCGGGCCAGTTCTATTTCTCCACTCGCCTGACTCTTAGCGTTTTCTGCAGCCGAAGCTACTCGGGCTTCAAGAGTTTTGATCAGGCGATTCTTTCTTTTGAGTTCATTTTTCAAGGCTGTGACCGAGAATTGATTCGCCGATGCATACGCTCCTATCGTTCCTGCTATCTCTGTGGTGAATTCATCAGTCCTCCTATTTTTTCCATCTATCATTACTTTAAAAATTTTAGCAGTTGATCCTTCCTCCTGGTTGAACTCCCTTTTCACAACTGCTTTTCTCTTTTTGTCGAAGAATAACTCATTGGGAGGAAGTTCTTCTGCTCTGATGGGCCTTAGTTCTTCCCCGAAAATCCATCCTTCTCCTATGTTTCCTTGTGTCGACTGCAAAGGGGTGACAGAAGTGATGGGTTCCCCAATTTGCTTCGCCGCCTTTCCTGGTGTGCCGAGTGAGTCCTGTTCCTTCGGAGGATCAGAGGCCTTCGTCTCAGTCTCTGGATTCTGAGTTTCTGGCGGGTCTGTGTTTCTTACTTCCACCTCTGGACTATGTTCCTTGGGTGGGTCAGTAGTTTCTTGTTCTGTTTCGGGATTCTTTTCCTGCTCGAGATTTTTCTCTTGCTCCCCTTCCTGACGTTTTTCGGGGTTAGAAGTCTGGCCCTCGGAACTTTCAGCTTCCTTCTCTTTATCCTTGGAAAGACCCAAACCTCCTAGCACAGTGGGAAGACATCTTTTTCTATGCTCCTGAAACTTTAAAACATAGGCCATGTCTTCGGGCGCTAGAGATCTTATTCGAACTAGCACTTCCCCATAGGACCTCGCCCCTCAGAAAATATCATCCGAGGGTGAACACTCATGTTCAAATTTCTTTAACCCATGTGAAAATATCATCCTCCCTTCCGAACAGTCGACATGTCATCATTGCCACATACATATATTGTGGCTCCAGCGAAGCAATGGAATACATGCCCTTGTCATTCGCTCTAAATGTCGTTGAATGCGATACCCAATCCTTTATCAAACCTGGCATAGTTTTATCATATTCTGTGCACTCCTTCTTGAACTCCTCCAGGAATTCAACATTATATGTGTATTCAGAAGTTGTTGGGAGCTTGTACATGTTCTGGATATGCTCTGGTCTGAAAGTCCCGATCGTGGCCCGTTGGTCACTTATGATAGTTCTGGTGGGTAGGTCTACGTGATCCAATGCCCATCGGATCATGTCGTAGTATGGGAGCAATCGTGGT
>SNQJ01S0006940.1:38647-96422 GCA_010110895.2 Picea sitchensis | reverse complement strand
TGCACGGTATTTGATCTCTATATGCTTCGATTTGCCATGAAACATAGGATTCTCTGACAACATCACACAACTTTGATTGTCACAATGTATCAAAGTTGTCTCCAACTGTAGATCAAATAACCCTGCAAGCAACTTTTGGAGCCACACTGCTTCATGACTTGCAACACTAGCTACAATATACTCTGCCTTTGCTGTACCGAGTGCCATTGACGTCTTCTTCCTACTTAACCATGAGATCATGCCTGATCCCAAATTGAAGCAACACCCCGAGGTGCTTTTCCGGTCCACTGCACTCCCTGCCTAGTTAGAGTCTGTATAACCCTGCAACTTCATTTCTCCATTCGAGACATATCTCAATCCATATCCAATTGTACCACGTAGGTACCTCAACACATGCTTCATTGCTATCCAATGTACATGTCAAGGTTCAACCATGTACTGACTCAGAGCATTCACTGCAAAACATATGTCCGACTTGGTGTTAACCAGGTACATCAAGGATCCGATTAACTGTCTATACATCACGGGTTCCACCAAATCTGAAGATGAATCACTCAAGAGCTTCAGATTCATCATCATAGGTGTGGCCATGGACTTGGAGTCCATCATCTTGAATCTGTGTAGGATCTCAACAATATATTTTCCTTGGCTAAGGAAAATCTCATCTGGCCTCTGCCACACCTCCAATCCCAAGAAATAGTGCATCAGACCTAGATCCTTCATCTCGAACTCTGAGGTGAGCTCCCTCTTGCACCCGACTATGAGCTTCTCATCTCCTGTTAGAAACAGGTCATCCACATACAATACCTAGATTACGAGCAACCATTCTCAACCTTGTAGTAAAGGCTGGGATCTGCATCACTCTTGGTAAAGCCCAAACTCATCAGATAGCTGTCTATTCTGGCATACCATGCCCTAGGTGCCTGCTTGAGCCCGTACAAAGCCTTCTTCAATTTGCACACATGAGACTCCTTTCCATTGATTACAAATCCTTGTGGCTGCTCTATGTACACTTCTCCTTCAATTACACCATTCAAGAAGGCTGCCTTGACATCCATCTGGAGTAATTTCCATCCCATCACGGAAGCAATCGCAATAATCGATCTGATGGAAGTGTACTTTGCTATCGAAACAAAGGTCTCATCATAATCTTCTCCCTCTTTTTGAGAGAACCCTCTATCCACAATTCTCACTTTGTACTTCTCTATGCTGCCATCTGCAGCATGCTTGATCTTATAGATCAACTTGGAAGTCGCCATTGACTTTCCACACATCATTCTTCATGATGGACTGATACTCTTCCATCACGACATCCTTCCACACACTTGTTGCTTAGCAACTTCCTCATAAGTTGAAGGCTCTGAATCAATGATATTTCTCATCAATGCCACATAGCTAGAAAACATGTGTGGTCTCTTGGTCTCTTTGGAGCTGAGGCAAAATCCATATCCCAGTCCTTCTGACTGGCTGCCTCCTCTGTCACTGTAGCAATGTCTACTGAAACAAGGGAATCCTCCCAGGATATCTCACATCTCCTAGAAGCCTCTGAAGCTACGATCTAGCCTTTTCAACTCAGGGCATCTGTCTGTTAGTCTTGGAAGACGTCTCTGTCTCCCACCTGAATCTGAGGGGGAACTTTCTTTGAATGATTTGGTCTTCCTTTGAGTCAACTGACTCTTTCTGAGATCAAGCTCACTCCGAGTTTGCATGCTCCCTCTGAAGCTTGACTCCCTTTGAGTCTATATAATCTTTGGGGCCATGTGCTCCTTCTGCATCCTGCTGACTTCCTCTGAAGTCCGATCCCCTATGAATTGCCTTGGGGTGGCTGCTCCTCCCTACTAGATCGTGAGGGCCGACTCCCTTTGAACTCCCGCTCCTTCTGAGATGGTACTTGGTGGGGCTGCCTGCCTCACCACTGGTGGAGCCATATGCTCCTCCTCATGATATGGCTCATCCATGCCATATATTTGTATCCCCCTTTGCATCCTGCAAAGTCTCACAAAATCATGCTGGTCTCTTCCAGGTCACTGCAATGATCTTGGGTAGGCCCTTCTGACTCTTCTTGATGATCTGAAGAGTGTTCAAGGATCTGTATGGTCATCTTCAGAGCCTTCTGCTCCTCACACTCAATCTTCATGTGAGATATTTTGTATACCGCAAAAGTATCCTTCTTGTCAGAAGGTTCTAACTTCGTCTTCTTCTCCTTCATTACATGGATGTGTACAGTCATGTAGACATCTCTATGTCTGGATAGTCTGTTCCATGCTTCAACTAGAGACCATCTAATATGTTGCCTCTTGCAACAGTCATTATAGCTCCCTCTCAGAGCTATCACCTGTGGCCTGCCTGAAACAAGAGCAACAACAAGGGAAAACAGCAAACAAGAATAATACTCTTATAATAAGAACAATAATAAAAACAAGAACGAGAACAATCGTTACAGTAGCTCCTTCTCAGAGCTATCACTTGGGACCTGCTTGGAATAAGAGCCAAAACAAAATACAATAACAAGAAATAAGAACAACACTCTTCCAGTGTTGTGACCAATCATTCCTCCATGGTAACTTGCCTGAAACAAGAACAAGAACAACATCTCCATGGTAACCTCCATGGAATTTACAAGATAACCTGCCTGAAACAAGGTCAACAACCAAGAACATCTCCTAGAGGAGATCAATTTATCTTGTAAACAAGGGCATCATTAATACTACAATGAGCTTTTACTTAATGATCATAATACCAACAATATTCAAGTGTTACTAAACATTTGATAGCAATAGTAGCAATAGAACTCTAAAAACTGCTATTTTAGTTACAACACTTACGTAGGCTGTCGCAGTATAAAATATCAAACATGATATGCAAACTTGGAGTCTAGCTGTTGCTGTCCCATTTGAGTTATATTGTAGGAGACATCGTCACTGTTGCCTCCAACCCTTGGGCTTCCTTTGAGTGCCTAGATCTAAGATCCTTAATCGAGTTTGTCAAGATCCTCTTGGCCTTGACTTCATTTTTTCTGACCTTTGCTCTGACTTCTTCATCTTCTGGTTCCGGGAGAACCTGCTTGACATGATCTAGTAGGTCATTCTCTTCTAGAATACTTACTTTATGATATAAATACTTTATTATTTTATATTTAGTGATATTTTATAGTATATATTTTTATTCAATATTAGGTATTTTTTTTCCAAGGAAAACTTCGTGGGGAAACATACGGTATGCTTCTCCACATTCGTGGATGGCTTCTCTAGTAACTTGTTGGCGTAGACTAGTGCCCCTCATCCAAGGGGGATTTGAACTAGGAACATGTTGGCATAGAACTAGTTAAATGCCCAATAGCATTGGCGACAACCGTTTCAGATAACCCCTTGGGCTAAATGAAATTATTATGTCATGTAACATACTTTGTGTAATTTATTATATATTATGAGAGTCAATATGTATATATAATTGAAATTTTTTGCACGATTTTTAATTTTTGTGAGATGTATTTTGTATTAGAGTTGTATTCAGTTTTCTTTGTACCAAATCGTATTTGTATTCGTGTTTGAATCTTGCTACTATGTTTCCTTCTATCTTATTCATCTATGATTATTATGAGACCATTGGCTTCCAATATTGTCTTAATGATGGTCATTTTATTTGCCACTTTGTTTCTAGATCTAAGGGGACCACTAATTTAAATTTTGTCAAATTTCTTCAAAAGATCTCGAGCCACTTTAGTGTAATATTTTAGTTAAAGGATTTAATGCTTTCCAATTTTTCTTAACCAAATTTGCTACCAGATTGGTCCTCTCTTAACTTGAATCTCTTTGAGGCTCACTTTTAGACAAAGTTGCAATCCTTGGACTAGAGCTCACACTCCTACCATGTATTTTGGGGCAATACTCATCTCTTGATGAAGATAATTGTATCTAAACTTTCGTGATAAAAATGTCTTTTATTGCACTAGTAATACTTGGTTTTTCTTTTGAAATTCCATCAATTTCGATGAAGAAAAGGGAGGGTTAATGTTGTGTCCTTCATCGATTTCCTTTGTGTTCTTAGATGTTTTCCCTTTAACATGTCTAGAGGTTGTACTCTTTGAGGATTTAGGTGGCAATTTGTCTACTTCTCTTTGCATTCTTGATTTTGGTTAGTTTGACTTTTACATTTTCTTTAATGGAGGAAGGTTCTTTTAGTCCTACGTGTTGTTTAACTTGAACCTAGCACTCGACCATTAATTCCTAGCAAAACACATTCACTGAATAATAACACAGCTAGGTGTTGAAATTTAAATATAGTTTAGATCTGTAATATTTCTTAAAAGTACTTCTTTCTGATTTATAATGTATTCACAGTGAATATGCAAAGATACAAGAACATAAATAGAATAGAAGCATGCACGATAACACAAGGATTTTACCCTGGAAAAACCCTCTCAAGCTTGCGGTAAAAAACCCAACAAATGATCTTTCTTATTAGCAAATGAATGAGCTAGGAGCGGATACAATTTTACCACAACCATACAGGGTTACAACCATGAGAGTTTGCTGTCCAGATCTAGCTTTAAAGCTAGCTCAAATTCTGGTAGAAGTTCGCAGCCCGAAACCTGAAAGCAAACTGTCCATGCTGCAAAGATCCCACGAGCAATAGAGCTTCCTTCTTCGTTTTGTCTTCAACGAGTATTCAAAAAAATTGCTTTGTCAAGCGTTGAGGAGTCTTATTAATAATAATTTTTTCTCCATAACTCGCTATGGAACTCGTCTTCATCACTCGACTTAACTAAGATAACTCGTTTTAGTAACTCAACTTACCAACTTGACTTTACATGCAGACTTTGTTAACTCGTCAACTCGACTTTGTTAACTCAACTTTACATGCAGACTACTTGACAACTCGACTTTGCTTTGCAACTGAGTTTGCATGACTTGACTTTGACAACTCGAACTCGACAACTCATCTTTGCATGACTCTGCTTTTGCAACTTGACTTGACAACTCAACTCTTTGACAACTCGTCTTTGCATGACTCGACTTTTGCAACTCAACTTACAATTCAACTCTTTGACAACTCGTCTTTGCATGACTCGACTTTCCTATAGGCTCGACTCTTCTTCTTTCTTCCAACAATCACAAGTCTTTCATGGCAGCCATGGTCTCACGTGCCATCATACTAGCTCATCACATATACATCATTTGCATCTCACGTCTAAGAAAGATCATTTGTCTCAGGATGTGACCATCTGGTTCTCCACTCATGGTCAATTGCTTGGCCTAGGAAAACCTCACACACCACTTTTGCCTACACAAGGAAATACCTCAACACATGAGGTCACTCAGTCTTGTCACAAATAAGATTGATCAACAGTATACTCTTGTCTTGGCTTTTGCTTATACAAAGCTCACAAGACTTTTTGCCTTGTCTCAAATAAGGCTCTTCTCCAAGTCTCGAGTTAGCCTACACAAGGTAGTTTTCGAGAATGACTCACTCTGCTGCAAACTTTAATACTCCCTCTCAGCGAGGTAGACATTCTCAACAACACCAAGCTTGTGTAATGTTCCTAACTTGGTTAGTCTAGGAAAACGATGATAATCTGATGTAACTACTGTAGATAATTCATTGCTACAACATATAAATGATTATTCAGATGATAAATGAGACAAAAGACAACAAATCTTATATTATGATATCTCTGTGAGTACAATGCTGAGTGCAGCTGAATAAAAATGAACCACTCTGCTATATCAAATGACAAAATGATCTTAGATGGAATACAATAAGCAAACTAAATGATAATACCCGATAATAAATGAGCATTGCAGGATCAAATGGATGCGCTGGAACTATGGCAGCCCGCACGATAACTGCTGGAAGTCCGGAAAGTTTGCCCTGGTGGCTAAACCTCTCGGAATGGCTTGGAAACTCTCCCAAATGGTGTGCCTTGATCTAACTCTCAGTCCTGGTGACTGATCGACCCCTTTGCTAGTGTGTCTGGACCCTGGATGGATCCCCCTAGGGGAATGCGCCCCTTTCTCTGTGGAAAACTGCGCCCTAGTGATTCCACTGTCGGAATCGGTTGAGATGTGTCTCGAAATGATTGCCTTGGCCTACTGGGAAATGGGTCGGAAGGGTTTCCCTGGATCTGATGTGATGATCGCTCGGGGACCTTGAATGTTTCAGCCAAAAGTGTCGCACTCCCAAGTCTGGAAAATGCACCCCAAATGATTCCTCTGTCAGAATCTGACGAGGAACCAGGCAAAAGATGCGGCTTGCCTTCCTCTCAACTGGGTCAGAGGGGAATATCTGAACTCTCCCTGGATGGGACAAGTCGATCCACCGAACCTCCTCAGAAGCTACGCCCTCACCCTGAATAAGTGCGCCCTTGTTGCTGGAACCTATGTAACTGCTGCTGAAGAATGATGGAAGACCTATGTGATCTTCCCGGTGACTAGGGTGTCTCTCAACACCGAAATCAACCAGTTGGTGTCCTCCTCCTTGAATCCACTAAACTATCTCTCCTGAGATGCGCCTCTCTCCTCAATGACAAGTCAAAATTTGCATAGTAATGAATTAGGTCGTTGATCCTTCTCTTATAGCTTTTCGAAACCCTAATTTGCTGCTAAAACCCTAATTTGCTGTTGACTTCTAAATTTAGCTCATCTGTTCTATTTTTAGCTCATATTGGCTTAAAAGCACATTTAACCACTTTTAATCTCAATGTCACTTTCCGAACATAACACCTTTTGATTGGAGTGACCTCTAGTAACCCTGTTTACCCCTTTTTGGCCCTGGCTATAGTCTAACGGGGTGGTTTAGACCATTAAGCCTCCTCTCTGGAGCTCCTATTTGGAAAGGGACATTACAGTCCTCCCTTCTCGAAATTGCTTGTCCTCAAGCAATACCAATCTAGGGTGCTGCAACACTTGCTCGCTCTTCCAAGTAGCGTCCTCTATTGGAAGCCCTCTCCGTCTGATCAAACACTCTCTGATGACTGTGCTCCTCAGTTTTCGCTCCCGGAACTCCAATACCTCCTCTGGAACCAACTCCAACTGTCCCTCCTCATCCAATGGGGGAAGCTCCTCTAATGTGCTAATGAATTGTAAGCAACCTCGCCCACTCGACGCATGATCCTGTAAGGGCCATAAAATTTGGGCTTGAGCTTCTTGACCCCACTCTTCTTCAGAGATTATTGTCTCTAAGGTTGGAGTCTCATGAAAACCAAATCCCCAACCTCAAAGCTGCGCTCTAACCTGTGACTGTCCGCACTCTTTTAGCAACTTGAGAATCTCCTGACTCTCTAAGATCCAATCCTTGGCCTTGGGAGCTCTGCTCTCCTTGAAAACCAAGATTACTAAAGTGGGAGCATCATATCCGTACAATGCTCGGAAGGGTGTCATACCAATGGACATGTGGAAAGTGATGTTGTAGCAATGCTATCCTAAATGTAGCCACTTGACCCATGTTCTCTACTGTCCACCCACATAGTTCCTCAAATATCCTTCAATCCACTTGTTGACGATTCGGTCTGCCGATCTGTCTGAGGGGGTGATAGCTGGTGCTGGGTGTCAACTCGGTCCCCACCAACCTAAACATCTCTCTCTAGAATGTCCCAATTAACCGACTGTCCCTGTCACTGATGATGTTCCTCGACAACCCATGAAGTCTGAAGACCTCCCTGAAGAATAGTTCGGCTACCTGAACTGTGTTGTACTCTGTCGGTATGGCATAGAAGTGAGCAAACTTGGTCAATTTGTCGACCACTGCATAGATACAGTCCTTACCCTGGACCTTGGGTAGGCTTGTGATGAAGTCCATCGATATACTTTCCCATTTCTGCTCTGGAATGGGGAGTGGCTGAAGTAGCCCTGCTGGAAGAGTATGCTCTGACTTGTTCTGCTGGCAAGTCACACACTCACTGATGTGTCTCATAACGTCATGTTTGAGGCCCTTCCATGAGAACCTCTCCCTGATCTATCTGTAGGTTTTGAAAAACCCTTGATGGCCTGCTAGTGGTGAATCATGAACTGCTGTGAGGATCTTCTTCTTGAGCCTCGAATCTGGTCCCAAGTAGACTCTGTCCTTATAGAATATGACATCGTCAATGACCCTATACCTGTCATCCTGTATCTGCCCATCCAAAACATCACAAGCGAACTTGTTCTTGGAATATTCCACTAACAAGTGGGATTTCCAATCTGTTGAAATTTCCATCAAAGAACATGCCACAGGTCTCCTCGATAATGCATCAACGACAGTGTTCTTCTTCCCCTTGACATACCTATGTCGAAGTCGAATGCATGTACCTTCATCACCCATTTCTGCTGGCGCTCACTGAGGTCCTTTTGCTCAAGGAAATACTTCAAGCTGTTGTGATTTGTCTTGACAACGAATTTGCTGCCCACCAAATATTGTTTGAATTTGGTCAAGGCATGCATGATTGCCAACATTTCTTTGTCATAAATGGAGTACAACCTTTCGGGTTGACTGAGCTTCTTGCTCTCGAATATAATGGGGTGTCCTCCCTGCATCAAAACTGCCTCGATAACCTTGCAGATGTGTCACACTCTAGTACAAATGGCAAGGTGAAGTCTGGTAATGCTAACACTGGACAAGTGCCCATGACTTCCTTCATGTGATCAAAGGCTTTCTGTGACTCCTCGGTCCAGATGAAAGCGCTATACTTGGTAAGATCCGTCAGTGGTGCTCCAAGCTGAGAAAAACCTCGGACAAACCACATGTAATAGCTGCACAGCCCGAAGAAGCTCCTCAACTCTGTCACATTTCTGGGCGTTGGCCAATCCAGAATCGCCCTGATCTTCTCTTGGTGCACCTGTACCCCTTGTGCACTGATGATGTGGCCCAAGTAAAGTAGCTCTGTCATACCAAACTCACACTTGGACTCTTTGGCGTATAATGACTGCACCTCCATGATGCTCAATACCTCATCCAGGTGGCTCATATGCTCCTCCCATGTCTTGATGTAAACCAAGATGTTGTAGAAGAAAACCAAGACTGATTTCCTCAACTGATTCCTTAATATGTGGTTCATGCAAGACTGGAATGTAGCTGGGGCATTGGTTAGCCCAAATGGCATAAACCAGGAACTCAAAATGTCCAAAGTGACATCGAAATGCCGCCTTCTCTATGTCCTGTTCTCGGATGCTAATCTGATGATACTCAGAGCATAGATCAATCTTCGAGAAGAAAACTGCCCCATGCAGTTCATCCATCAACTCGTCAATGCATGGGATAGGATACCGGTTCTTGATGGTTTTCTTGTTCAAGGCCCAATAATCAATGCACATTCTCATGGTGCCATCCTTCTTCAGAACTAAGACAACTGAAGAGGCGAATGGGCTGCTGCTTGGTCTGATGTGTCCCATCGCTAGCAATTCCTTGATTGCTTTCTCTATCTCATCCTTGAACCTCCTAGGATGACGATAGGGGGGTGTGATCATGGGTTTGGCCCCCTCCGCCAACTCAATGGTGTGCTCAAAACCTTTGTCAGGTTGTCTCCCTAGTGGAATTGATCCAAAAACCTGATGGTGTCGTCCAAACAAATTCCTGATCTCTGTATGATACTTTTGTCGACCCTCTGAATCCTTCTGCATAGTGATCAAGCACTCTGTGGCATATGCTACCTCCCCATGTCTGAATATCCTCTCCATCCTCTTGGTTGAAACTGTCGGCATATGCTACCTCCCCATGTCTGAATATCCTCTCCATCCTCTTGGTTGAAACTGTTCTGGTGCTCTTGTCGACATACCTCTCAGAACAACCTTCTTCCCATCACGGTCCTTGAACCCCATCTCCAAGGTTTGGTAATTGGTGGTGATTTTTCCCAAGGTGATCATCCACTGGACTCCCAACACCACATCTGTGTTAGATAGGTCAACCACATAAAATGTGTCTCTCACTATGTAGTTGCCTAACTTTATCTCCAAGTCCGGAACTCGGTCTAAACACTCCACCATGTGGCCATCTGCTACTGCAACATCAAACCCCTCAAACTCCTCTGTCTGAAGTGCCCGTCTCGATACCAATGAAGCATCAATGAAGTTGTGGGTGGCCCAACCATCTATCAGGGCGATTGTCCGTTGCCCCTGAATAATTCCTCTAATCCGGAGGGTATCATACCTGGGAACACTAGAAAGGGTCGCTATGACTCCTCCCTTTGCTGGTTTCCGTATGTTAGCCTGTTCAGGAGGCTGTGGAACTACCGGTGGGTGGGCTCCTGCCAGTGTCGGTGGTCTATGGGGAGGCTGCTCCTCTGCCTGTGCTGACTCCTCCTCTGAGCTAGTGGATCCACTGTCTTGCTCCTTCTCCTCACTGTCCACACTGTCTTTTGCCACCTCAATATAATGAATCTCTCTCTTGCCCGTGCACCTGTGGCCTGGGACCCAAGGGTCTCTGCAGTTGAAGCAAAGCTTCTTCCTCATAAGCTCTTGCCTTGTTTCATCATCCAGCTTCTCCTTGCCCTTCCATTCTCTCTGGAATGACTTGCTGTCTCGATCCTTCTGTGGTACAAAGGGTTTGGAAAAGGGTTTAGTCTTTGGCATTGAGTCTACCAAATCTCGAGTGCGTAGGATGGCATCCTGCAGGGTGTGAGGCCTGTATGCCTTCACCCATCCTCTCAAAGGCTCTGTGAGTCCCTCTGTGAATAACATGATCAACTTGGGCTCCGATATATTTGTCACTGCCACAGCTACTCGTTGAAACTCCGTGATGAACGCCTCTGCTGTGCCAGTTTGTCTCAACCGGGTTAGATCCCTGAAGTGGATCTCAGGATCCCTACTGTCAAACTTGTCCATGAGTCTCTCTATGAACTCCCTATAGGAGGTGATGTGACTTTGACCCAATGTCACCAATCCATGATTTCACCACTCGTGTGCCTCACCCTCCAAGTGTAAGGTAGTGAAACTAATGGCCTTTGTCTCGGTCATCTGGTTGAGCTTGTAGTATGTGTCTAGCTTCTGTACCCAAGCTCTAGCGGTGCATTTGGACGATCCATCAAAAGAAGGTACGGTGAGTTTACCAACTTTTCGGATGAAATCAATGTTATGCCCCTGCTGTTGTCCTTCTCTCTGGGGCGGTTCTTGAGTCTGAGCCCACAATACTTGACTAGGGTCATGTCCTGATGGAAGTCACAACCCAATGCTGCGTACTCCTTCTTGTACTCTACAATGTTCTCTGCATGAGTGGGCGGTCTTTGTGCTATCGACAGCTGTGCTGCTACTAGGGGTGCCCTCTGGAAACTGAGAAACAAAGGTCTGGGAATCCTACTCGAAGAGGTGTATGTGTGAGTAGGAGATTGGGGTCTACTGCGTGCCCCCGAGTTCCCCTGTGCTGCATGTGGGGCTTGTGTGCTCGGGGTGCCCACTATAGCCAATCTATCAACCACTTGTGCCAAGGACCGAGTCATGGCCCGCTGGCTAGCTACCATATCGTTGATAACCTGCATGAAAGCTACCTCTGGCTCCATGGGGGCCTTACCACTGCCCTTTGGTCGCTCATATCTGTCTCTTAGCATCCTCTCAGCCTCGTGCTCAGCCTCACGCTCTGCCCTTCTCTCTGCTTCCCTGTGCGCCTCTTCCTCTTCCTCTGAGCTAGGAGGGAAAGGAGGAAAGTCAGGCCTAGGCTTTCTTTCCTTGCGCCTGTTGTAAGTGACATATTCGCCACTTACGTGCTCACGACCCTCTGGGTCTTCTGCTGCACTCATCGTCTTTAGTCACAGGCTGGCAGGACTAAAGCTCTGATACCACTGTAATGTTCCTAACTTGGCTAGTCTAGGAAAACGATGATAATTTGATGTACCTACTGTAGATAATTCATTGTTACAACATATAAATGATTATTCAGATGATAAATGAGAGAAAGGATTGCAAATCTTATATTATGATATCTCTGTGAGTACAATGCCAAATGCGGCTGAATAAAACTGAATCACTCGGCTAGATCAAGTGACAAAAGGATCTTAGCCGGAATACAATAAGCAAACTAAATGATAATACCCGATAATAGATGAGCACTGCGGGATCAAATGGATGAGCTGGAACTATGGCAGCTCACACGGTAACTGCTGGAAGTCTGGAAAGTTCACCCTGGTGGCTAAACCTCTTCGGAATGGCTTGGAAACTATCCCAAATGGTGCACCCTGTTCTAGTTCTCAGTCTTGGTGACTGATCGACCCCTCTGCTGGTGTGTCTGGACCCTGGATGGATCCCCCTGGGGGAATGCACCCCTCTCTTTCTGGAAAACTGCGCCCTAGTGATTCCATTGTCAGAATCGGTTGAGATGTGTCTCGAAATGATCGCCTTGGCCTACTGGGAAATGGGTCAGAAGGGTTTCCCTGGATCCGATGTGATGATCGCTCGGGGACCCTGAATGTGTCTGCCAAAAGTGCCGCACTCCCAAGTCTGGAAAATGCACCCCAAATGATTCCTCCGTTGGAATCTGACGAGGAACCGAGCAAAAGATGCGCTTTACCTTCCTCTCAACTGGGTCGGAGGGGAATCTCTGAACTCTCCCTGGATGGGACAAGTCGATCCACTGAACCTCCTCAGAAGCTGCTCCCTCACCCTGAATAAGTGCGCCCTTGCTGCTGGAACCTATGTAACTGCTGCTGAAGAATGATGGAAGCCTATGTGATCTTCCCGGTGACTAGGGTGTGTCTCTCAACACCGAAATCAGCCCGCTGGTGTCCTCCTCCTGGAATCCACTAAACTATCTCTCCGGAGATGTGCCTCTCTCCTCAATGACAAGTCAAAATCTGCATAATAATGAATTAGGTCGTTGACCCTTCTCTTATAGCTTTTTGAAACCCTGATTTGCTGTTGAAACCCTAATTCACTGTTGACTTCTAAATTTAACTCGTCTATTCTATTTTTAGCTCAGATTGGCTTAAAAGCGCATTTAACCACTTTTAGCTCAATGTCACTTTCTGAACATAACTCCTTTGACTGGAGTGACCTCTAGTAACCATGTTTACCCCTTTCTGCCCCTGGCTATAGTCTAATGGGGCGGTTTAGACCATTAAGCCTCCTCTCTGGAGCTCCTATTTGGAAAGGGACATTACAGTCCTCCCTTCCCGAGATTGCTTGTCCTCAAGCAATACCAATCCAGGGTGCTGCAACACTTGCTCACTCTCCCAAGTAGCGTCCTCTATTGGAAGCCCTCTCCATCTGATCAAACACTCTCTGATGACCTTGCTCCTCAGTTTCCGCTCCTGAAACTCCAATACCTCCTCTGGAACCAACCCCAATTGTCCCTCCTCATCCAATGGGGGAAGCTCCTCTAATGTGCTAATGAATTGTCCCACTGCTTTTTTGAGGCAAGATACGTGGAACACGTTATGAATCTTGCTCTCCTCTGGAATCTCTAGCTCATAAGCAACCTCGCCTACTCGACGCATGATCCTTTAAGGGCCATAAAGTGTACCTTGCAACATGTGCAATTGTTTCATCATAGTCAATGCCTTCCTTTTGAGAAAAACCACGAGCCACAAATCTCGCTTTGTATTTCTCAATACTTAGATCAGTTGCATGCTTGATCTTGAACAAACATTTGGAGGTGACCACTGATTTTCCTTCTGGCATGGGAACCAGTTCGCACACATCATTCTTCATGATGGATTGATATTTTTCCATCATGGGATCTTTCCATACTTGCTGTTGAGCAACATCCTCAAAGGTGGTGGATTCTGCATTACTAATCTGAGACATCTGTGTCACATAGCCTGCAAACCTTTTAGGTCTTTTACTTTCCCTGAATTTACCTGATGTAGCGCCATGTGATTTTGCTTCTTGCATAATTTCTCTACACTAGGCAGGTTTCCTCTTAGACCGAGGCGCATCCAAAGGTCTCTCTACCTATTCTATAGGTTCCATAGGATCATACAGATCTAGTGGCCCCATCTAACTCCTCGCTCTGCATAACTGAACTGGATGACTCTGAAACCTGTACCTGATAAGCTTCAGGCTCCTCCATCTCTGTATCAAGCTGCAATTCTTTGGAACATTTAAAAGCAATTCCTTCATGGATTGAGACATCCCTGCTTACCTCAATATGTTTTTCACCAGGTATATAGATCTTGAAGGTCTTGGATGTTTCACTGTACCCCACAAAGATTCCTTTCTTAACTGATGGTTCCATTTTGGTTCTCTTATCTTTTGGCACATGAATGTAGACAGGACACCCAAAGATCCTTAAGTGCCCCACATCTGGTTTCTCACCTGTAAATGCATCCTTTGTAGTCTCATTTCCCAGAATAGCATGAGGGCTTTTATTCTGGATGTAAACAACAATACTTGCAACTTCTGCCCAGAGAGAAGTAGGAAGATCCTGATCACACATCATTGCTTTAGTTGCCTCACAAATAATTCTGTTCTTTCTCTCAGCTACCCCATTTTGCTGGGGGTTATATGGAACTGTAAGCTGTGTCTTGATTCCTGCTTCCTTGCAGAAATCTTCAAATTGGTGAGACTCATACTCACCACCATTGTTTGATATCAGGACTCTAATGTGTTTTCCAGTTTGATTTTCAATTAAAGCCTTGAACTCATAAAACTTTTTAAAAGTTTCATTCTTTGTTTTCATGAAGTATATCCATGACTTCCTAGAGAAGTCATCTATAAAAATCACATAATACACATGCCCATTTAATGAAGGTGTGGACATAGGCCCACATACATCTGAATGATTCAATTCTAAGATCACTTTTGCCCTTTTATTGCTAATTGGAAAACACTTCTTTATGTTTTTGCCTAGCATGAAACCTTTAGAAATACTATTATGATTAAATTGAAAAGTAGGTATACCACTCACCATCTTCTGAAGTCCGGGAAGCGCTTTGAAATGAAGATGCCCAAACCTCCTATGCCACAGTTGACAAGAACTGACAGTGCTGTGAACTAGTGCCTGAATGTTCTCTGGGACTTTGTAAAGTCCTCCTTTGATTCCAATAACAATGGCTGAACTGAGCTCTGTATCCTTGGGCCATAAAAGAGCCTTTTTCTCCATGAAGATCACCCTGTGACCTCTATCCTCCAGAATCCCAACCGAGATAAGATTCTTCGTCAATCCTAGAACATATAAGATATCTTCAATATGCATCCTAGAACATATAAGATATCTTCAATATGCAACATAAATCCAGAATCTAGATGAAATGATGCTGAGCCAGTTCCTTTGATTGCATAGCCTGCATCATCTCCCAGCTCAAATTGAGAAGAGAACTTTACATTCTTGAAGTTAGCTAGATTATCTTTGTTCCCTGTCATGTGCCTGGAGGCACCACTGTCCACTAACCAAGATTCTGCACTATTTGTCAGAATGCTTGTCAGAGCTGAAACAAGGTAATATTCTTTCCTTGTTTCCTGATCACTAGAAACCTCTCTAGGCTTCCTCCTGTAAGTTTCTTCCTCTTCAGCAGCAACAACACCATGAAACTTACCCTCATGTCCTTTTCTCGATTTGGGACAGCTCTTTGCAAAGTGACCTTTCTTCTGACAGTTAAAGCATCTCACCCTTGAAATGTCAAACTCCTTACCTTTGTAACCACCATTGTCTTTCTCCTTTTGAATAGAGAATTTCTTTCGAGCAGGGAATCTTTTCCCTTTCATTGTTCTGGCTGTCAATGCAATATTGTCTTCTTTTGAGGAGCCGATTCTACATTGAA
Source organism: Picea sitchensis (assembly GCA_010110895.2). Classification (NCBI taxonomy): domain Eukaryota; kingdom Viridiplantae; phylum Streptophyta; class Pinopsida; order Pinales; family Pinaceae; genus Picea; species Picea sitchensis. The sequence goes on along the minus strand of SNQJ01S0006940.1, from coordinate 80,764 downwards.
TCCTACCTTCTTCTTGAAGGCAATCGTGCCACAACCTTTCAAAGTTAGGCCGAGTCTCTCTTGCATTTACCTCGGATACGAAGACCTCCCAAGAGGGTGGGAGACCATCAACAACAATCTGCACCAAGTCATCATCATCAACTGTTACAACAATCACTAGCAATTGATCCCTCATCTGTGAGATCTTGGTGAAGAAGGATGCTACTGTATCATCCTTCTCCATCTTAAGAGTTCACAGCCCGTTCTTGAGAACCCTTTTCTGACTAGGCGCCTTCTTCTCATACAAGTTTGTTAGAGTGTCAAAGCACTCCTTCACAGTCTTTCAAGGCTCTTTTACAGGCATAATACTGTCCTTCACTGAATAAAAAATGATTCATTTTGCCTTTGCTAGATTCTTCTTAAAGTTTGCCCTTCCTGCATTTGAATTAGGTTTCTCTACTACACTGGTTATGAAACTGTCCAAATAATTCTCTTCAAAAATATTTAAAACCCTTACCTTCCAAATATTGAAGTTGGAAGCTCCTTCAAGCCTGTCTTCAGCCTTCACTGAGATCGATGTCATCTCTGCAATAACTTTTCAACAAATCTGAACTGTGCTCTTTAAATAATTCTCTCCAAGAACACTGCGTGAGCTCAAGCTTGCTGCAAAACTGAGTGACTACACTCCCATTGCTCTGATACCATGTTGAAATTTAAATATAGTTCAGATCTGCAATATTTCTTAAAAATACTTCTTGCTGATTTATAATTTATTTACAGTGAATATGCACAGATACAAGAACATAAATAGAATAGAAGCATGCATGATAACACAAGGATTTTACCTTGGAAAAACCCTCTCTAGCTTGAGGGAAAAAACCAACAAATGATCTTTCTTATTAACAAATGAATGAGCTAGGAGCAGATACAATTTTACCACAACCACACAGGCTTACAACCATGAGAGTTTGTTGTCCAGATCTAGATTTAAAGCTAGCTCAAATTCTAGTAGAAGTAAGCAGCCCGAAACCTCAAAGCAAATTGTCCTTGCTGCAAAGATCCCACGAGCAACAGAGCTTCCTTCTTCGTTGTGTCTTCAACGAGTATTCAAAAAAATCGCTTTATCAAGCACTGAGGAGTGTTATTAATAATAATTATTTCTCCATAACTTGCTATGGAACTCGTCTTCATCACTTGACTTAACTAAGATAACTCGTCTTAGTAACTCAACTTACCAAGACGACTTTACATGCAGACTTTGTTAACTCAACTTTACATGCAGACTTTGTTAACTCATCAACTCGACTTTGTTAACTCAACTTTACATGCAGACTACTTGACAACTCGACTTTGCTTTGCAACTGAGTTTGCATGACTTGACTTTGACAACTCGAACTTGACAACTCAACTCTTTGACAACTCGTCTTTGCATGACTCGACTTTTGCAACTCGACTTGACAACTCAACTCTTTGACAACTTGTTTTTGCATGACTCGACTTTTGCAACTCTACTCTTTGACAACTCGTCTTTTCATGACTCAACTTGCAAGTCAACTCTTTGACAACTTGTCTTTGCATGACTCGACCTTTGCAACTCAACTCTTTGACAACTCGTATTTGCAACACTCGACTTGCAAGTCATCTTTGCAACTCGACTTTTTCTACAGGCTCGACTCTTCTTCTTTCTTCCAACAATCACAAGTCTTTCATGGTAGCCATGGTCTCACGTGCCATCATACTAGCTCATCACATATACATCATTTGCATCTCACGTATAAGAAAGATCATGTCTCAGGATGTGACCATCAGGTTCTCCACTCATGGTCAATTGCTTGGCCTAGGAAAACCTCACACACCACTTTTGCCTACACAAGGCAACACCTCAGCACATGTGGTCACTCAGTCTTGTCACAAATAAGACTGATCAACAATATACTTTTGTCTTGTTTTTTTCTTATACAAAGCTCACAAGACTTTTTGCCTTGTCTCAAATAAGACTCTTCTCCAAGTCTCACGTCATCCTACACAAAGTGTACTAGATCTACGAGATTATGCCAATGTTTTAAAGACCAGCTGAATTGGAACCAGAATTGGCTAGTTTGACCTTATTTTCGGACGGATCGGTCTTTTAACCGGTTGTGGTGACCAGTTCCGTACTGAATTGGATGGTTCAATATGGAACCGATCAAATTGGATGGTTCAATTGGTTCCATTGTGAACTGACCTGGGCCCACCTGTGGCAAAAAATGGAAAGACAACAAAAAACAATAGAAAAAATCTATTTTGTTCCACCCCCCCTCTATTTCTCTTACACCACTCTCATTGAGCATTTGGTGTTTGAGGAGCTGCGGGGATTTACAGTGAGCTTGGAGCTGATTTGGCATTGTAATCTGGATTCTTTATTGTACTCGGTGCCATTATGATATATTCATCCTTACATGATATACGCGAGCAAATTTTGCATATTTGGTTTCAAATGGTTTGGATTTAAATCGATGTACATTTAAATGTATTTTTTAATTAAAATTTTCAAATTTTATAAATGATTTAGAAGCTGCTTTGCAAGTGGGTTTGGCCTGGTTTTTGATTCTGGTTTTTGAAACATTAGATTATGCACAACCTCATGTTCAGATGTCAGACTACCAACCTCCACATGGACATAGAGGGTACCTCTTCTAGTGTAGCCCTGCTTGTCAATGCACTCTGGGCACCCATTCTTCCCGTAGGTTGCATTCTAGGAGAGTTTCTGCTAGTTTTTTCCGAGCATCTCCCAGGATCACCCAACCAGGCCCTCTCAGTGCTGGTCACTCCCTCGAGGACATTATGATTCAGTGCATTGGCACCTTCTCAATGATTGATGCAGCAGCAGATACTTCTGTTCCCTCTACTCTTACATCTTTACCTAATTATATATAGTGGCACTCCCACAACATGCTATAACTTATTGTACTCTTGAGTCCCATTGACCTTCTATTTTGGTCACTCGTGGACATTAATAAAATTATCTTATCTTATCTGATTGTTTATAGACAAGATACGAGGCTGTATTTATTGACTAGCCTTTTATGTAACTGTATAATCAGTCACTGATAGAAAGTTCTAACATCAACAAGAAAACATTTATGTTGACTAAATGACTAACATTTAATGCTATTCTATTACTAACATAAGATGCTATTGCATATAACATCACACTGGTATGCTTCTTCAAGGCCTACATAGTTCCAAAGCTGGTTTTAGCCATATAAGAGAAGTGTGGTGGCAACTTCAAGTATGCGAGCAAAGAAATATATTTTGTACCTATGCATGATGGTAACACTGCTTGTCAATTCTTTGACAGTCACGTAACTGGGCTGAAGTAATCATCTTTCCCACCTCAATTTTGATACAAAGTAGGGATGTTTGCTCCATGCAGATTTTACTTACTAATTTCTTATTTGTAACAATATTGTCAGAGGTTGAATGTCTCTTCAATCTTCTTCTTTTGTCTTGTTTTTTTACCTTCCTACCAAGTCCCAGTTCTGTGCTTAGGCAATAATTTGTTAAGAATCTCAAACTTATTTTAGATTATATAAATAAATAAGACTTTTGAAAGCGAACCCTAATCACAAGAAATTACTCACAGCATGTGGAAGTGCAGGCTAAAGCTCATCTCAATACATAACAGTGAAAAAAGATCAAACATTTGAAAGGTAAACTTCAGTGGCTTAGCTCAAAGGAATTATTTCACTGATAGATAAACAATCTCGAGGAAGATTTATAGGCCAAAAGTGTGATTTCTCCAATATAAAGTCAATGACAAAATGAGGGATAGATGCAAAATTACAGTGAGTCTCTGAAAGGGTGTTGATAACATTTTTGGACTATCCTCTAATACAAAATTGAATAATAAGATTGCTAATTACTTGTGAAAACTATCAGTTAGTATATGTCAAATATAGAAAAAGATAAAGCATATATGATTGTCTTTATTAGTGGTCATAGTAGGGTTTGTTGCATTAAGCAAATGGACAAAGGTATTAATTATGAATATTTTCTCTTGGTACATCTTCGATGAAAAACGTTGAACAGCTAAGACAAATTCTTCCTACTTCTTAGGGTGGAAAGTCAAGTAGCTTAATCTTTTGCTATTTTTCAGAGTTGATTTCAATGCTTCTGGTAAATTACTTCTACTATTTTCTGTAGGGGGCTTGAGGGCATTATTGACAGATCAGAATAAGTTGGTTGTAGCTGTTGGTGGAGCGACAGCCCTAGCAGCAGGCATTTATACAACAAGGTTTCACTCATTTCTCATAGATGTTATGTGCACGTGGTATTAATAAGTTGCTTTGCGGACGATAATTGTTACTTTTGATTTAAATTGAATCAAATCACGTTTATTAGTAGTATTCTGTGATTCTAACTGTATCCAAATCTGAGGTTATATTACTTGTAGTCTCCATATTGGCTGAAACTGCAATGTTCAAAACACCTGGTGCTGTGAAAAACTAAAAATCCGGCTTCTGTTCTCTGTATTGTAGACAAGAAAAACATGTATAACAGGAATGCCTTGACAGTGGTGTCAGGCACATAAAACATGCTACCTGATCTACAATGTTTTTATGATTTTGTGGTATTATTTATTATGTTCTGAGATTCTTGTGCCTCAATTATATAATATGCTTATTAAGTTAAACTTTCTGTTTAGCATTGATTTTGAAGACCATATGCTAGAATCTATCATATTTACAAGCCCAGATATGCCCAGCATGCTGAGGTTATTTAATATCTGAGACATTTTGTAAATGATTGTTAGAATTCTAATTATATGTACAACGAATAACATATATAAAAGGCTGTTACTTTTCTGAAATAATGGCCCTTTTTAAGAAAAATATTTGGGAGGTGTGTTAAGTTGATTGCTTGACGTTAAATGCATGACAATGGATAAAATATTAGATATAGCGAGTATTGGTGCAGGAAAGGGTTGGGACGTAAGTCTTTAAAGACTTTAGGATGTAACGATGGTTGTGCTGTCAATATAACAATGATATTTTAGTAGATTAATCAGAGTTTAATAGCATGTATTGAAGAATTGATTCAGTTAATTTAAAGTCTACCTGCAGCGAATAACAAAAAAGTGGATTTTTGTCACTTAGTCAGTAATAAGTATACCACTGTTACAGGGAAACATGACTAACAGGACAATACATTTCCATAATCTTAGCACAAGAATTGACCATTTATACTTAGCAGTTACTCAAATAGGCTTCTTTGGTGGTACGGCCCACTGATGTGATGCAGAATATGCCTCTGTTTAATTTCTTGGGAACAGAAGGTTGCTCTAGCTGCTAATTCTGTTAAAGTAAATGTCAGATTATAATGGTCAATTAGATATTAAACACAGGGATTAATAAAGTCAATTCGACTTTAGGTTATTTTATGCTTTCTTTCACTTCAGTGTATTTCTCGGTTTGTCCCCCATTCCTAAAGTGGATTGACTTGACTAGCTTGTAACCCTTTATAAGAAAGCTTTCGCTTTCTCATTATTAATGAAATCTTGGGTTTCTTTATGTGTTTGTGTTATTGTTATATGGTATCAGAGCCTAGCATTTTCAAAGTCGTATCAAGAGTCTCGGGCCTTTGAAAGACAAGGTTTCCACTATTGCAACTTCAACAATTGATGCAGGAGCATTTTGCCTCGAAAGTCAAGCACATTTGACTAGGCCTAGGGGTCTTGAATTTAATTGTTTAATTGTTTGAAATTCCTATGTTTTATGGAATTCTAGAAGGATGTGTAGGAGCATTTTTCCTCCAAAGTTAAGCACATTTGACTAGGCCAGGGGCTCTTGAATTTAATTGTTTAATTGTTTGAAATTTCTATGTTTTATGGAATTCATAGAAGAATGTGTTGAGAATATATGATTGTAATTAGATTTGTCTTGTTAAAGTAGATCTCGAGAGTTGTGAGGACTTAGAGAGATCTTAGGGGTAAGTTATAAATCTCTTGAGTATTTTGTGGATCTAGAGGATCCTAATGATTGTGAATGAGGATTTTGTGGATTTGAAACAGATTATGGTTTCAGAGTCTTTGTGTTAAATATGTAAGCCTAAAGGGCATTGAAGTGAGGCCATCCAGCGAGGAAATCAGGCCAGAGAGTGATATTATGAAAGGCCATTAGAGGAGAGAGGCCCTATGTAAACCCTATGTACAGTATGTGTACAATTGAATAGTGGAATCACTCTATTTTGAGTGTTCATGGAAATATCTGTTCGAAGACCTCTGTTATCGATCTCTGTAAATTTGACGGTCACAGATTCTACTGATTGAACAATGAAGAATTCCTTTCTAAATTGTGTGTGCAGGTTCCTTAAACAATTACTGAAATTGTGGAGGAAGAGTCTCTGTTGGGAGAACTCTCTGGAGAATGTTAATCCTATTCAGTACTTGAACAATGGGATTTGTTCGATGATCATTGATCACTTTCAGGGTCAATGATCCATATTCGTTACAGGTGTAAGTAAACGATCTTGAATTATTTACATATCAAAGACAAGGATCAAACTTGGAATTGAAGTTAAATATCGATCGTCGAATTGTTGGACCGACGTACAAGAACCGTAAGATTGAATGTAAGTCAAGTGGAGGATGGGCATTCATAACCGTTAGATCACAACTTAATTAAGTTCAAACTATTGGATCATGAGCCATTTGTAATTGTTGGTTTGTGGGATCAGCGCAGAGGAAGTGACTGGAACCGACCGATCATTTCCAGAGTTAATTGTGAGCGTTGAGCGGAGACAAAGGCACGAGATTGGTTTGTTAAGTCAAGTGAAATCTAGATCATTAGATTGAGAGCCAAGGGAGCGAGATTCGTCAGATCCAATTGTAAAGCCATAGAGCAATCTCGATCGTCCGCTCAACTCCAGATTGAGTCCCAATCGTAGATTGAGATCAGAGGAGAGTTGTGCGATGAGAAGATTGAGACCGTCCATTGGGGAAGATCAAGAAGGAAATCTAACCATCTATGGGAGTACAGTAATAAAGGTCACCCCAACGAAGGCAGAGCGATCGACGACAGAGATTAATTCGGAGTTTATTAGATCAATGGTCATGAAGGAGACACGTGTCAGTTGAACCATCGAGATTAGAATAAGAGTGAAATGAAGACCAAAGACCGTGGCCGTTGATAGTGAGGGATCGACGATTCAGAAAGAAGGTACATGGCAGACTTTCATTGGAAGAAAGTTTTGGAGACGCGAGAGTCTGATCAGAGTTGAATGGTCGGAGCAGGGTTTTAGCCGGGGCACGCAAAACTCCGATAGAAAAGTCCGATGGCTAGAGGAGAGTTAAGCCTCAATGACGATAGCGATAGGTCCTGGATCGAGGTCATGTGGAAGGGTTTAGTGCCTGGATTCTAGCACTTGGGTGCTAGCTCTTGAAAGAGGAGTTTGGTGAGTGGAGTTGGCCCACAAATACAACGTATGATCGCTTAGAAGAGAGGAGCTTAGGGCTTATCTGAGGCGTGCTTAGTTAAGCATCTTTGAGAGTTTTTAGTCGAAACGAGGACTAGTGCATAAACAAAGAGTTGTAGGTACTCTGTTATAGAGGATTTGGGCCATGAGATGAATTGGACAACGTTGAAGAGTAAGTAGAGTAAATTCAAAACTCTGCAAACTTGTGGGTAAACTGACCTGGCGGGTCATCAATAGTCTGGGTGCCACGGGATCTATGCGAGTGTAAAGACCTAGGGACTATTTCGGTAGGGATTGAGAGATTGCCAGTGTGACATATCAAAGAACCAAAAGGGTTCAGATCATTAGAAACCAATATATGAATCTATGATTGATTTTTGGTTTTAAAAACTAGATTTATCAAAAAATTGCGTGTTTTTCCGTGATATGTGGCTACTACTGTTGTTTAGAGCCAGTATCCAGGTGCTCATACTTTGGGATTGTAGATTGAGGGAGGGAAGAACAATTATTTTTAGCATTTGAAACGACTCGATTGATTGTTGGTTTGATACATCAAAGAACCAAAATAGTTTTGAATCAGTAGAAACTACGATCGATTGATTTTCAGTTTTAAAAGCCAGATTTATTAGAAATCTGTGTGTTTTTCAAAGATACATGGCTACTAGTGCTATTTAGAACCAGTATCCAGGTGTTCTTACTCTAGGATTGTAGATTGAGGGAGGGAGGAAGTTAGAACAAGTATTTTAAACATTTTACTTTGCTTGAGTGCCTATTTTTGCATTTGTGACTTGTACCAATGCCCTTTTTACCAAACATCATTTTGGAAGGCAACCAAAGGTTCTTTGGAAAGAACTCCAATATGTGGAAGAAATGTATGTTGGCCCTATTTGACTATAGGTGCTTGGCTACTATCATCTTAGGTAACGATAGTTGACAACAAGTTATGGGTAGAGATCCAAAGAAGTTTAACAGTGAGACAAAGAAGCGATAATGCTGCTTAAGTTGTCTATGACAGATGAAATGCTTCTTGAGGTCAAGATAGGGAAGACTTCAACAAAGATTTAGAAGCATTTGAAAGAGATGCATGAGACTTCGGACAATGGTAGAGCCTCTTTCCTGAAGAATATGCTATTTTTGATCACGATGGATGAGAGTGCATCATTACAGGATCACTTACTCAAGATCAAGGATATCAAAGAATAGTTGTATTCCATTGGTTGGAAGATGGAAGAAGAGGACATGTTAGTAATCAAATTGAAAAGCTTACCATATGCTTAGGAGCAATTTATTAAGACCCTAAAAATCACCACTATGAATGTTGACCTGAAGTTTGATGAGCTATGCAATATGACCTTACAATAGGACAGATGGAAGACATAGTTCGATAGCAACAGTGAGATAGAGGGTTTAGAATAGGCCTTTGCAGCCAATGTCAAGGGCAAAGGCAATTGGGCAAAGAAGAAAGGTGAAAGTAGCGGTGAAGATGCGACCAGGAGTCAGAAGAACATCACATGTCACTACTGTGGCGAGGTGGGCCATATGGAGAAACACTATGGAAATAGGTTGGAGAAACACTATGGTGAAACCAGGGAGGGCCTTAGTAGAAGGTTTATGTTCCAAGTTAGGCATTCGTTGCCAAGCGACCAACATATCAACTTAGGTCATCGGCTTGGTACATCGATTCAGGTGCATCACGATACTTCAACAGCTGGTAGGATTGGTTCATGGAGTATATTGCTTGTTCCTCCAAGGATTTAGTGATCTTCGACAGTGGCTAAGAGTACATAGTGATTGGCAAAGGGAATGTGGAAGTTTCCTTTGGAGGGAAAATGTTGATTTTCCTTAATGTGTACTATGTGCCAGGCATGGAGCTTAAACTACTATTGGTTAGCTAGATTATGAGCCATTGCCCCTAGCTAGATGTGAACTTTAGCAATCACAAATGCTACATAGTTGACAAAGGTACCAGGAAAACTATTGCTCTTGGTGTGGAGGAACATGGACCATTCAAATTGGTTGACATTGGATAGGTCAGGAGCATGCATTGGCAACCAAGAGTGCATCAAACATCTATAAAATTTGGCAACAACAATATGGGCATCTTAACTTGACCTACCTCTCTCAATTAGCTCACAAGAATTTGGTAGATGGACTTCCTGACATCCAACAACTGATTTAGGGTGTATGCAGAGCTTGCCATGCGGGGAAGCCACACTAAGCACCATTTGATGAAGGACTAGCTTGGAGAGCACATATAGTCCTCTAGTTGGTTTATTTAGACGTTTGTGGATTAATGAACATGACATTAGTCATTGGTGCAGAGTATTTCCTTTTGTTTGTTGATGACTATAGTAGGAAACCATTGGTGTAGTTTTTGAAATTGAAATCTAAAGTGTTTAATGAATTTCAAAAGTTTAAAGCATTAGTAGAAAAAGAGTCAGGGTGTCATTTTACCACTCTTAGGTTTGACAATGGTGGCAAATTTTGTTCAAGAGAATTCAATAACTTTTGTGCTAACCATGGAATTGAAAGATAATTCACTATTCCCTAGACTCAATAGCTGAATGGAGTGATTGAAAGGTAAAACCATACTATCATAGAGATGACCCGATGTATGATGGAGCACAGGTGCGTTCCCAACAAGTTTTGGATCTATGTAGTATTCATTCAAGCGTAGCTACTATCTATGTAGTATTCATTCAAGCGTAGCTACTGAATGGATCTCCACTGATGGTGGTGAAGTAGAAGACTCCAGAGGAAGCATGGTCTAGGAGGAAGCCCATGGACTCCAATGATGGTGAAGTAGAAGACCCTAGAGGAAGCATGGTCAGGGAGGAAGCCCAGAGTCAATGATCTTAAGGTCTTTGGTTCTACTACTTATCCCTGGATTACAAATGAGAAGAGAACCAAGTTAGACCCTAAGAGCAAGAAATTGACGATCCTGGGGTACAACGATTGTCATAAAGCCTCCTAAAGATTGGTTGATGTTGACACCAATTAGTTGAGCTTCAATAGAGATGTTGTAGTTGATGAGGAAGTTGGACTCTTCCAGACTTTTTCAAAGATCAAAATAGCAGAACAACAACTTGTTTAGGTATCAAGGTTTAGGTAGCTCCACTTGAAAGTGGGGAAGATTTTGAGCATGAGGAGTCTCCTAGACCACCTTTGATGATATCAGTGCAAGTATAGGTAGCTTAGATCATGATGACATCTTTAATGGGGAAGATCCCAAGAAGATACCAAAGTGATGGCACAACACCATTAGAGATGTTAGGGTAGGTGAAATGACTGAGGGACTATCAATGAAGAGGTAAGAGAAACAATAAAAAAAAAAAAACGGTTAACTTTTGCTCTAATGTCTAATGTTCAAGAAGTATATGAGCCATAGGTATTTGAGGAGGCAAAAGGGAGAACCTGAATGGGAGAAGGCCATGACAGTTGAACATGAAAGTTTGATGGAAAACCAAACTTGGGATCTCAAAAGCTCTTCCACTATAGAAGAAACCCATTGGCTGCAAATGGGTATACAAGGTCAAGTACAAGGCATATGGCATGCTTGAGTCTTGACTAGTACAAGGCATGGTTGATCGCAAAAGGGTTTTCTCAGTTATAGGGCATTTATTATGAGGAGATCTTTGCTCCTACAATAAATATGAGCACCATCTGATTAATTATAGCCATGGAAGTATAGTTTGGCTGGAAGGTCCATTAGATGGATGTGAAGAGTGCCTTCCTCAATGGAGATTTGGAGGAAGAGGTCTACATGTATCAACCACATGGGTTTTAGGTTCCAAGGAAGGATAATCTTGTTTGCAGTCTAAAGAAGGTTCTATATGGTCTGAAGTAGGCACCAGGGGCATGATACTTTAAGATTGACAAGTACTTGGATGAACAGTGCTTCCAACGGTGTCCTTTAGATTCCAATCTATATGTCAGAAGTATGGTAATGATATCATTCTACTAGTCATTTATGTAGATGACATCATTATTATAGGTAGTGAGGCAAGTACTAATGAATATATCAAATCTAATCTGAGTAAAGCTTTTAACATGGCTGATTTGGGTCTCCTACATCACTGTCTAGGTGTTGAAGTTTAGCAAACATGTAGCAACATTTTTGTCTCACAAACAAAATATGTCAGGAGTTTGCTTGATAGGTTTAGAAGGACAGATTTCAAAGTCTTGTCTACACCTTGGAGAAAGGGATGAAGCATTCAACAAAGATTGACTTCATTGGATTATTGATAGGGGGGTGAATCAATAATAGAGATTTTTAATCCTTTTAACCACAATATGTAAGTGTTATTTATCTTTATGATCAATATACCATTATCATTCAATAAGTGCAGAGTAAATAAATCATGAACAATGAACAATCGTACACATACACAATACACCAATATTTTTACGTGGAAACCCAATGTAGGAGAAAACCACAAAATGCTTTTTCTTATGTCTTTAAGAATTACATTTATTGGAAGCACCAACTTCCTTTGTTCTCTAGCTGCAATTGGAAGGAGCCTCCGACCCCCCATATTTTCAAGCTACAACCTGAGGCAAGCTCCAACTCCCCAATTCTCTGGCTACAACCAGAAGGAGGCTACAACCCCCTATGTTCTCCGACTACAATCGGAAGGTGGCTACAACCACCTATCCTTGCCCTGTCCAACCGCCCTGAAATATAAGTGAAATGATGAAACCACCGCCACACTTGTCACTGTGAGATATACCACTGTAATCTGTACCAATTTGTGCCAACAACCTGTAATCAACTTGTACCAACAACATGTGATCAACCTGTACCTATAAACTTCCTGTACCAACAAAAACCCAACAGGTACACGGCCTGTCTGTGCTGGAGCTTGCGTATGTACGTGACATGTCTGTACTGCAGCCTGCGTGTGTACGCGGCCTGTCTATACTGCAACCTGCGTACGCCTTCTGAAAACTAGGGTTTTCTCCTTCCTGAAAAACTCTGACCCTTTGCTGCCTCTGTCACATCAACCTGCAACCTGACACTATGTCCAAACTATCGCTGTGCCCTATGCATACATCCTCATACATATCCCTTAACCAAGTGCATCTATATCTCTCTAGTCATGTGCCATACATGTGTGTATAATCATGAACACATGTAATAACCCTTACATGGACTAGACATCAAACCCTCACTGATATACAGCCTCACACTAGTCAACAACTTCACAACCACTTCACAACTACAAGCTCTCAACCATGTACGACAAAAACCCTTAACCATATGCCAAGATATACAAGATGTGCCTCAACACTAACAAGATGTCCCAATGATAGATATCAAATATACCAACATTGTATTTTTGTAGATCTGGCTTGTAGAGTAAGTGCCATACAACCAATAACCTCTCTAGGGAAAAATCTCAAACTCCCATAACTATATCTCATGGAGACAACAATATCCAACTACACATAAGAATATGACATCCTTTTGAATCTGTAGATAGATCTGCTATACTTGATCACTGTAGACCTTCCTGGGAGCTTGCTTTCAGACTCTAGAGACTTTGCATCTTCATCTCCTCAAGTTTTCATGGCTTTTCCCAACTGTACGCGCCTTGTTATACTGCTAGCCTGCGTACGTACGAGCCCTGTTATATTGCTAGCCTGCGTACGTACGCGCCCTTCTCCACTGCAGCCCGCGTACACCACAAAAACTAGGGTTTTTTTTCTGTATTTTCTGCAATTCCGAAACTTTTGCCGTCAACCCTTCATGCTAGCTTAGACTTGCGTAACTTCAAATGTATCAATGAGTCTCTGCAATAAACCTTACACAATAATAGATATTCAATGTGCTCAATAGGTGCTAATAGGAGAGCCTTGCTCGCTTATTTATACTTCCTTGTAGCTTCCTCAAGGGGTTACCATATAACTAACTTAACCCAATTTCCTTCTTTTAGGGCTAACCCACTTCTAACCACTTGTCCACTTATAACCACTTTTACCACAAATAGCAAACTCTCCACTTCTAGTTGCAACTAAATTATTTTTAATTGTTTTCTTATTGCAACAACTTAACCCTTGATTAACTCCTAGTTTCACCCACTTGACTAGTCAACTTCTTTTAGGAGCTTCTAGAATAATTTAACCTCTTTGACATTCTAGATAACTCATGAGGGTTCTCCAACTTCACAAGGCCATAACTCTCTAACCGTGAGGAGTTATGTGACGTTCCACATATCACTGGAAATGGCATGACATGTACTGTCCATCTAGAATAGTCTTACCTACAAATATACTAACCTTCATACCATTATACATCAAACAAACTTAAGTCCCTTAACCATATTGTTGGGCCTATCAGAATTTGCTATCGGACTTGCTTCAAGGGTTGACATCAATGAAAACCAACCCAATTAATCAACAAACTCTAAGACACTTAATCATTCAGTGTATATGCAACTAGTGGGGAGCTTGTTATATCTTACAACCATTAGACTTGATTCGAGTTACGCTTTGAGCTTCATTTCCAAATTCATGACAGTGCCAAAGGTAGAGCATTGGACTCCAACAAAGAGAGTGTTGAGATATGTGAAAGGGACACTTTTAGCATTATGTACACTAGAAGCAAAGATCTTAGGTTGTGTGGGTATATAGATTCAGATTGGGTAGGTTGTGTGGGTATACAGATTCAGATTGGGCAGGTTGTGTGGGTATATAGATTCAAATTGTGTAGGTTGTGTGGATGATAGAAAATCAAGTTATGGATATGTATAAAACCTTGGTATGGGTGCATTTACATGGACCAACAAGAAGCAACATGCAATAGCCCTTTCATCGACAGAAGCGAAATATCGAGGAGCAGTGAAATGAGCGTGCGAGGCAGTTTGGCTCACGAGGATGATTTTAGACATGAAGATGCAACAAACAAAGCCAACACCCCAATTTTGTGACAATCAAGGGGTGTTCAAACTAGCCAAGAATTCAGTCTTCCATGAGTGTACTAAGCATGTTGAGATACATTGCCATTTTATTAGACGACTTGCAAAAGATGGATCTATTGCATTGTTGTACTATCCCATAGAGGACCAAACTGCAGACATTTCACCAAGTCTTTGGGTCTTGAAAAATATGTAAAATTCTGGGATAAGCTTGGTGTAGTTAGTAGATTGACCATTAAGGGAAGCTGTTAAAGTAAATGTTAGATTATAATGGTCAATTAGATATTAGACATAGACATTAATAAAGACACTTCGACTTTAAGTTATTTTATGTTTTTTATACTTTATTTCACTTTAGTGTGTTTCTTGGTCTATCTCTTCATAAAGCAGAATGACTCGACTAGCTTGTAACCCTTTATAAGAAAGCATTTGCTTTCTCTTATTAATGCAATCCTGGTTTTTCTTTATGTGTTTGTGTTATTAACCATGCCACTCTTGTGTTATTAACTTTATCCCATTTCCATCCTCATTGATGAGCATTTACCATGTATGCCCTAGAGACAATGAACTTTGACATGTGAAGAGGCTTGTGCACAAACTTGGTTTGTTAGTCTCTTCTATGCACCAGATTTAAATTATTAATTGGTCTCTGGTAGATGGATCTTCCATTTGCATCAATGTCACCTGGATCACATTTCCATTTGATTTGTTGTTTTTTTTCTTCCCCATGTTGTCTGTCAATCGATTGGACTTTTCTTTGTGCTGCCAGTAGTGGACCATTAGTTGAATGCTTTTTGGGCTGCCTCTTGCAAAATCTTGTCCCATTGAGGTTTCACTCCTTTTATTTTCATGGACTTTGAATGAGGTGGTAAAACCAATCTTGACTTCAAGGCTCCTACCAATTAACATTTCTCTTGCCAACAATTTGTAATAATTGCCTTTATGATTAAATGTTTAGATAAATCATAAAAATCTTTGTTTATAATGCTTCCCATTAATTTAGAAAGTATTGTAACATTTTTTAATGCCTACGTTGCCTTAATTGAACTGGTGTTCGAGAGCCCTTTCATATATATATATGTATGTATGTATGTAGTATGCATGTATATATCTGTGTGTGTGCACTGTGTGTGTAGAAGCAATGTTGCATAGGCACTGCTCTTGGCCCTTGGGAAATCTGTCTTGGGTATTCCCTTGTTTCGTGAATCTTGCGGATGTAAGCCAAACATTCTTTATTGGCTAGGAACATTGTTGGGAATGTTCTCTATGTTTCCATAGTGACCACATGAGTTTTTGGAGCACTTCTAAAGCATTCTAGTGGGAAGGGAACTATTTGATCCTCTTGATTGTTCCAACAGGCAATGGAGATAGTGGATGAATCCCTCCTAGCTTTGTGGGCCTATCATTTGGACCAAGGGCGAGACCACTCCAAGGCGAGGCAAGGAGTCTTGGATCATTGAGTTGAAGTCTTGAATGACTGGCCATTTCTCATTCTTCCTCGTTGTGGTAATGTGTTCCATAGAGTGTTTGAACTCAACTAATTGAGATATGGAAAGGTTGAGATTGAGGAAGATAGCGTTTGGGAGGGAGAATAGTCATCTCTTTGCTCGCAAAGCTCTAAGACAATCCCTCCAGGTCTTTAATTAGATGGAAAGTGTCTAGTTGGCACCAATCCCCTTGATCCAGGATTGCTCAAGGTCGATCCTTCGGAGCACTCCTTCCATAGAGTGTTAAAGAGAACAAATCTAATGACTTGTACATTTAATTGCAAAGCTCATAGTATTCACAAGCAACTTACTTCCCTCTATACACTATAAGTCTATAACAAAGCAATGTTGTGAAGAGGAAAAATATAATGATTATGGAAATGGAAACGAGCATTCTTAAGGGAAAAAATATCTCAAACAACTAGTGGGCTCAAGTTACCTTACTCAGTAGAAGCCTTACTAAGGTCTTGAGAAACATTATAATTGAAGAGTCATGGAGTGGTAGGAAACTACAACTAAATCATCATATAATCTTTGATAATTATACATATGCACGTGTGGCAAAAGGAAAAAGGCACAAGGTAGAAGACAAAAATAACAAATGCACCCTTTTTAGGGTGCAACAAAGAGTCTCAAGGCATATACGTTCGTAGACTTAGAAAAGAAAAACTTAACAATCGGTGGAGGTGTATTCTTTGATGATCATAGGTAAGAAGAATCAAATCATATTCTTGTACCATGCTTTGTTTAAGGCAAGGGTGATGCTAAAGTGGTCGTGGAAGAAAAGGAAGGTAGTAGAAAACATTAAGAATAGACTAGTCCAACATCAAGTGTTGATGGTATGGCTAGTGCTTGCAGGGCAATTCGGAACAAATCATCTTTAAAATTCAAGAAAATTTCAGATTGGTATCTATAATGTTTAAAGGATCCCGTGCTATAGCTATCCATTGAAGAAGGAAGTCAAGAGTGTTGCAAGTAGAAATTGTGAGATTTTACGCACACATGGGTGGATAGGAATACACATGAATGGGAAAGAGTGGATTGACTCATACATTAGATGATGCAATGCCTTATTACATAGTAGGAGAGAGGAGTACATGATGTAACTCCCAAATACCTTACTATTAATGACTACACTAAATGCCCCATTCTTACATCACCTTATTAGGGAACATTTATTGAAGTCCTAAATATGACTATTATCTTCAAAACCCACCCATAATGGTCATCATTTTACATTCTTGTTCATGATACCTCCTCTGGCCTTGGTCTCTATCCTCCAGGGACACCGATACTAGTATTTGGTGTTTCTTGTAGATCCAAGTTCATCCACCCTGTTGTTGCTCAAATCAACGTCCTCCAATTTTGATGAAATTGGCCAATCCAAGTGTTAAAATGAGGCAGGAAGCTTAACATACCTAACCAGTGGTTTTGGCTTGAGTGAAGGGTACATTATTACTAAAGTCATGACAAATGATTTCAACAATCAACACCACCAACATCAGGGTACAAAGAGCACTTGGTGTTCTTGATTAAATGCCAATCCCCTACCCTCATACATGATAGAATCTGGTCCTGAAAGGCTGCAATCCTGCCAGTGCTGAAATACTGAAAATTATTAAGTTTGCGGAATTCTGAATGGGATCTGAAATTCTACATTCTCCATATGGAGTCCGATGAAGTTGGAATCACTCTCAAACATCTTGGAACTATTAATGGTATTGTTAAAAATTTAAATAAAATGATAGAAAAGGAAAGATAAAGGAGAATGTTAACTTTTACTTTAAGAAGTTAATATTGCCAGTTATTTTATTTTATTTTTTCAGTTTTTGCATGGGTGGGGCTTGCTAGTATAGTTTCATGGGTGGGGCTATGCTGGTATACATGAGCATTTGCGTGCAATAAAAAAAGGACCATACAGTCTTAAGCAGTCACCTAGTGCTTGGTAGAATTGCCGATCCCTTCAGAGTTGATATTTTTAGAAGCCCTTCAAATCCGAACTTGTATGTCAAAACCAAAGGTATGGATGATGCAGGGATTGAAATCTTATTTGTTGATGACCTTGTCATTACAGGAATAATGGATGCATGATTGAGGAATTAAAAGTTCAACTGTGTGAAGCCTTTGAGATGACCTGTGCAATGAAAAAGGGACTATATGGTCTCAAGTAGTTTCCTAGAGTCTTGTAAAAGTGCTGATCACTTCAGAGTCGATATTGTTAGAAGCCCATCAAATCCAAACTTGTATGTCAAAAACAAAGGTATGGATGATGTAGTGATTGAAATCTTATAAGTTTCAGCCACTACAGGAATAATGGATGAATGACTGAGGAATTTAAAGTTGAGCTATGTGAAGCCTTTGAAATGAACTGTTTAGGACTGCTTCATTACTGTTTAGGATCGAGATATGGCAGAAAAAGGACATCTGTATATCCAAACTAAGTATGCATGCAAGACACTGCAGAGATTTAACATGGTTGATCGTAAATCTGCTGTGAATCAGATTAAAACAGATGTGAAATTATTTTGCTATGTTACCGGATCCATACGCCCCGGGGGATGGATCCATGGATCCCCGTATTGGATCCGGATCCGCTCTGAAATGGATCTTTACAGAGTGAAATGTATCCTTCTTCGTGGGCTTGTTGACCATTTTCCTGCACGGTTATATGATCTTCTCAACGGTCACTGGTAGTGCCCTAGACCCTCACTATCATTTGACGACTGCTTGCTGGAAGCTGACAGTGCACCGCCTAGTGTCCTGTGCCGCAATCTGTTCTCCTGTTCGGAGTGCTGTTCCGACATGTCACAAAACCCCGTCCTCCCTGTCACTAAGCCTCGTCCTCCGTAACCCAAAATCACATTCCAACTCATGGTATGGTTTATAATTTTTAAATTTTAATATCTAAGTTTGTCTTATATGCTATAACTTTATAATTTAATTTATATTAAACTTATAAAGTAATTTTATCATGTACATATATTATAATTTATAAATTATAAGTTTATTATTTAAAATAAATAAACTTTAATATATATGTTTTAAAGTTTATATGTTTTAACTTTTATGAAACTTTCATATATTATAAGTTTATTATTTAATTTATATAAATTAATTAATGTATTAAATTATTATTATTTATAACTTAATTATTACTTATATATTATAAGTTTATAATTTAACTTTCATAAAATAATTAATGCATTGTACTAGTTATTATTTTTAAGTATTATATTTTAATTATTAAATATAAGTATGATATATTTTTCCATGTAATTCATGCACAGGAAACCCCCATAACTTTATTGTTGTTGATGAGTGGCAATCGAGATAAACCTTCGATGTAGACTATAGTACGTCTAACTCGACAAAGACATCAAGTGGCAACCAACCCGAGGATTTGATCCCACTCGCAAATCATACTACTCAATCACTTGAACTAACCCATCAAGCCATAATATCAATACTATATATTACAAATGTAAATATAAATTATATATTTAAAAACTTATATTTTTAAAATTTCTACTTAAGTTTTATTTTTCAAAAATTATAAAAATATATTTATATTGTTTGTACCTGATGTTTCCTTGCCTATGTTGCTAAAAACACCCCCCTGCTCCAAAGCTCGAAAGCTTGCTCCGAGCTGGAGTGCCCAGGGAGCCACCCTTGGAGCGTGCTCCAAAGATCTTGTAGTGTGCCCTGGCCTTCTCATGGTTTCTCCTTGCCAATCCGGGAGCACTACACTCCATAATTTTTGAAGCACGCTCCAAGGACGCCCTGGACATGCTTTCACCACGCTTTGCGCGTGCTCCAACAAGAGACCTGGATGCTCCCGTGCATCACCAAAAAATACATCTTTTTTTTTTTATAATTTATGAAAGTGATGGGTCCTACCCTAGGCTTAGGGTTTAGGGGAAAGAAAGGAGGAGAATAAATGAGTTGTTCCCCCTCCATTTGCTTCATTCTTCATCTATGTTTGCTTGAGCTTGGAGAGGAGGAGAGAGCAAAGGAGAGTTTGGAGAGTGCAGATTTGTGAGAGCTTGGAGGAGAGAGCAGGATGTTCATTCCTTCCTACTCTTTTCCATTCCTTCTTCTCCCTCATTTCCATTCCTTCTTCTCCCTCATTTCATTGTAGGATGTTCATCTAAAACTTGAGAACAATGGTCTTCTTTTGGTTTATCATTCCTTTTTTGGTTCTCATGGTCTTGGCATGGAATAGGCATTGCAGGGAAGAAGAGGATAGTGGTCATTCTCATGATGAGCCATAATATGAAGGCAGTGAAGGGTTTGTAGAGGATGAAAAGGGTGAAGAGGGCAATGAAGGTGGCAAAGCTTCATCAACACCCGTGTGGAAATTTGTGACAAAAGTTGAGGAGGGGAGAGGTAGTGGAACCACTAAATTTTTTTTGTCCTCGTGATTGTCATGATAGAAAACCTTTTACTGGTTCATATACTCGTGTGAGGAGGCATCTTTGTGGTGTAATGGATAGTGATGACAAGAGGGGGGCCATTGGGATCATAGTTTGGCCTAAGATGTCCAAGGAAGAGAGACAAAAATACATAAAGATAGAGGAAGCTGCACAAAGAAAGTATGGTAAAAACAAAAGCTTCACTCCGATGCCTCATCTAAATTTGGTGGCAACACATCTCCATCTCATGGTTCTTGAACCTTTGGATCTAGAAGAACAATACTAGATTTCCTTGATATTGGAGGTAGGGATGAGGTGGATGCAAAAGTGGTCCGACTTCTCTATGCTTGTGGTATCACATTCAATGTGCTTCACTCCCCCTATTGGCATGATCTTGTCAAGGGAATCAATGAAGCCCCCAAAGGATACAAGAGCCCCTCCTATGAGAAAGCTAGAACCCTGTCACTTGACAGGGAAAGAGCAAAAGTTCAAAGAGCTCTAACATGGTTTATAGATGATTGGGGGGACTTTGGGGTATCCATTGTATCAGATGGTCGGACAAATGTTAGAAACCAACATTTGATCAATGTTCTTGGTGTTTCTGCTACCGGTGTAGTGTTTCTTGCAGCATATGACTCCTCTACAATTATTGCATCTTCTCAAAACATTTTAGATCTCCTCTTGCAAACAATTAATGATGTTGGTGCTTCTAATGTGATTCAAGTGATCACTGATAATGCAACAAATTGTGTAAGGGAGCATGTAAAATCATTGAGTGGATCTATCCACACATCTTTTGGTTTGGGTGTTTGGTGCACACCTTGAACCTTTTGATGCATGATATTGTCAAGCATAGAGAATGTGGATGGATTAACGACTTGTACAAAAGAGGGAAGAAACTCATCAAATTTATCACATGTCATACAAGGGTCAATTACTTTTATGGCACTTACTCTAGGTTGCAACTACTTGAGATTGCAAAAACAAGATTTGGTAACTATTACCTCACCCTTAGGTGCCTCTTGAAGGTGAGACAAGCTTTGGGTGCTATAGTGATGAGTGATGCATGGGATGAAATGAGCACTGATAGAGAAGGTGCTAATGTAGTGAAGGAGACAGTTCTCGATAGTCAGTTTTGGTCATAGGTTTGGTATGTTTTGCAATTCACCAAGCCAATTTATAACATGATCAGGTTTGCAAATTCAAATCGCCAATAATTGGGGAGGTGTATGAACAAATGGATAGCATGTTGGGGTAGATTGAAGACATTGTTGAGGCTAGAGATGTCAACCTGTATAATCATATTCATGCAGAGGTGGAAAAATAGTGGGAAATGCTAAATATTCCACTACATGCCTTAGCATATGTGCTAACACCTAAATACTATCATGTATCATGGATTTCATCACCAACATCTGCTGGTGGGTCCAAGAAAAAACCACACCAAGATCCAGAGGTTCAATCTGGTTATATGAAAGCATTAAAACAATTGGTCTCAAACGAGGAGGAGTGTGACACCATATAGAGACAATTGAGCCAATACATCTTTGGCCATGGTGCCTTTGGGACGAACCTTGCAATTAGAGATCGAGGGAATTTGAATTCTTTCAAGTGGCGGAACATGCATGGTGGTGCTACCCCACAACTGCAACGTTTGGCAACATGGGTGATTTCACAGGTGGTGAACACTTCTTCTGCAGAGAGGTGTTGGAGCACCTACAGTTTCATCCATAGCGTCAAAAGAAACTGTTTGAATGTGAAGCGGTCAGAGAGCTTGGTTTATGTTCATTACAACTTGCGATTGTTGTCCCATTACTGTGAGGAGGCAAAGATGAATAAAAACTTGAAGCGTTGGGACAACAATCCAGAGGAGGATAATTTGGAGGATGGACTATTGCTTTTAGAGCAATTAGAGAATGTTCTTTTGGATGATGATGATCATGTTGAGATGCCACCCCCATCCACTTCCATGGTCCCCATGTCCATGACTCCGGGTACAACACTAGGGGCTTCATCTTCACTTCCGCCGCGACTGTCTACATCTACTTTTGCACAATTTCGTGACTACTTTCGTCCTTCTCGGGAGGCTCCACTACTACCACGAAGAGGCCCACACAACAATCGTGGTGGTGGAAGGAGGATGGGATAGTTATTTGATGTTTCTCCTTTTTCACTACTTTTTTATGTCATAGTCTATAGATGATAGATTCATAGTATTTAGCAACTTGCTCAGTTTAAAGTTTAAACTTCATTGTTTTGGACCTTACTTGAGTGCAGATAGCCTATTTTGTAAACATAACTATTTGGTCATGATTCATGTTATTGTTAACAATTGCTGGATTATGGATAACTTATTTCATTCCATAAATTAATGGTGCACTTTTTATTATACGGCTTAAAAATTTGTATGTTGGTTTGTAAGTCTGTAATTGCTAGAATCTAGATGGCTGATGCTCGAATGATTAATCATTGATGTACTATGAATGCCATTTCTATCTATATTAATGTACAAATATGCATGGTTTCATATATTATGCAGCTAATTTGTCTTTCTGCACATTTTTTTAATATAAACACAATATATATATATATATATATATTGTGTACATTCATATATGTATATATATATTGTGTACATATATATATTGTGTATATATATATATATATTGTGTACATATATATATCCGGGATGCACCTGCTCTCGAGATTTTTGGGAAATGATGCTCTTGACACTCTCGCTTCGCTCCACGCTCTGGCAACATAGTTTTTGGCCATATCTCGATCCTGGCTTTTGAAAAATCTGGTAAGATCTGGATTCGAATCTGTATTCGTATCCGAATCCGTATCCGTATTTGAATCCTGTAACTTAGTTGTTTTGTCATGAAGACTCAAAGTCGGAGGATGGAACACAATCCATGCAACTGGGATAAATTGCAATTAGTGAGGATACAATTCTATACATGCAAACTTGTTAGAAGCAGATGCTTTGCAATCGGTTAAGATTAGATTTGATGACGTTAGATAAGAGTAAATGAGATGAAATAATAGAGGCTTGTATTGATTTTTTACAGACAATTCAGTTTCAAAATCTTTTATGGCATGTGTTTTTAATGCTTAGAAATCTAATAAAAAAGCGATGGGTTTGGCATTGGATTTTTGTTCAAGGTGCAACATCCTGTAGACTAGTACACTTTTTGCTTTGCTAAGTGAAGGGAAAAGATTTTTCTCAAACCTAAAATTTTCTGGACTCCACAATCACTTCTTTTCATTGTATCTGAAAGACAAGTAACAAAAAATCTGAGAAAATGAAGCACTATTATACTTGCTGCCACTTATTTCACCATCATTGTCAACCATTTCTTTTGTAATCTCAAGATCACCACTTTGTTTTGAATTCATTGTAGATCTTAATCTGGTATTTCAGTGCGAGGGTATTTTCAGGACTTAATCAGATATTGTGAAGGAATTTCTTATGCGATCTTAGGATGGAATTTTTGATTGATACAAAGAACAATTTTCACACATGCCTTTTTCTATTTGTTTGTTCATTTGCCCATATGGTATAGCTCAATATATTAAGGGATCTTCTACAAACAGTTATCGACTGGTGTATCTCTATCAGTGTTTCGTGATTGGGATTTCTTCCCAAAATGCTATAGTCTTATGATTTCTTCCTTTTCAAGTTAAAAGTTGGGGACATTATGCAAATCTTTGAATTATTAGATTGATAAGATAAGAGTCTCAATAATGACAACAACGGATTCTTGTTGTGTCCAAGATATTAGGCTGTAGTTCTTATCTACTAGAAACCCGAGAATAGTGGTTTGTTTGAGGTGTGATCTGGCTATATATTGAAGCTAATGCAATGTAATTGGAGGAATTGGTGAATTTAATTGTTGTGTTGTTTAATCTTAAATGGTATTAGAGCCATGCTTTAGTTGAGGACACTCCTGTTTGGCAGAGAAGAATTTTGCCGTCCAGGTTGAAGGATGCAGTCATTCGGTGAAGGATGCTATAGTTGAAGGACACTTGAATGTGGAATAAAAGACTGCCACTTGCAGACTTTCCAGAGTGCTCTTGGTATTGTCAAGCAGCCCGAGCTTCTATAGATGCCATATGGAAAATTCCATAGGTAGGCTTGAGTAGTACACTTGAGATCTGATGTGATGCCATGCTTGTGTAGATTGTTGGGACTTTGAGAACTAAATCTGCCGTATATGGATTTACTTTAGACACGCGACAAAGTTTAAAGGTCAGCGTGGTTGAAGAGATCACGAATTGTAGGGATCACTAGATGCTTCCAAGAGTTTGTGGGACCAGGCATATTTTCTTGTTGGGGGTAGCAATCAAGAAATCAATGATTGGAAAGGTCGCTGGAAGTTGCCAAGAGATCGTGGGACATGTAGCCACTGGAATATTTTATGTTTGAGTTTGTGATCAATTCTTTGATGGCGATCAATCACTATGTTGAGTGGAAAAGTATTCAACTAACAAGTGTGTGAGAGCAGACCTATTGATCCACTTCAATGTGTGAAGGGTTGATAATCTATCGTAATTTGGAGAGTGGAAGTATTGTCTTTCCACTGCATAGAGATTCAAAGCTACTTCCCCTTTTGGTAAGCTTGCATTGAATTATAAATATTGTTGTTCAATTTGTGTTAGAAATGGCATGTTTACATCATTTAATCTTTCTGGAGTTCAAAAAATTGATTGGAAAGATTTACAATTTATGGAGTCCTAAGACACTGACCATTAACAAGTTCCGAGATTTTGATCAAATCATCTTAGATAAAGAACAAAGACCAATAAATGATCTTGAAGACTATGACAAAAGACATAAAGAAGCTTTATTGCTTCTCAAATTGTTAGTTGTAGACACCAATGTTGCACATATTGCGATAATATTGGATTTATCGCGATATTATTGCCAAACTGGATCTTGCCGATATTATCGCTGGAATATATCGTGATAATTACGATAATTTGAAATTATTGCGATAATTTTCGATAATACCGCATGTCAAACGAAATTATCGCTTTGTTGCATTTTGCTCCGTTTTTTTCACCTTTAACTTGCGATTTTGGGTTTTTTTTTCTCTCATTTTGCAAACGGTGCCTAGGGGGATTGAGATCTTAGGGTATTGTGATAATTTTCCATCAAGCAAACAAGGGGAAATCCATAGTTTTCATTAACTATGCATTTGTGGTGTGTGGATCTAGTCCAATCTACCATATCCATATTCCTAGGTATGTAGAAAAATTTATGCCTTTCTTTTCTTTCTTTTTCAAGATTTAGTATAGGGTCTGCAATGTCCATTAGATTTGCCTCTTCTTGCCATTTTTAACAAGAGATTAAACACTTATGCAACTATGATAGTTTAATTGCAACATTCTTTAAGTGTTTTGAAATTTGTGGATCTGGATTTTTAATTTCCCCATTTGTTTTGTGTGCCATAGGTTTAAATTTTAAAGATTTAATTAGTGCTCAACAAAATGGATCCAACGTGGGAGTATGGTGAACCAATGGGTAATAGAACAAAGCTTAGTTGCAAGCTATGTGGAAAGGAAATGTATGGTGGAATCAATTGATTAAAATACCACCTTGCCAAAGTCCTAGGGCATGAAGTGGAAATTTTCCCTGCAGCCACCCTAGATGTCCTTGTTGCAAAAAACTCAATTCTTGATATTACTAGGAAGAAAAATCAGAGGGAAGAATTGAGGAACCACATGGGAACAACAAGCTTCTCAGGGGTAGGGGAAACCTAATCCTCGGCCATGCCTTCTTAGTGCACTATGATTATCCTTATAGTATTTATAATCTAGATGCCTCATGATGATCATCTCATGAGATACATTTATTTTCGTTTTGATGTGATTTTGTATTACCTTGTCGTAACTCAGGACTTATGACTCAAGAGTCAAGACAAATATCATATTTTGGTATCGATGTTTGATGGACCACTTGACATCATATACATATTATATTGCAGTTTTATTTTCATATTTCTGTGACAATGTGTTTGTTTGATGTTTATGTTGCTTTAGAAGTTTAAAATTTTTGTAAAAAATGATTATTTCTGTATTTTTGAAGTTTCCCGATAATTTCCGATATTTACCCCGATATTTCCGATAATTTCAATTTTGGACCCCCGACGAATAAATTCCCGATAACGATAAGTGCAACATTGGTTGACACATTGGTTCTAGAAGTAAGAAATGCTACTATAGCATCTATATTGTGGACAAATCTAAAAAACAAGTATCAAGCATTAGAAGTTGGGCGAGCATTATATTTGAAAAATCTTTTGTTTTCCAAGGAGCATCAGTCTCTGAATATCTGTTGTAGCGGAAGGATTTTAGTGATCAATTGTTTGCTATTGAGAAGCTAATAGATGATGAAGATATGGTTGCTTTGGTGATGCAAAGCTTGCCGCCCTCCTTCAATTCATTTGTTGAGTCATTGCATCTGCTTGGGGAAACTAAAACACTTAAGTTTGACAAGCTATCAACATTTCTTTTGTAGAAGGAAAGGAGGCTAGATCAGAGTGAAGCATCAACCTCATTCACTTTAGTGAGTGCATTTAGTGCATGGTTCAAAGGCAAAGACAGATAGATCAATGCTAGCAGTGCATCCAAGAGATCTAAATTCAAATGTTATTACTGTAATAAGCCTAGACACTTCAAGAGAGATTGCTAGAAAAGACCACATGACTTGGCAAGTGGTCAAAAGAAATCAAGATATGCAAATGTTGTTGAAGGAGATGAAGAAGAAGTAGTAGGTATTTTGCATTTGTGGCATCACAAAATCAATCAACCAAGTCTAGAACCTGGTATTTCGATTTAGGTGCATCTCGCCATTACATGTCACAAAGACTAGTAGTAAATACTGTGGTCTACATTCTTAATAGAAGTCCTTATAAAGCTTTGCAGAATATCAGTCCCGAGGATTCATGGTCAGGCATAAAACCTTCTATAAGTAATTTCTGTGTTTTTGGTTGTATTGCTTTTGCACATATTCCTAAGGAAAAGAGAGATGCAAAAATCAAGGTATATATCTTTTTTGGCTACAGTGAACAATGTAAAGCATATTGACTACTAGATGTCTCAACAAACAAAACTGTGATTAATAGAGATGTTGTTTGTACACGAGAAAATACTATTCTTCTCTGATAATGGTAAAACTATGGATAGTAGTGTATGGGAAACTATTGCTGATTCAAGAACAAGTCCCGGTGTTGAAATCAACCAGGGCTTAGAGTCGGAAGCATTAGAGTCGTTGAATTCCAGGGAGGGATCTAGTGAAGAAGAGAGGGATTCTCATCCTTCGCAGCGAAATCAGGAAGGCCAACACAAGAGACCGAAGTGGTACTATAATACGATGTATGATGTTTGGGAAAATAAATTGCCCAAGGAAATAGAAGGCAGATCTATGTGAGCGGGGGAACAAATTGTGCCAAGGTAAATTTTACTCTGACGTTTGCTGTTTCGTAGGTATTTGAGCCTAGCACATTTGAAGAAGGTAATGGAATACCTGAATGGGAAGTTGCCATGAAGGTGGAATATGATGCGTTAATGAAAAACTCCACTTGGGTGTTGTCACCATTACTTCTAGGAAAGAAATCCATTGGTTGTAAATGTATTTTTAAAGTCAAATATAAATCAGATTGTTCTTTGGATAAATACAAAGATTGTATTGTTGCAAAAGGATATGCATAGGAGGAAGGGGTAGACTATGAAGAAACTTTTACCCCAACTGTAAAGATGGTAACCTTTTGGTTGGTTATCTCCATTGATGCTCATTTTGGAAGGAAGGTATATCGGATGGATGTTAAAATTGCCTTCTTGAATGGATACTTGGATGAGGAGGTTTACATGGTGCATCCACAAAGGTTTCAGGTTCCTGAAAAGAAACAACCTGTTTGTCTATCAGTAAAGTCCTTGTATGGGCTCAAACATGCGCCATGAGCTTGGTATTTAAAACTTGATCAGTCTCTTAGAGATTTTGGATTCAAAAAAAGCTATTTTGAACCCACTCTTTATATCAATAACAATGGCGATGACATCGTGCTCCTAATTGTCTATGTCGATGATCTTTCCATTTCCAAAAGCAATGCCAACATGGGTCAATAGGTGAAATCTTACATTTGTTTTGTTTTTGAAATGACTGATTTAGGCTTGCTTTATAATTGTTTAGGTGTAAAGTTTTTGCAATTTGATCATACCATCTTTGTATCACATGTCAAGTATGCCGTAGATCTCTTCGAGAAATTCAAAATGACTGAAATTAATCTTACATCTACACCTATGGAAGTTGGGATAAAATTCTCAGCTTACACTGACTCACCACCGATTAGTGAGTCATTGTATCGACAATTGGTAGATAGTTTGATTTATCTTATTACTACTCGACTGGATCTAAGTTTTGTAGTAAGTTGTCTTTCTTGATTCACGTCTAAGTCTCAAGAGGTACATTGACAAGCTTCAAATTGAGTTCTTTGATATGTCAAAAAGACCCTTGACTTTGGCATTCTATATTAGAACTCTGTCGACTTCAGGATATATTGATTCCGATTGGGCCGGATCGGTTGATACAAGGTAGTCAACAATAGATTATGTGTTCACTCTTGGTTCAAGGGTAATTTCATGGCAAAGTAAGCTACAACCTACAGTTGCCTTATCCTCCACTGAAGCAGAATACAAGGCAGCCCTTAGTACAAGTTGTGTGGCAATGTGGTTACGAAGGATATTTGTTGATCTTCAACTTGACCAAACAATGCCGACCTCACTTTTCTGTGACAATCAGAATGTTCTCAAGATGGTGAAGAACCTAGTTTATCATGCCAGAACTAAACATATTGAAGTTTATCATCAATACATTAGACGGTTGGTTGATAATGAAGACATTTGTCTTTATTATTGGTTGGTAATGAAGACATAATGACCAAACCACTTGGTAGTGATAAGTATGTCAAGTTTACAGATAAACTTGGAATTGTACCCGGTTTAGTCTTTAGGGGGGTTTATTAGTTTAATAAGATAAGAGGCTCAATAATGACAACAGTGGATTCTTGTCGTGTCCAAGATATTAGGCTGTGCTTCTTATTACTAGAAACCTGGGAATAGTCATTTGATTGAGGTGTCATCAGGCTATATATTGTAGCCTGTGCAATGTAATTGGTGGAGCTGCTGAATTTAATTGCTGTATTGTTTAATCTTATATGAATCTATGCTGTTCTGTTTTGGGATAAAAATGCCATCATCCCAATATAGAAGAAACAGGAACCCATTTCATAGGAGTTTCTGAGCGGCGTTGGATGATATACAGTGATCTTGGAGTTCAAGTCAGGACGTGTCGATAACAGTCACTAACCCTGATCCTAGTTTTGAACCTGTCAAGAATTGTAACAACAAACCAACTCAGAAAAGACTTCATTTAGTAAGATACCTCCCTCTGGCAGCCAGTTTATGAATTACAAAGCCATACCATTTTGAGCAACACAAGAATGAACCAAGCCAAGAAAGAAGCAACCATGCAGTACATGGTTATTTACAATCATTTTATTTATTTTACCCGAGATTCTAAAATAAAGGTTCTGAGACGTGAATCAACTCTAAAAACTGAAGTTCAAACTCTCTTATATCTCTGAAAAGGTGTATGGTTTTATTATTTATCAGGATGTATTGAAATGCCTAGTGGAAATTAATAAATATCCCAAGGTCATGGAAAGGGAAAATGTGGTCAACATTAGCCTCTTGCAGCATCAGAAGCAGTTTTTTTACGACCTAGTAACCAGCTGGATTTAAGGTCGATCTATACCATACTGCCTATAGACTGTCATTTAACACATTAGAACAAGGGAAAATTGTCCGATTCCACCTATGAGCAATCCAGATATTCTATATAATTTATTTATTGTGTTGAAGAAAGCAGTTAATAGGAGTTGAAGAATGAAGGGGCTAATGGGATAGAATACGATCTTTTGAGAAAATTAGTCTCTGATATTACTGAAGTAGCTAATTGAAGTAAATCTCTGTGATGCACCTCATTTTGCCCTTGTTTGTAATATAGTTATTTATATCACACAGTTTCTGTATTGGTAGTTTAGCTATGATTTCTAATTAAAAATGACCTGCTGTTCCTTTTAGAAGTTGAGGCTAATGAGTATTTTATTTTTGCATGTGCAGAGAAGGTGCCAGGGTTGTTTGGGGTTATGTTGATAGAATATTGGGCCAGCCTTCATTGATCCGAGAGTCCTCGAGAGGAAAGTATCCATGGTCAGGCTTAATTTCTCGTAACCTGAGTTCTGTTTCTAGAGCTCGTGACTCAACTGGAGGGGAGACTGCCAAAAATGGCAACGGTTTTGGTGATGTGGTCCTTCATCCTTCATTGCAAAAGAGAATTGGACAACTTGCCAATGCAACTGCAAACACTAAATCGCATAAGGCCCCTTTCCGTAACATACTTTTCTATGGACCCCCCGGGACAGGAAAGACCATGGCTGCAAGGGAACTTGCTCGCAAATCGGTATATTGTTTTCTTCATAAATAATGATTCGCAAAGTGTTTTTAATTTTTTTTGAAATCTGTGACAAGGGTTGGTGCGCACACATATGATGTTATTTCATGGTATTTAAGATTTCTAGACTCTGTAGAGAGTCGATACATTGAGTGTGATCTTTACATTTCGTTTTATATTTCTTGATCATGAGAAGACTGAGGAGGTCATGTACTGGTCTGCAAATATGAAAACCTTAACCAGTAAATGTCTGACATTGTTGTGCTTTGAAGTGTTTTTAAGTTGTGTATTTGAGTTCTACGATTCAAACAGAATATATTCAGCTGCACATTTGCAATATTTTGAAGCATCTGGATCCATTTTTATGTGTCAATTCTTCAATGATCGTATACCTTGAATGCTGTTTAAATTAGCATTGACAGATTGTACATACATGGGAGGGGTGTTTTTCATGGTCTTTAAGGTGTTTAGAGTGTGAAGACTTATAGTGTGATCGTGATTCACTTTTCTCTTTATTGATCATGAGAAGACTAAGGAGGTCCTATAGTATGCTGCAAGTATGAAAACCTTTACCTGTGTGATGTCTTTGTTGTGCCATAATGCGTCTTCTCTAAGTTGCATATTCTATCTCTTTATTTTTTTCCAAGGAAAACACATCGTGGAAAACCCTCTGAATACTTCCCCATGATCCATGGATAGTAAAGCAGGTAAACTGTCGGCCCTGATTACGGAGCCTAATCCTGAGGGGATCAAGAGAGGCGAACCTGTGACCTCCCCAACTTTCGGGGAGGGATCTTACATCTGGCTCAAGACCACTTGAGCTAATCCTAGAGGCTTTGCATATTCTATCTCTGTGATTTAAACAGAATTAATTTGCTGAAAGTTGTCAATATTGGAAAGCTTCATTATACAAGTTTTATGTGTGCATTCTTGTACGATAATCTACTTTTAAAGCTCTTAAAATTGATATTGTGAGAATCTGATTGAGTGTTTTGGTGTTTATGAGAGACTATGATGTGTATGAGTAAAATTAGTCCATTTGCTTATTTAAATATATATAGCTGAGTTTGTTGGTCATGTGAATATTACAGGGGTTGGAGTATGCACTGATGACTGGAGGAGATGTAGCCCCATTGGGTACTCAGGCTGTCACAAAAATTCATCAACTTTTTGATTGGGCTTCAAAATCTAGGAAAGGGTTACTATTGTTTATTGATGAAGCAGATGCCTTTTTATGCGAGTATGTCTCCTCTGCATATTACAAGGCTTCATTTTCTATATTCACATGTATGCCAATTTTACCATGACAAGTTTATTCTACCTAGAAATGTTATGCACAGGGTCTTCCTTTGAGAGCCTAATACTTGTGTCTTCTTACTCGAGTGGGTTTTATATTCAACTCTTTTTCTTTTATGTAAATTCAAACCATATCATTTTGGAATCTTTCATTTTAATTAGTTTCTTGGGTGTATTGCTAGTGTTTGTCTAATTTTTGGCCTGTTGGGTTGGTCAGGAAATGACCTAGCATAGTCATGTATGGTATTAATTCATAGGACACCTAGCCTAGCCACATTAGTCACTCCGACTCACAACACATGGCATTCAATATGTGCCCCAATCTTTGGATGCTCATGCTCCATCCAAAGTTGTTGGATGACCTTTTTAGGTGGAGTGGGGGAAATGCCATATCTGCTCTTCAAGCAGAAGAAGTTGCATCTGTTTTCTGCAGATTTAGTCAGCACTCCATCAAAGAGTTAAAAGTTGTAAGAGGCATATGATGTTTCTAGGTGATGCATCCTTTGAGTTGCCTTCCCTCTGAAAAGGGGATCCCCTATCATAAAAACTAACTAAAGAACACTATTGTCATAACTATTTTGCTGTATGCATTCAAATCATAATGAAAATTTCTGATTTAGTTGACAGTTGGCAGGTTTTTAAGGGTGCAGAAAACAATAATGTTTCTGTTCACGTTAAGATAGTTGAGTTCATTGTCGGTTGATGTCTTGTCAAGACAATTGTAGATGACCAGAAGGGTGCCCAACCATTAAGTTTAACCACTTCAATCTTTACTCTATTAGAAGAGAATGAGATTTAGAAATTTGTATCAGCCAATGCTACTAGACTTTGGCTCAATGCTTGACTTGGCATGGCCAAAGAGTCAAGAGTGGATTCAGGTCACGATAAGACTTAGAGATGACTTTTCAAATAAAACATTACTACCTACTAATCTAGTCAAAATTTTTCTTTAATGATTATACAGAGTATAACTTGTTACAGTCATGAATAAATATTCATGGGATGCTCACGATCTAAAGGGAAATCTGTTATTTGCTAATATATCTTCTTCAATGCCCTTTGCAAGTTGTGTTGTGACCGTGCAAAGTCTTTCGAGTGCTCATGCTAAATTTTGATTAATTTTTGAATATCCATTCCTAATGCTATATGAAATTTTCAAAGGGCCTCTAGGCTTAAGAAGTCATTAAATCGGGTTTTTATCGAAGGGTAAGTTAGGGTATTTTACCATGTTTGTTCTCATTTGTTGTTGTTAGAGTAATAACTCTCAAAGTGTTGTTAGGGGTTGTAATTGTTAGTTTTGGGGTTTTCGAAAGTGTTTTTACCTAGCTAGGAGAGTGTTGGGTCTCTTAGTCCCTTGGTGATGGTTGATGGACATATGTATGGCTCAATGTCAGTAGATGCTTGACCTTGGATAGAGCGCTACCATAATGCACTTACCTAGGAGGTTGTTATTCGATGTGGCATAATGACTAATTCATTGGGTACACAAAAGGGGAGTTGGTTGCTTGATTAGGGGAGGTATCTACCAAGGAGGATGGGTGCTAGGCACTTAGCCTGAAGAGCATGGGACCAAGTGACATACACCTTGGATGTTGGATACTTGACTCAATGATGCTTGGGTTGAGGAGCATACTTCATGGAGGTTGGTTGTGGACCTGGACACATGTTGAGGAGAAGAATTGGAGCCAATAACTATCTTGACACACATGTTGAGGAGTGTTGGGCACAAGAGGACATGTGGCACATAGTGAGAGGAGGAACACCTTGCATGAGGACACTTGGAGAACGAACTGCCATGTAAGAAGGACCATTGAACTCATAACTTGTTGGGTAATGCACCATCTTGGAGGTGGGGCATTGGGACCAAGGGACATCATGTTTGGAGGGTGCAGTTGCACCACTTTTGGGCTAGGTAGATCCTAGTGTGATACTTGTCATCCTTGTATTGTAGAGCGCTTCATGTGGGGTTACCTTGTTGACATAGGTGGTTACTTGTGTGGACCTAGTTCATGTTTTTATGTTGGTCTCCTCAACTATATTATAAAGGGAGGAAAGAGCCTTTGCCATTACTTTTGATGTACTTATTCTATCTTTGTAATTGTCTTGGATAAGTCTTCTAGGGTTTGTGATATGAACCCTAAAGGAAACATGAATATGAATGCCACCTCTAGGGATGAGCTTAGGTCTCTTAACACTTGTGTGATGCAAGAGAAGAAGACCTTTTGTTTATGTGATGTAAACCCTAAAGCAAGAACATGGAGTGCTAGAACAATAGAGGTGTCTTAGAGCTTTGTGTGATGCTTATAGCTTGAAGTAGACTTGGAGCTTATGTGGTTGGACTTGTCATGAAATGATGGATTCTCAGATAGTTTGATACAACTCTCATTATCACAATAAATGACTTTAGGTTTCAACTCTTGATCAAACAATACTGCAAGTAACTTGCGATGCTAGATGGCCTCACAACTAGCATTTCTGGTTGCCATGTACTCTGCGTCTGTTTCGCCACAATTGCGTCAATTTTTGTCGAAATTTCTATTATGACCACATTTTGAAAATCCCGCGGCCTCTTTGCATCTAGTGGCACTGATTTAGCAAAAATCTGTGCACTCTGTCAACAGATAACTATCCCTGAAGCTCGACCGCCCTCAAAATATGCGATGAGACCCTAGATCTAGGGTTTGGAACCTCCTAGATTTCTTCCTATGTGAAACGTCCTCATCAATGGCATGGGAAATATTACAGTGATCAATAAAATCCCTCCAATAGTGGATAAGTACCTCTCCGAAGTGAGACGTTCTCCTCGAATCATGCAAAGACCAAGTGAGAACCCTCACAAGATGGCATGTGTGGCATCATCAGTTAGATTCCCTCCAATAAGTACGTGCAAAGGTGTGAAAAGAGGCCTCAATAGGTGGAGTGCTCTAGCAATGATCGTGGGTAATGTAACCAACAAGCCCTCAAGAGTGGACGGCCTAAATAATAATGTCTAGATTAAAGTGCAAGAAACTACCTCAATAGGATGTGTGGCATTTCAAAGATGGATGTCCTCCTCAATCACATAAAAGAATGTGCAATACAGAGTCTTCCAAGGTGGACGTTCTCCTCAAAACAAGTGCTAAGAGAGTGGATCCATGAAAAAGACATCAATTCTCAACTAGCTCCATGAAGGGAGGGGTGAACCCGTCATCAACCAATAACAAAAGACCATCCCTCAACATGTGTGCAAATGCTAGATCCAAGGAGGAATGAGTCAAATAAGCCATTCATCACCATGAAGTTTCAACCATATGCCAAGTCATTCAAGTGATCAAACAACTCATCAAAAAGGGGGATGACCTCAAGCAAAATATGCATCAAGTGTATGACAAGTGTGTATATGCCTCCACATGTGAGCCAAAGAAGGGGAGCGCTCTACATGAAACCATGCTTCACATCATAAGCCATCCATTTACACGTTATCATTCATGAGACCTGGGGCGTTCTTGAACTAAAGCTTCAATCATGCTTAGGCCATGTCTAGTCAACCCAAATGAACATGAAAACAAGTGATAGCAAGGGGAGGATGCCAAGCACTCTACACCATCATGAACCAATCAAATGAAGATGTTAATACAATGTCAAACATGCCCATAGGTGCTAGGTTGTTCCATAAAGGGAGGTAAGTGTCATCACGTACTATCCACCTCTAACCTATGTAAAAGCTAGATCATCAAGTGCATTGACTTTTCTTCATGATAAGCAAGTGTACTAAGAAAAACATCATCAAGGCATCTAACACATCACCATCCATGTCATCAAATATTAACCAAGGCACCAAATAAAACCAAAAACCCTAGGCCATCCAAAGCTCCATCAACTTGTAGAACTTTCCTTTGTGTTAAAATTCACAAGAGTAGTGAAAAAATTCATTGGTGTAGGCCTCATAAGAAATGACAGGTAACAGGGTGTTAGAGTAATAACACTCAGTTAAGTGTCGTTAGGAGTCCGAATATATGTAGTAAAGGTTAGATATATTTTAAGTGATCAACTAAAGGTCAATAACGTGTTATTAGTGTTAAGTGATGGTAGTGAGGACTATGAGGTAGCACAAGTGCCTATTGTATGAATAAAATGCATTTTTGCCTCATTGTATCAACGACTCATGTTAATAAAAAAACCTTCTCCCTATGTCTCTCTCTCATGCTACGCTTGTGTATCTTATTTTACCAATAGTTGTGTGTTGGCTCTATTCGAAGATACATATATGGATCATTGAATTTAATTTGCAAGTAGGAGGCTTGTGTTTATATTAATAGAGAAAACACAAACTGTTTTTCCTTTCAAGATATTGAGAACTGTCGATGGTCGCTGCAACATAGATTGTTTTCTTCTCTTGGTCACCCTTCAATGTGGTGATATATGCGTTTACCACAACCTTAGTTTTTTTCAGAGATAACCCACTAGCATCGAATCGAGGGGTTATTTTTGCAAACAAAATCCCTTCATAACAATCATTTGAGATTGAAGATGTAGTTTTCTCTCCTAGCGACTTTGCTTTGAGACACATCACCTTGTCTTCATGAATTCTCATATAGATTAGGCTCAAATCAAGCTTCGGCTATGTTGGAAGCGTTAGGGCAAGTTTTGAAATCCCATATCTGGGGTGAGTATGCTCTCGGAGAGATAGTGTTTTGACCAATCTACCTCCACATTGTAGCATATGCAATGTTATTAGAACCTGACCAGTCATCGAACCTGTCGACCACAAAAACTCGAA
Organism: Picea sitchensis; assembly: GCA_010110895.2. Taxonomy (NCBI): domain Eukaryota; kingdom Viridiplantae; phylum Streptophyta; class Pinopsida; order Pinales; family Pinaceae; genus Picea; species Picea sitchensis. The sequence continues at coordinate 43,943 of SNQJ01S0006940.1, read as the reverse complement.
CTGGGGCAGTGATTGAACCGATCGACCCCAAAAACCTGAACCGGACCAAAAAACCAATTGACCAAAAATACATAATATATCAAATTTTGGAAAAAGACACACACACACACACATATATATTCGTGTGCATCCATATGAATCTAGACCATTATACACAAATATGCAAAGTTTCTCATGTATATAGCAAATAAGGGTGTATATAACCGAAATAGCACCGAGTGCAATACATCTTTGAACCAAAATACATCAACAAAGAGGCTCTAAAAGACCTCTAGAGTCCAAAAAAATCATGCCACAACAAATAAATACATATCATCAAGATCATTGTCTATATTGGGATCCTCATAATCAATATCACCCTCTAAGCATTAAAATAAGATAGGAAAAGCTTAACATGCCTAATTAGTCATTTTGCTTGAGTGAATGGCAATGTTATTAGAACTCTACCGGTGACCGAACTTGTCGACCCCCAAAATGTGAACCGGACCGGAACTGGAACTGGAAAAAAATGGACAAAAAAACCGGTCGACCAAAAAATACATAAAATATTCAAATTTTGAAAAAAAAACATATATATTCATGTGCATCTTTATGAATCCAAACCATTTAGACAAATATGCAAAGTTTCTCATTTATATAGCAAGCGTGCATATAACCAAAATAGCACTGAGTGCAATCCATCTCTGAACCAAAATACATCAACAACGAGGCTCTAGATGGCCTCGAGAGTCGGAAAAAACCACACTCCAACAAATAATTACATATTATCAAGATCATTACCTATATTAGGATCCTCATCATCAGTGTCAGCCTCTAAGCATTGAAATAAGATAGAAAAAGTTTAACATGCCTGATAACTGATAAGTGATTTTACTTGAGTGAAGGGTACATTTTTACTAGGGTCATGACAGAAGAGTTCAACAATCAATGCCACCAACGTCAAGGTACATAGAGGTCTTGGTGCTCTGGATTAAATGCCAGTTCCATACCCTCATACATGATAGAATCCAGTGGAAATGTTGCAATTCTGCCAATCTTGAAATCCTGAAAGTCGTCAAGTCTGCCGAATTTTGAAAGGGACCTAAAATTCTAATTTCTCCATATGAAGTCCAGTGAGGTTGGAACTTGGAAGGAACCACTCTCAAACATCCTGAAACAATTAATGGTAGTGTTAAGAATTTAAGTAAAAGGATACTTTAAAATTTTAATATTACCTTTAAATACTAGGGTGGGTGAATTATTTATTGTTTTTTTTAAAATTAGGTTTCGGTGGTCCCTAGCTGTCTTATCATTCCTATCAAACCCTAGGGGCTGTTTCTTTGTATTGCAGGTCTGATCCACTGTTATTCGCAGCCCTAGCATCACTCCCTTGGGTCGATTTGTATACAGTTTTCAATCTGCAAGGTTCCAGAGGTCAAATCTGAGGCTATTCATCCATTCAAGAGGGTCGTTGCAAGTCATTTCTGTAATAAACTGTCCCAGCTATCAAACCGTTCTCCAAACCCCTCCAATGACCTAGATTGTTGCCCTATTTTTTGCAGAGCATACCCTGCTTGCCACCATCAAATTATGCAGGGTGTTCATGCCCTTGTTTGACCAGTGTCCTAGACTTCGTTTGCTGCTCTCTCTGCCAAGTTGCATGGCAGCAATCTTTCCAGTTTTAAACCCTCCAAACGACTTGCCTAAACTTCCTACGGTTACACATTTGTGCCAAAAGGGTGGGCCGATTTCTGAGACAAAGTGTGACAGAGCAGGGGTTTAAAATTTGAATGCTTGCTGGTCCATATCACATGCAGATTGTAATCAAAGTTTTTCTGATGACCTAAACCCTCAATCCTCCCAGTGTTGCTTTTAGACTGCTGGTCGTTATCCTTTCCTATTAACTTAACTGTATGATCAAATCTGCAAAGGTTACAGTAAGTATTGGCTGCAGCATCCACATGTATTATCTATCCTTGGAGTGGCTATTGATGCATCTAAGTTAAATCACCCCCCAACAATTTGTGAATAGTGTATGATTTTCCTTATTGTTTGCTGACCTGAAGGACGATCTCATATCACAGTCATGCTTTGAAGTTTATGTCACTTTTTGATCCATGTTGCATGTAAAGTTAACTGAAGTTTGAATGTATTGAATGATCTAAATATGTCTCTATGATACAAGTGGATGTAATGAGTGACATAAATGTGAAATCTCTGTGATGGTGCACACCTTTGCTTAGCAATTTGAATCTCAAGTCTGATCATTACTAATTCTGGTATTTGTTGCTCTTGTCCTTGCTCATGATATGTACATGGTTGCTGAATGGAAGCCTGATTGTAAATCTGCTGTTAGTATACTGCTTTCCCAGTCCATTTTTATTCATGAATATGTTCTTTGTTGGTCTGTCAAGCAATTGTGACAAGTCTTGTGGAAATGATCTTGATGCTTTACAACACATGCTAATGGTTGTTGCTTCATAGTAATAAGTGATGGTTAATGGTTCATTGATACATTAGATTGAATAACCTTGCAAGAAAGCTCTCATCTTCTATGCATTCATCAAGTATTGTTCTCTCATATTTTTCTCGAGCCATTATTCTTAAGAAGTCAACACAAGTCAACCTAGTCCTTGTCCTTACACGCCTTATTTGCAACGATAGGACTTAGTGTTGATCCCCTAGGAAAACCCTCCTTAGGTTAGATACCCTAGCCTAGAAGAGTAGAAGCAAGGCCACTGAGGTGACAATGGGCGACTTGCTTGTCCGTTGCCGCAAGCCTCTCCTTCACAGTGTGGGGCTTTCTCCTGGCGAGAGTTTGAGCAGTAACATGGAGAAATAAGAAATGGAAGTGCAATTGGAAATGGGATTGGTGGACACTGGAAACTCATGCCCATCCAAATTCTACTCCAAATTCTTAGTATATTTTCATAGGCTCCTTTTAACTCATGAGAACCCTGTCTTGAATAGGTTATGAAAATAGTGAAAATTGAAAAACAAACCTAAAAATAGTTCACACACATGGTTATGTTTTATTTGTAATGAACATTTTACTAGGAATTACACAATAGTGTGGAGCAACACCTTTTGGGCATCTCTTGTCTAGCAGTTGAGATATTTAGAATATTAATCCTGCAATTAAAGTCAGATTATTAGGTTGCATATGGCAACATTACTAAAGGCATGTTTTTAAGAAAAATGTCTCTACATACTTGATCCAACGATAAAGAGTAAATTAGGTGTTGAAGGGTTACTTATGTTGCCCATCCAAATTCTTAGTTGAATTTACAAAGGGACTTTCAACCCATAAAACCCCTTGAATAGGTTACAAAAATTAAAAATTTGAAAAAACAAAGCTAAAAGTAGTAGTAGTTCACACACATGTTTTTGTATTGAAGATTTTACTAGGAGTTACACATTAGGGTGAAGCAACACCTTTTGGGCATCTCTTGACAAGGAGTGAAAATATTTAGAATATTAATCTTGCAATTAAAGTCAAATGATTAGGAAAAATCACCGAAGGCATGTTTTCAAGAAAAATGTCTCTACCTACTTGATTGAATGGAACATAGATAAGATAAGATAAGATATTTTTATTAATGTCCGACAAATGACCACAAAAGTAGGTCAAAGGGATTGCTGAGTACAATGATGTCAATACAATACAATGCAAGAGTACCAAAAGGTCTCCTATAAAAGGCGAGATGCAGAAAGTAAAGTGCAATAACGTAGAGTAGTAGAAAGTTAGATCTACCTCGAGACATGAAGAGCACTCAACCCCGAGCTCAGATACCTATGTTGGTGATGGGGTGTATCGTAGGAGAAGAAGATCTAAGGACAAGAGGAACTAGAAGAAAGAAAGTAGATCTGTCATGTGGATCTATCTCTCCTACCATCTGAGGCTGAATGAAAAAAGATGAGTATAGTCTATTGTCCCGAGGGAGACCTGGTAGGGTTCCTAGATCGTTCGCTGCGCTGTTGACTGGTAAAGGTAGTGCATTGACGAGGTTTGGGGGATCTGATCTGTCTTCTGGGAGGRGATTTGGTCTGGCTATGTTGTTGAAATCTCGTGGGATGAGGGAAGGTCCTACGGGTCCGCACTGATCTAGAATTTAGTGYTGCRTTAATGTCAGTCTATCTCTTAAATCCCCTTCTTGAGGGTAGCACCAAGAAGGAGGTGATATGCCAAATAGTGTCTGGTCTCGTAGGAGGCTGAAGAGTATGTGCTCAGAGCTTGAGGGCCTCCTGTATGTATAAGGCTAAACATCGCTGATCTAGATACTTGAAGAAGCCCATGAGGGTTTGAGTCCCCCTGAATAAGCAATGAAACCGCCCCCTGATCTCATAGTAAATGGGGCACCAGAAGATGAAGTGCTCCTCTGTCTCGACATCCTATAGCTGACATAACTGACAAATTTTGTCTCGTCGGTCGATTTGGTGGTCTGTCTCTATCCGAAGTTTATGAGAGCCCAATTTGAAGTGGCCTAGAGGAATGCAGAGGGCATGTACCTAGTGTTCGAATGTATACTGTGGTCGCCCATCCCTAAGCTCCAAGAAACACTCAACATAAAAGGCCATCTTTGGGCGTAACCCACCAGGAGGGTTGACCCAAGTGATTTGGATAAATTGCCTATAAATGTTATCTTTGATGATTTTGTACAACACCTGTCTAGTCGGTAGGAGATGGCCAGGTCGATCCAAGGAATATCGAAATGGAGGGAGGCGATCAATATGAATGACCATGGACCCTAAAAGATTTGAAACCCCTGTAAACCAACCTCGAGCCCAACTTAATGGGCTAGAGAGGGAAATGGTCTCAGAAGAGTAGTAATCCAAGTATGGGTATTGGTCTTTCCCCTTCACTGAGTTGACTAAGCCCCGGATGCGATGTAGAAAAGAGACCAGTTCGAACACTGTTTCAAGTCGGAAGGGCTGAGCCGCCCCAAACTTTGCTAGGATGATGTGATGAGGAAGTGTCTGCTTGCATCTAATGATGCGTTGAAGGAGAAGGGTTTGGACTCTCAACTGAGGTCCAATCAAACTCTAGTAATGAAGGCCCCTAGACCTCCGAGCCATAGAGAACAACGGGTCAGATAGGGAAGTTCATGAGAGACATCTTGGATGAGATGTCTTGAAAATGGTGGCAGAAACACTGTCTCTTGAGGAGGGATAAAGACCCATAACCCTTAATCCGAGGCTAGATGGTCGGTTGCAAGCTAAAACGAAGCAATGAGAACCACACCCCTAGGTATGTGTAGGGGCTAGTGATCTCGATCTTCTCCCATCTGAAGAAGAAGTGAAGGTCTATGGACTTGTT
>SNQJ01S0006940.1:13190-37064 GCA_010110895.2 Picea sitchensis | reverse complement strand
CATATTCAATAGGTCTCTTCTTAATTTTTAGTAATTGATTATTTTTGAAAGTGTAGTGTTTCAACTTCCCCTTTTGAGCTCTTTGGGATGCCAAAGGTGGTTGGGGTTGCCAATGTAGTGCGGGTACCAAATACACACATGTTTGTTATTGGGTTATTGGTTTAGAACAAATATAATCATGTTTATTGAACCTAGTGTTGTGTGCATGCATTGAACAATGCATTGAAGGACATTGTTAAAACCGGATGGATTTCATATATATATTGGTAAAGCAGTTACAAATGGTTACATGTTTATTTGCAACAACCATACCTCCCTAGCAATATATAGGTATTATGCGTGGAAGGCATTTCAAGTCCATGGAGTATGAGACATGCTAGTTACTTCACTTATTGGAGAGGATGATTGGAGAGGATGATTGAGGTGTAGGAGTCCTTGTAGTCTATGGCGTCATTCAATTATTGGTTTAGGTGGGGAAGATTATGAAGCAAAGGATGTTTAATGATTATTGGTGGGTAGATTGCAAGGATGGTAGTTACATTAGCTTCTATAGTAGATCTCTTATATGTTATGTAGGTACGTATTACCGTCTGAAATATATTTACGAGATGCTTGAGAATATGTTGGGCATAGTCATATACATAGTCACCTGGTTCGTGTTTGACAATATATTGGGCATAGTCATAGAAACACTTAATAATTTCACTGGGATTGTTGGTGTTAGATATGGTTGTGCCTTCTAGTTTCATGCCTCTGTCAAGCATGGTGTCCTTCACAACTCCGTCTAAATTATGGGTTGTTCTCTTTTTCATTTGGGTATGTTTGTGTGGTTCAGTCTCCATCACTGCTGGATGGTAGTTACATTAGATTCTATAGTAGATCTCATTCGTTATGTAGGTATATATTCCTATCTTAAAGATATTTATGAGATGTTTGACAATATGATGGGCATAGTGATATACGTAGTCACCTGGTTCATGTTCATGTTTGACAATTTGTTGGGCATAGTCATAGAGAGTTGAAACGCTTGAATAATTTTGGTGGGATTGTTGATGTCAGATATGGTTGTGCCTCCTACTTTTGGTGCTTCTGTGGAGCATGGTCACTTTCACAAGTCCATTTGAAATGTGTATTGTCCTCTTCTTCATGTGGGTATGTCTGTGTGGTTTGAGTTATATCCAATGTTATTAGAACCAAACCGTTTTTTCCAAAATCATCCGATTCAACCACTCTACAAGGGTTTTACGTTTTCGGTTTAAATCCAGGGTCTAAATCAAAGATGGCTTGTTTTATACGGATTTATATGCTGGTGCGCATGACAACAAAATTGAACCCCAAAACTAAAAAAATAAAAATAAAAGAAAAAGAAAAACCAAAACCCTAAAATGAGTCCCAGACCCTGAGTTTGTCACCCTAGTAATTACAGGTAACATTAAATTCTTTAAGTAAAAAGATAGAAAAGGAAAGATAAAAAGGAATGTCAACTTTTACTTAAATTTTTAAAATTACCATCAATTGTTACAGGATGTTTGAGAGTTGTTCCAACCTCATTGGACTTCATATGGAGAAAGCAGATTTCAGATCCCTTTAAAATTCAACCGACTTAACAATTTTCAGGATTTCAGGACTGGCAGGATTGCAATGTTTCCACTGGATTCTATCATGTATGAGGGCATGGAATTGGCATTTAATCAAGAGCACCAAACCCTCTTTTTTCCTCGATGTTGGTTGTGCTAATTGTTGAAATCCTTTATCATGACCTTAGTAAAAATGTACCCTTCACTCGAGCAAAATCATTGATTAGGCGTGTTAAGCTTTTTCTACCTTATTTTAATGCTTGGATTAGGAAGTTTCATCAAAGTTGGAGGGTGTTTACTGATATCCTTGGAGGATCGAGGTAGGGGCAAGGGCTAGAGCCTAGAGCTTAGAGGAGGGGCTAGAGGGTGCTTTTGATGATGAGAATCCAAATATAGGCAATGGTTTTGTTGATATGTAGTTATTTGTTGTAGCATATGATGTTTTGGTTATATGCACCCTTACTTGCAAGTTGCTATATACATGAGAATATGAGTAAACTTCGCAGTATACATGAGTAAACTTTACATATTTATGTCTAATGGTTTGCATTGACATGGATGTACATGAATATATTTTTTCTTATCAAAATTTGAAAATTTTATGTATTTTTTGGTTGTCCTTTTTTTAATTTTTAAAATTTTCTTTGGTTTTTGGTGGTTTGGTTCTGACTGGTTTCTGGTTCTTGGGGTATACCGGTTTGGTAACTGGTCAGGTTCTGATAACATTGGTTATATCACTGCCTGGTTGCTCATGTATTTGTCGTGTCTTCGTTGGGCATATGGTATTGCAATGGTCTTGCTACATTGGCATTTGTGTCTCTTGGAGGAGTTGTGAAATTGATCATCCATCGCATGAGAGATAAACAAAAGATATGAACTGAATGTTTCATTAATGGTGGAGTTATTCAATAGATTGACATCACGTCTTTTTTATTTGGCAAGGAGGTTGTTACATGTCCTAACTGCCTTTTCTTAGTCACATATTTTAAACTTAATGCCCACTTATATAATGTGCCTTTATTACATTTCATTACATTAGCTCATATTGAAGCGTTATACTCTTAACACCTGTGCTCTTAATGCTACAATTCTAACTATTAAAGCTTGATCAAAAAACATAAAAGAAAGACTTTTTCTTAAGCAGCTTCTCTCCTCTAAAGATCTGGAATCCTGTTGGTATTCCATCATGCTGTCTCATCACCCTCGTAAGGGAAGAGTTCCTGAATTGTCTAAATTCCTGAGTTCCGAATTTCCAATCTCCTGAATTATTGAAATTCCCGAATTCCTGAACTACTTGGACAACAGTCCATCCCAGGTTAAACCTTCTTCAAATCCCTTTTGCATCAAAGATTCAACTATTTAAAACAAGTTATCCTCCTCTGTTTCATTGTCTCAYTTCACAACTTCATACTCAGTCTCACATGATCCTTCAATTGTTAAATTTTCTGCTATCAGAGCTATRTTCTGTACATTCTGTTTTCCTTTAACCTTCCCTTTAGAAGATAATTGGCTCGTACTTTACAATTCCATGCTGTATGGCCTGTTTTACTGCAATAATAACACTCTAGATCTTATATAACTATTTGTTTCCCTGTTTTTTTGTTCATTCGATTTCTAGTAAGTAATGCATTTTCTGGATGGAGAGCACTTTCTGAATCTCCTTCWTTYGGCTTTTTATCTTCGGCCAAAAGAGATGATATCATATCATCTAAACACTAAAGACATCTGACCTAATGTAAAAGTAGCATTGTTATATGTTGAAGGTAAGCTATTTAACAACAGGGCTTTTGCATCCTCTATTCTACTTTTGCACCAACTTCTGCTAACTGTCTTATAAGTGATTTCAAATCATTTATATGGCTGGACTTTAGTAGTTTTAGCAGCCATTTTGAATCTAAATAGTTGTAATTTTAAAGAAAATTTGGCATTTACCACTTTTGCACCAAACTACCTTTGTAATTCCCCGCAGATTTCTATGTAGATTTGAAAGAGCAAGGCTATTGATTGACTTTGGCATTATCATCTATGTTTTGCCACTTAACCAATTTATTAGACTGTGTAGGTTCTTGTTTGGTCCCTTTGACTATTCCCCACAAATTTTTACTCATTAATTGCATTTGAATTTTTAATTTTCATGTGTGAAAGTTATATCATTTGAATTTTTCTAGAACGATTTCCTTTCTTAGAAAATAAACTGAGTAATAATTATATGAAAATTTCAAATGCTTCTGAAAAAAAATGTTTTAATGGAACATCAGTGCTATTTAGCGTTTTATATTCTGGTGGATCTGCTCCTGTAGTGGCCGTCTTTTTTATGACAGACTTTTAATTAATCAATTGTGGTGGTTCAAGTCTGATTGTGGAATAAATCTGTGGTGAGTGTCGTCGGTCTTTTATAATGAGTGACTGAGGGCTAGGTCGAATGGGTACATACAAGTCAAAGTGTGGTGGTTCCTTCTAAATGGTGGATCTCTTTAACTCATTTGTTTTGATTATTCTGTGAATATATGGGACAGCCTCTTCTCATGGCGATCCAAGTCAACTACGAATCATGGCTTCCTCTTGTGGTGATCCAAGTCAACTATGAATTACAGCTTCCTGTTACCTCTTCTTCTCTACAATGGCGGCTTAGATTTTCTTCTCTACTGGCAGCTTTCTTAATGATACGATGCCCCCTCTGATTTGGTGACTCATAAAACTTTTAATATCACAAATAAACAAAAGCCTTCTCAACCATGTTTTATGGGCTCTGAACCTTTCCAGGTTCACAGAGATCAATATCACTTTGATACCATGTTGTGAAATTGATCATGCATCACATGAGAGATAATCAAAGGTTGTGATATGAATATTTCATTAATGGTGGTGTCATTGAATACATTGACATCACGTCTCTTTAATCTGGCTAGTAGGTAGTTACATGACCCAACTGCCTTTTCTTTTAAACTTAATAATGCTTATCATTATTAAATATTAAAGCCACTTATATAATGCTCCCTTATTACATTTCATTACGTCAGCTCATATTGGAGCGTTATACTTTAATAACAGTGGCCAGGGTTGTCTGCTGTGTTTGCATCTATTTATGTGTTCTGCTGTAGGTCAGGTTTGCTCATGTGTTCTGCATGTTGCTGTGCCATCAGGCTTCAATGTGTTTTTCTTCTAAGATATATTTGTGTTGTAAATTATCAACCTGTCCATAATTATTGCCAATATAGAAGTGACAATTGTAATGGTTATCCCCTTTTTGATTGCCGATATACATGTGACAGTGGATCAAGAATGATTTTTGAAGGATGTTGTGGGAAACTGCTCCCTGCTTATGGTCATTGTCAATGCATCCTCATTAGTTTTGTGCAGCTTTTTTTTAAATGAAATATTTATATGCCTGTAATATTACCACATTTTAATATTGGCTACTTGTTGGCAAGGAAAATACTTCTCTATAAGAAGATTACTTATACTGCAATTGTTTTGCCATTCATGCTCTTTAAATATCAAACGAATAAATTACTGAGGCATTTCCAATTCCTAGCAGTAAGAAGCAGGCTTTCTAACCACCTATGATAGGGCTGGTTTCTAGTTACCCAGAAAAATTCTCGAGAAGGAAGAAACACATTTCCTTCTTGTCGTAGAAATGAATTTCTGCATGGCTTGTGGTGTTTTCTTTGTTGAAATTGTTAAAGGCTGTCCTAGTCAGTATCTATGTATTTTGTAGTGCATTGAGTTTGTTATCTTGGAAACCATCCTCCCTTGAGTGTCATGCAATTATAGGCATGTTTGTGATTTTAGGTTGTTCATGATGCTACTTTTCTAGTCGTAGGTCATTACACCATTGATTCTTTTTGTTTATCCTTACATGGGTGTTTGCATGCATACATTTTGCCCTTTTAAATTTCTTTTGATGGAAAGAATTTGCATTTTGTATTTTTCCTTGTAGAAACTCCTGATCATATCTTGTATATTCGTCATTCACAGGAGTCTAGGTTAAAACTTGTTGACTTTAGATACTTGATCATTTGTAATGATCCCGAACAATGAGAATGACTGAGGTTGGCTGCTGGATAGTTAACTAGTAAATTTAGAGTCTTGCTTGTTCTATTTCCCTAAATGATATTGTGAGTAGAATGGCAATACTTGGATATGATCATGATATTCCTTGCCAAAGTAAAGTTATTTAACATATTATTATAAGTCTGGGTTTTCAATGCTTGTGAATGGCCTCTGAAACCCTGCCATAATAGTCCTAAATGGTATTAGGGAAATGCTTGTTTGCTTTTGTGCTCAACCCCTTCTGGTTATCTGTGTTCAAATTGAAATAGTGACATACATTACCTTCAGTCAAAGATCTGACAATAAAAGTTTGGATCTTGGTCCTTCATGTAAAGCTTCCATGAGGACAGTAGAACCCTGAAGTATGTGATAAGGGCATTAACCTGGTTTATGAAATCAACTCATATCCACCTAAAGGCATAGTGTAAAGCTTTATAGTCTGACATGAAATACTGATTAATGTGCTCTGTATACAACTATCCCCAAAATAACAGATTTTCTGTACTTTTAAGTTTTCTAGGACATATATGATGAGAGAGTGATTTATTCCTTATTCAGATATTTAAATTCTTTCCATTGTTTTTTTTGAGCAATCAGTTTTAGTCTCAACTCTTAACTAACTGAGGATATCTTGTTCATGTCATAATGTGATCTGCATAACTCTATTTTTAGAACTGGTAGGGCTTTCCAAGTTCCTTGCAATAATTAATCACATTTTAAAGCATCATAAGCATTAATCTGGGTTCTGTATTCATTGTGGTTACATTCATCATTTGTGTTATGGGCTGCATTTTAAGGGGAGACTTAGAATGAACAATACCTTTTCTGCTTTGTTGAGTACTGAGAGACTGGTTCATATAAACCATGTATTGGAAGTAGTGATTTTCTTATATATAATAACAGTTAACTAACTCTAGTTTCATTATGCAGACGCAACAACACCCATATGAGTGAAGCCCAGCGGAGTGCTCTTAATGCACTTTTGTATCGTACTGGGGACCAATCCAGAGACATAGTTCTTGCCCTTGCAACAAATCGGCCTGGTGATCTYGATTCAGCTATTACTGATCGTATTGATGAGGTTCTTGAGTTTCCTCTTCCAGGAGAAGAGGAGCGTGTTAAATTGCTCAAACTGTACTTGGATAAATACATTGCACAAGCAGGTGATAATAGAACTGGTTTGGCCTCTTTGCTTAAAGGAAAGCAAAAGAAAATAGAGATAAAAGGTTTATCAGAAGATGTAATCCGTGAGGCTGCTGCTAAAACTGAAGGATTTTCTGGCCGAGAGATTGCAAAGATGATGGCCAGTGTTCAAGCAGCTGTCTATGGCAGTACAGATTGCGTCCTTGATGCTAACCTTTTTAGGGAAGTGGTGGATTACAAAGTTGCAGAACATCATCAACGTAGGAAGCTTGCTGCAGAGGGTAGTGCATGATATTCTTTGAAGATGGCCTTGACATATATTAACAGTAAACCTGTGCCAGATTGTCTGGGCATCACAAAGATGTTTGATGCTCGAATGCGTTCTTCTGCCATCGCTCTTGTGATTTCCACAGTGAGGTCAGGACCATGGCTGTAGTGGCTTTCTATTTTCAACTTATGAAAGACACACAAGTTATGTTTACATATGTTCCTTCAGTTTATGTAGTGAGAAGACACCTGACATGCACTGCACATGATAGGCAAATTGTCTATCAATTAATTAAACTCATTTAAATGCAATATTTTTTTTCTTTGCAAGTGCTATGAGGCACTTACAGTTGAGATTGTAGAAAATTCAGTTTGAGCGATGCATGATTTTTTAAGAAGCAAAGGTTAAACCGGTAAAGCTTTATTTAGTTCTTTCCAAAGATGCAGAAATCAAGTCTGAGCTCCTTTCAAGTGCTTGGTGTTGATTTCCGTATGTATGAGTCAATCAAAAGAATCCATTCAAATTTGTTTCTAATGTTTCATTCAAATTTGTTTCTATGTTTCATCCAAATTTGTTTCTAATGTCTAGGCATATTACACAAGTTGTTCTATTTTCTGTCTCAGTTGTTTAATAATTTAAACATCTCTTTTATCTGATTCATTGATTGTATGGCTGTTCTTGTGGCTATAACTATTCCTTATTCTCAAGGAAGAATTCCTTCAAAGGATGACAACGACAATTTAAATCAATGGAAGTTTTATGAAATCTATATGGTTATAGCAAAATTTGTAGTGTCTTGACTAATATATGTTTTTCTGTTTTTGATGCACAATGACAGGAAACCACTGATTATTAAGTTGTGTCATGTTAATGATGTTCCTCCCGTTTTAGAGGATTGACCCTTCAGAAAGCTCATTGGCCATGATGTCGTACATGCTATTTTTAAAGAATTCCTATTGGCCATAAATTTGGGACCCCATTTAGGTTGACAATGTCATAGAAAGATGTTGGTTTATCTTTAGGATTGATAAGAGCATCTATTAGTCTTCATGTTAAATGCAAATAAGCAGACACTAGAGAGGCTAGACAGTTCCTTCATATAAATCTTCATAAATTTTTCTTCTTCTTCCTAGTAGGTGGAAGGGGTAAAAGGCTACGAAGAGAGAGGGAATACAACTTTAAACAAAATACAGTGCGTGACATGCCCCCCACAACATACGAAGACTAGTGGACTAGGAGACTGAGGATTGTGGTGTAGCAAGTATGACACTACACTGGTAATCCAATAGTGCAAGGGGGAGGGTGTGAGATGCAACACTTAAACCAATGACTCAGCAGGGCGTGAGAGAATGCAACCATGTAACTTTGCCTGCAGCATAAGGGATTCACCAAGAGAAGCAACCGCTGGAGGAGAGGAAAGAATAACATGGAACTGTTAAATGATGGCTTACTACATTATCAATTGCTATTTTGCCAAGATAAAGGATAATAAAGTTGCATATGAAGAGAGTGACATTTCAGAAAAAATCATTGTGCTGATGGATTCTTTTCCGACACCTCAAACTTGTAGAGACTCGAGAGTGAGAAATATTTTTGTCCACGAACTTGGGAAACATTTTTGTCCATGAACATACTGTGATCATCTTGCATTATTGGGCCTTATATATCACTGTATATGTAGTTACGCAACATGAACAATAAAGACTTCTCCAAGTGTGCGAGAAAAAAAGGTTTGATTCTGTATACTGTGAAGCTATTTAACAGGGATAATAAAAACTTCTCAAAGTCTAGTCTTGGATAGATGCTTGGTTCTTTGAATTGACTACAAAATTATTGGTCTAAAACTATGATGGCTTTGTTTCATATAGTTGTTGTCTCGAGTCGTCAGGGCTGAATGCTTCTATCACTTAATGTACTCTCACCTACCATGAAATGGTAAAGTCCCAGCAAATTTAACCTTGTGTACCAATCTTCCTCGCAGAATTCAATTTTATTAAACTTGGAAATTTGATTTACTTTGTCAAATTGTGCTGTCATGCCACTTACTGCCTACTGACTGACTGTCTCACTCATGCATATTAATAGGCAGTTGGCCTTATAGTAGAAAGTTAGAAACCAAGAACAATGTGCTGTATGTCACGTCAGTTAGTCACGGGGATGGTTATACTTGCTACATGCATGCAGAATTATAATATAAAACGGCAACGAAAAAATCCCATTCCTTTGGATTAAGTTAGATTTCATGACGAAAACATGACACATTTTATATTTATAAGACTGATAAAAATGCAATATAAAAATTAATGCGGACTGAATGGCAAATGTGCAGTGTGTCAACTCAACCTGATTTGACTTCTCAACCGAGGAAGTTTTCCCTGACATGAGAACTGGAAACAGGAAACAAACACAGGGCCACCTGCATGACAAAATTCCCTACCAAAGGTGCCCCTAATTAATGTCCAAATGATATGAACGTTAAACAAAAATGTAGGAAACTAACTGTTATGCAAGTGTTCTAGACATTTTGGGTGCATCAAATAGACAAGGTGAGAATAGGTTCCTTTTTAGCTGCCTATATCTTRTTATCTTATTAACCTGATACGAAAACAATATATTAAAACGAGCTTTTCTTGAGAATTGTTACCCAGTTAAGAATAACGTCTCTCTAAAATCTCTGGTAGATATCTTCTCAAACATACAGTTGGTTYCAATATCTCATGATTCAGTCTTCATGGATTAACACATTCAATGTAGAGATGCTCTCAAAAAGTGAATGATAAAAAAGATGAAACACGTATGCACAACAATAACTATACACGAATAGAAAGTTTGAAGGGGATAGATTGGAGAGTTGAGACCCATTATGTTTCCATTAGCAGGGATTGCCACTATTTTATAGGATCAATCATATCGGGCATGTGCTTTGCTTCACATTGGACTTATTTATTACATGTTTGACATAAAGTTCATCCAATCAAGGCCTTTACTCACATAACTTGACACGGGTTCTGCCATTGTTACATGGTTTGCCAATGGTCATATCCAGTTCTTTCAAGAGTTATACAAGTGTACTTAATGAAGCTTGGCCAGAAAAGCTACCAAAATGAAACTACACTATTTATCATATAGATGAAATATTTGACAATTAGAGTATTGAGTTGTATGAGAAGTTAATGGACCTTGGCCAAAAAGCTACCACAACATCGATGAAAATATTTCACAATTAGAGTATTTGTACATAAGTTTTTTAACTAGAAAATCAGAATGAGTAAACCGATGAAAATATTTCACAATTAGAGTATTTGTACATAAGTTTTTTAACTAGAAAATCAGAATGAGTAAACCATAGTTGACTTGATTAATATATTGGTGAATCATGTTGAGAATGGCTCATTATCAGAACGAGTAAACCATAGTTGACTTGATTAATATATTGGTGAATTATGTTGAGAATGGCTCATTAACATAATTAAAAGAAGATGACTAAACATTCTACATTTTTGATCTTTTCTGGTTTGTTATCACCAAAATCCCTTTAAGCAATCTTTGTCAAAATTGCAATTTTGCGTTGATTAAATTGCCATTTTTAATGCAGAAATGGACTCAGCACCTTTGAATACACCTACCGCAACCAATTGTGCAATGCTAACATTTGACATTTTCAATTCCATCAATTCAAAATGATTTTGACTGAATTTCAAGGCAAAAATGATGGTTTCCCTTGTTATTTTGAACCCATTGGAAAAAAATCAATTTATAACCGTTTAGACCATGACAAAATGAATAGATAAATTATTGAACACCCTAAACCATCATCCTAGAGATCAAGGGTTTTAATTAATTACATAACAATATTCATTACAGATTTGGTTTTAATTAATTACATAACAATATTCATTACAGATTTATGAGTTTTAATTAATTACATAACAATATCCATTACAAATTTGTTTTAATTAATTACATAACAATATTCATTACATATTTATGGGTTTTAATTAATTACATAACAATATCCATTACAAATTTATGGAGGATCTTGACTTCGCCACTCTCGAGATAATCATGCTAATAAGACAAGTGGGGAAATACATACTAAAAACATAATTTTTCTATATTAGACACTTCCTTTGACCCTTATTTTTGAGAGAGAATGAGAGGGTCTTTGATTTTGTTTGGAATGAAGTTGGGAAATAAATACTAAAAACTTTTTTTTATCTATATAATACACTTCCTTTGACCCTTATTTTTTTTTGAGAGAGAAGAGAATGAGAGGGTGTTTGATTTTGTTTGGAATGAAGTTGGGAAAGAAATACTAAAAACTTTTTTTTTCTATATTAGACACTTCCTTTGACCCTTATTTTTGAGAGAAAATGAGAGGGTCTTTGATTTTGTTTGGAATGTTGGTTGAGCATTGTTTTGGCTTGACATCGGGTTCCTTGATGTCATTTTCACAATGCAGTTCAAATCAACATTAGTTTAGCAAGTCATCCTCGAATTGTGCACCAATAGTTGGGACATTAACACTCGAGTTCATGCCACCTAGCAAAGCAATAACACTTCTGAGTTTGCACCCTCTAACAGGGAAATGCCTCAGAGTTTAGTTGTCCAACAAAGCACTACCACATTAATGTCAATTCCATCCAAGCCTATAGGCACTAATTGATGGGATCTTCTTAATATTGTGCACTTATGATGTGATCTTCTTAATATTGTGTTGGGGCAACTCTAAGCATGTGTTGATTGCCCTTGTCTTTATGTAATCATGTTTGAGATGAGTTAAGTGTTCCACAGTAGTGTGGTGTTTAATTTGTATATATTGCATTCTTTGGGGGTCAAAGGCACACAATCTATAAAAATATGAGAATAATTGGTAATTAAAGATTAATGAGTGTGAGTTGAGTGCTAGACTATTGTAATTTAGCCTTGCCAACTTCCTGCAATGATGTTCTTTTGACCAAATCACTATCTTGTGCTTGGATGCATGTGTTTGTGAATGGTTTAATTTCTTGGTGCTTGGATGCATGTGTTTGTGAATGGTTTAATTTCTTTTAAACTAAGTGATTAATTGCTCAATTCGTTCAACTTATTTCCAATTAGTTATTCTGCAATTTCACCACAATAGTCTTCCAACCTTGAGTGTCCTCACACCCAAGTGTACATAAATACTGGTTCCATTGCTACGATTTGATCTCTATGCCTTATGCGTCTAGGACATAGGCATGTGTCTTCCCATTGCACCGACAAACATCATTTTCAGAGTGATGCGTGATTCCTACATGGCTTTAGAGATTTGCTCTTGTTGTGACCCTATAATCATTTTTTCCTATGCACTTGCATCTGTAGAAGCGTAAATATGCAGAGTAAGACCTACAGAGTCAGTATCCCGTGTGCTTTTTGCTTAATGGTGCAGATCCCTATTTGTATGAGTAGGTTATCAGTGCCATGTTCTAGAACCTTATGTAATCTTTTGTAATTAACTCAATTGCATATATATAGATATTCGAAGCTGGAATGTAAGAGTTTTAGTGGTTAGTTAATCACAATTGTTCTGTCTTCTCCTTACGTCAGCATTGTAGATTATGATATGGATATTTGCTCTATGGGATTGCTTAACTCTAGTACATGGAAGATGTAAGGTCTGCATGTATTCCTTTATCTGCTTATTACAAGGGAAACACGAGATTGTTATGCACATCTATAGGTTCTTTTCATATATTTTGATGATCTGTTCATTGTTATTATGTCTAGGCTTGATTTGTTGCATTTTTGCTTAATTGAATGCGATTCATTGTTAAGGAATGAATCTCAAGCTTCCATTAATTTCCAACACTCTGCACAACACAAAGGCGATAATTTTACATTCCTCATGTGAGGCCTTCCTTAGAAAAGTCGAAAATGTTGACACTCTAGACTACCTCGAAACTGCTTGTTGCACACCCTCTGTGGACTTTGGGTTTATAAAAGAGCCAACAACATGGTTCCATTGCTGGGACCATAACAAATGCAGATTAGTGGAGATGTGGTGGAAGTCGGTGAAAGCTGAGCTTCAAGGTTGGTTTGAGGTGCATGTTCATTCATTTTCTTCCCAAGAAAGTGCATATGTGTATGAAAGATATCATAAAATCCAAGGATAAGTGCTTATTTGAGTGCTTACAAGAGATTTTCTATGCTGAGTTCCCAACAAATTTGTATGAATGGTCGGAAAGGCTTGTAGAGCAACCTCGTCTTGCAATCAAGAGTTGGATGGATTGTTGAGAATTTGTTTAAGATCTAGGCATATGACCATGAATTGACGTGAAGGGTTGATTTTTCGGTTAAAGGTGACGTGGAGGGTTATGCATTGGAATTTGTAATGGAATGCCACTAATATTTAACGAGAGCCTTAGAATTTTTCAAGGAGTTGCGTGGAAGATTGATTGACAAATTCCTTACATGGATAAAGATGTTGATGTTGGAATGGGGTATGCTTTTGAGCCCCGTTGAGATGGAAGCGTAAGACTTGCATGTGGGGTACGATTTTGAGCTTTTGCTAAGATGGAAGTTTAAGACTTGCGTGGGGGGTGGAATGATAAAAGGTCCTGATGGCGGAGTTGAAGATTCAAGCTGCATTTTGAAAATGAATGACATGTGTGATATCAAAAGAAAACATAAGTCACTTACCACTAGTGGTAGGAGGAGGTGAGAAAGATCCACGCTGTTCAAGAGTCCTTCATGAGAAGATATAGTTTTGAAATGCATCTATAATGTGGAATGATGTAGAAGATGAGGGAAGTGTAGAAATGAGCTTTGGTCAACCCCAACATAGAGGATCAAGAAAATGTGGTCAACCCCAACATAGAGGATTAAGAAAATGTGTTGATGAGGAATTGGAGGGAATTCTTGAAGAATTGGGATGGTGGGGTAGTGATAAAGTAGGCGATGTGGAGGCCTAGGATGCATGCGTAGAGATGTTGGAGAAGGTTCCAAAACGTCGAGTTGTGAAGAGACCACAAAAGCAAAAGTTAGGAGGAAGATGCGTTGAGTATAAGCCCCATTGATTTCCTATATATGTGGATGTCCACGTTGTTGAGGAGACATATCAAAATAATAGTGATATGCAGATGCCTAGACCATAGGCACAAAGACACTAGATGATACTGCTAAATCCCAAGTTGTTGTAGAGGCCGTAGAAACACATAGTGAGAAAGATTCATTTGAGTATATGCCCCATTGATTTCCCTCATGCTGCGAACTCAAGGAGGCAGATGAGTGAAAATGATGTTGGTTCACCCCCATTACCGTCACTGTGCATAGTGCAAGCACGTGTGGTGAATAGTTAAAGTAGGCATGTGGTGGTCACATATGAATAATGTGAGTGTGACTACAAGAAGCAACCAAGAGTATCCACTATTTGTTCTAATTTAGTAAGTGCATTAGTAGGGGTACCCTCATTATCCACTAATGCTATCCGTTTGGAGTTCCATACCACTTTGTAGGGGAGATTGTTGAAGTGGTATATGAAGTGCAAGCAAAATTCCCCCACTGACCAAGTTTTGACATTGGACTTGTTACAAGTAAAATTTGTGGAGGAATTTCAAATGATGAAATCAAAATACTAGAGTATCATTGAATTGAAGGAAGTAGAGGGTAGAATAATCTACGTGGGAGTATGGCTAATGGTTATGAGATCCAATGAGTCACTTGAGCTACACTATTTAGGATGTGTAGCGTAATGAATGGTTTATTAGCGGGTTTATACTCCATTCGCGAACACAAATTTCTAAAACAAAGATCGAGTAATAAACTGGAAGCTTTGTAATTTTCTGTAGCTTGAGTCCATAAAGCTTGGCATAGGCGTCAATTTTAGGGTTGGCACTCGGGAAGGCCTAGTTCTGATATTAGAAAACAATACTACCAGAGCAGATCAAGGAGTTGGCAAAGGTAAACATCCAACTAGAAAAGTAGTTTGATGAACTATTTGCAAGATTGAGGGCCACATGTAGAATGACTATGCCATGGTTTAAGGATATATTGCAATGGTTGCTAACCTATTTGTGGGAAAGGTGGAGATGGGGATTTTTTTACATTCTTCCTTTTGCAAGGTAATTCACCCAACATATAGAGAATTGCCGAGATAGTCATAGAGAGGCTCGAGAGGAATATGTTCACAGTGGATTTAGCAATAGAGGGGGAATTGAGGACCAGGCCAAAATTCTGACAACCGAGGCCTGTGCAATGATGATAATCATCCTTCACCATGATGCTACAATTGTGATATGCTGGGGACTGCTAGATTTTCATTAGTTCCGTTAACATTAGATTTACCATATCATTTTTATATTCTTTTAACATTCAATAACCATATACTGAAATATATAAGCAACAAATAAACAAGCACAAGATGATACAAAGATTAATCCTGGGAAAACCCCAAATGGGGGAAAAACCTAGCCAAATTTTCTTAGGGAGAATCTTTCCAATATTCCAATACAACCATGAACAAGCTCTATTCACAAGAGCAAACCAACAATGGAGAAACCTTGATAACAAATACTTATCTCTTCTTTTCAAACCCTAGCGAGGGTAGACAACTAAGCAACACCACAAAATTGGTACAAGATAGGCGCATCACTAGAGCGCCACAAAACTAGTAGAACTGATAACTGCAACTGCTACAACAACTGCAACTGCAGCTGCTACTGC
This sequence comes from Picea sitchensis, assembly GCA_010110895.2. NCBI lineage: Eukaryota > Viridiplantae > Streptophyta > Pinopsida > Pinales > Pinaceae > Picea > Picea sitchensis. The sequence continues at coordinate 21,338 of SNQJ01S0006940.1, read as the reverse complement.
TACTGCAACTGCAACTAACAATTGGCATGAAGCAATTGAGAAACACCACACAATCTTAGCACAATTCCTTCAGAGGTAGTGCACAAGATAAATCAACAAGAACCACCAAGAATATCCTTTCCCAAGTGGGGTGCACTCTCTAAGAGAACCAGAAACCAGAAATAGCGAAACTGCTGGAACTACCACTGCAACTGCCTAGTGCACATTGCATAAGGAGAATTGTGTGGCTGTATAAATGAACTGACCCTGACTTGTATTTATACTAATTTGGGCGCCTGTTTGGGGCCGAATTCTTATTCTGGGTCTTCAAATTTACTTTATTAATTGTATGGGTCGACTTCTCTTACTTGCAATTATATTTCCACTTTATTATTATTTCTTGTGGGATGACTTCTCTTCTTTGGTTTTCTATTTCATTTTATTATTTTCCAGGGTGTTATTTAACTGTTCAATGGTATTCCTTTGACTTATTGGAATCTTCTTCTTCTCTAAGAAAAGTTGTCGAGGAGGAAAATACCTCTCGCAACTACCAAAATATCAACACTCCCTCTTAGATAGGGAGGTATCTTTCCACGATGTCTTCATCTAGTAGTCCACTGACTACTCCGCAATCAACTAGTAGCACACAAGTACTACCATGTCATCGATAGCTCAAATAATCTGTCACAGTCTTCATGACTATGCTATAATCAAATAATAACACACAACTAATTCCAATCGGTCTCGTAGTCTCCATGGCAATCAACTAGTAGCACACATCTACTACAATGCCATCCAATCTACTGCAAGTCATAGTAGTACACACCTACTGTCCAATGGTACACAACCACCATAGTAGCACACAACTACTATCCAGTGACACACAATCACCGCTAGTGGTACACAACCACCGTAGTAGCACAAAATTATTGTCTAGTGACACACAATCACCGCCAGTGGTACACAACCACCGTAGTAGCATACAACTATTATCCAGTGGCACATATTCACCGCTAGTAGTACACAACCATCGTAGTAGCACACAACTACTATCCAATGACACATAGTCATCGCCATAGTCTCACGACTACATAGAAAACAACTAGTAGCACACAACTACTAGCATGCTATCTAGTGGTACACAACCACTTCCATAGTCTCCACGACTACGCTGTGATGTTTCTCCCCTCCCGGTAGTCTCATTCACACCTAGCCACCTTGCATGGCATAGGAAAGACTAGTACCCGACCGTGCATTAGTCCCTCAATCACCTCCCATGACTAATCTAGGAAGCCCTTGGCCAAAGGGGTTAGCCGACTGGAGGAGAAAACACTACACCTCCCTCTCAATGAGGGTGGACATTATGCATCATGCCAAGCTTGTCTCTAAAGTACTCATACTTCACTCTAGACAAAGGCTTGATGAGAATGTCTGCTATCTACTCATCTGTGGATATGTACTGGAGATCCACATCTCCTCTCTGCACCATGTCTCAGATGCAATGATATTTGAACTCTATGTGCTTTGAATTGTCATGAAAGAAAGGAATTTCAGAAATCTTCATGCAACTTTGAGTGTCAAAATGTGTCAAAGTTGGCTCCAACTCTAGATCAAATATCCCTTCATGAAATAAAGGATTTACAGAAAGCTTCATGCAACTTTGAGTGTCAAAATGTGTCAAAGTTGGCTCCAACTCTAGATCAAATATCCCTGCAAGCAACTTCTGAAGCCACAGTGTTTTACGACTTGCAACACTGGCTGCCATATACTCTCCCTCTATTGTATTGAGTGCCACTGACGTATGAAGAAACATCATGATGTGATTTTCTGGTCCACTGCACTCCTTGCCCAGTCAGATTCTGTATAACCTTGTAGCTTCACATCTCCATCCGAGACATATCTCAATCCATATCCAACTGCACCATGTAGGTACCTCAACACATGTTTTTTTGCTATCCAATGTACATGTCTAGGCTCAACCATGTACTGACTGAAAGTGTTCACTGCAAAACATATGTTTGGCCCGGTGTTCACCAGGTACATCAAGGATCCGATCAACTGTCTGTACATCGTGGGATCCACAAAATATGAAGATGAATCACTCAATAGCTTCAAATTTTTCGTCATAGGTGTGGCCATGGACTTGTAGTCCATCATCCCGAATCTCTATAGGATCTCAACAATATATTTTTCTTGGCTAAGGAAAATCTCATGTAGTCTCTGCCACACCTCTAATCCCATCAAACCCATATCCTTCATTTTGAACTTTGAAGTGAGTTCCCTCTCACACCCATCTGTGAACTTCTCATCTCCTGTAGGCAACATGTCATCCACATATATGATCAATGGGAAACCATCCCCAAGCTCATCAAATAACTCTCTGATCTGACATACCATGCCTTGGGTGCCTGCTTAAGCATGTACAAAGCTTTCTTCAGTTTTCACACATGGGACTCCTTCCCATTGATCACAAACCATTGTGGCTACTCTATGTACACTTCTTTTGGCTACTGGACAAAGTGTCTCATCGTAATATTCTCCCTCTTGCTTGGAGAATCCTCTGGCCACAAATCTAGCTTTGTACACCTCTATGCTGCCATCTGCAACATGCTTGATCTTGTATATCCACTTGGAAGTCACCACTGACTTCCCTTCTAGTCTCAGAACCACTTCACACACATCATTCTTCATGATGGAATGGTACTCTTCCATCATGGCATCCTTCCACACTTGTTGCTTATTAGCTTCCTCAAAAGTTGAAGGTTTTGAATCAATGATTTTCCTCATCAACGCCACATGGATGGAGAACTTGTGTGGTCTCTTGCTCTCTCTGGAACTGAGGAAAAATCCATATCCAAGTGCTTCTGAATGGCTACCTCCTCTGTCACTGTAGCAAAGTCTATTGAAACAAGGGAATCCTCCCAAGAGATCTCACATCTCCTAGAAGCCTTTGAAGCTACGATCTAGCCTCCTCAGCTCATGACATCCTTCTGTCAGTCGTGGAAGAAGTCTCTCTCTCCCACCTGAATCTAAGGGGGAACTTCCTCTAAATGATCTGGTCTTCCTCTGAGTCAACTGAATCTCTCTGAGATCATGCTCACTTTGAGTTTGCATACTCCCTCTGAAGCTTGACTCCCTCTAAGTCTATATAATCTTTGGAGCCATCTGCTCTCTCTACACCTACTGACCTCCTCTGAAGTTTGATCTCCTATGGACTGTATTGGGAGGCTGCTCCTTCCTACTAGATCCTGAGGGTTGACTCCCTATGAACTCTGGTTCTTTCTGAGCTAGAACTTGGTGGGGCCACCTGCCTCATCATTGGTGGAGCCATTTGATATGGCTCATCAATGCCATATATTTATATCCCCTTTTCATCCTGCGAAGTATCATGGGACCATGTTGGTCTCTTCCTAATCACTGCAATGATTCTGGGTAGGCCCTTATGGCTCTACTGACTCTTCCTAATGATTTGAAGAGTGATTAACTGAATAGAGGGATCTATACAATCATCTTCAGAGCCTTCTGCTCCTTAGAATCAATCCACAAAAGTACCCTTCTTTCTAGAAGGTTTTGACTTCGTCCTCTTCCTTCATTGCATGGATGTGTACGGTGGTGTACACAACTCTTTGTCTGGATAGTATGCTTTATGTTTCAGCTAGAGATCATCTAAACTGTTTCCTCTTGTAGCCGTCATTATAACTCCCTCTTAGAGCTATCACATGTGACCTGCCTGAAACAAGAGAAACAACAAGGGGAAACAATAAACAAGAATAATATTCTTGTAATAAGAGCAATAATAAAAAGAAGAACACAAACAATCATCATGGTATCTCCTTCTCAGAGCTATCACTTGTGACCTACTTGAGACAAGAGCCAAAAAAAAATATAATAACAAGAAATAAGAACAACACTCTTCAACACCCTTCTGGTGTTGTGACCAATCATTCCTCCATAGTAACCTGCCCATAACAAGAAACAAGAATACCAAAAATCTCCATGGAATTTTCAAGATAACTTGCATGCGACAAAGTCGACAACCAAGAACATCTCCTAGAGGAGATCAATTTATCTTGTAAACAAGTGCATCATTAATACTGAACAATGAGCATTTACTTAATGATCATCATACCAATAATATTCAAGTGTTACAAAACGTTTGATAGAAATAACAGTAATAGAACTCTAAACACTGCCATTCTAGTTACAACACTTACTTAAGCTGTAGCAATATAAATATCAAACCTGATATTCAAACCTGGAGTCTAGCTGCTGTGTGAACTAGATTTAAGATCCCTTTGGATCTAATGTCACTATTTGGATAAATGTCCTTTTTCCAAGTGCACATCCCCTGCAAACATCCTCATCTTATATACAAGTAGACCATCCAACTTTGTCTTCTAATCTGAGACATTACATCAATAAGAAAAAAGTTAGAAATCTGAATCAGAAGGTTCAATGTGTAGGAAAATGTCAGCAAGCCTAAAACCCAAAAAGTTCAATTTTGGGAGAAAGTCAATCTAAGAGATGTAGCAGTTGCGCTAGGGTAGGGCGAGTTGATCAGCGGTGGAGTTTGTCCCAATCGTCTTTATAATAAGTGCTCAACGAGATTGACAAAGAAAATCAATCGTCTTTATAATAAGTGCTCAACGAGATTGACAAAGAAACCTAATCGTCTTTATAATAATTGCTCAACAATATTGACAAAGAAAACTATGTAGCGGAAAATTGCATGCGCAATGACAATGTGGCAAATCTCACGATCTTCCTTCCAACGGTTAGACTGTTCTGAAGGAAACCTTCTCTGATTCCATATTATATTTTCATTAGTTTCCTTAACATTAGATTTACCATAGCATTTTTATCTTCTTTTATCATTCAATAATCATATACTGAAATATATAAGCAATAGATAAACAAGCACAAGAGGACACAAACATTTGTCTTGGGAAAAACACAAATGGGGGAAAACTCAACTAACTTTTCTTAGAGAGAATCTTTCCAATATTCCAATACAACTATGAACAAGCTCTATTCACAAGAGAAAACCAAAAATGAAGAAACCATGATAACAAATAATTATCTTCTTCTTGTCAAACCCTAGTGAGGGCGGACAACTGAGAAGCACCACAAAACTAGCACAAGATAGGTGCATCACTAGAGCAAGATAGCGCACCACAAAACTGGCACAACTGGTAACTACAATTGCATCTACAACTGCAACTGTAACTGCAACTGCAACTGCTACTACTATTGCAACTACAACTGACAACTGACACGAAGCAACTGGGCAACACCACACAATCTTAGTGCAACTCCTCCAGAGGTAGCGCACAAGAGAAATCACCAAGAGAAACCAAGAATATCCTTCCCCAAGTGGGGCACACTCTCCAAGAGAACCAAAAACTAGAAAAAGCGAACTCCTACAACTGCCTAGTGCACACTGTAGAAGGAGAACTGTGTGGGTGTACAAATGAATTGACCTAGACTTGTATTTATACTAATCTGGGCACCTGTTTTGGGTCGACTTCTTATTCTGGGTCTTCAAATTTACTTTATTAATTCTGTGGGCCGACTTTGCTTCCTGGAAATTATATTTCCACTTTATTATTGTTTCGTGTGGGCCGAATTTTCTTCTGTGTTCTTGTATTTCACGTTATTATTTTTCRGGGTGTTCTTCAACTGTTCGATGGTATTCCTTTGACTTCTTGGACTCTTCTTCTTCTCTAAGAAAAGTTGTCTTGGAGGAAAATACCTCCTGCAACTACCAAAACATCAACAGGGACCAATGTTGTTAGGCATGTGTTATATTATTTCCACGAGTAGTAGTGTCTGTGCTTTGCACCGAGCGCGCATGGGGGTTAGATGAGGGGTGTAGGGGAAGTGCCCCCAATTTTTTTTTGCCTCGGGAAACATGTCACATATTTAGGTGGTTTTTCGACACATGGTTTTTTGCCAATGGTTTTTCTATTTCTTGTTAAGGAATTAGGGTTGTTGACTAATCCAGGTCATTGGGTTAGGGTTTTGGATGCCGCTAGCTCCTATATGTATATTGTATTGTAAACAATGTAACACAATGAATGAATATAGAATACGCTGGTTTTCCCGGTTTGGGTTTCCAGGGGAAAATCTCTGTCTAATGTTTGTATTTTCCATTGTATCTTTTCTGTTCTTTTACTGAAAATTTGTTTACAGTGAATATTGTACAAGGTTAAAATCTACATTTGGTATCAGAGCTTTGTTGGCTTCAGGGGGGCGCCTTTGTGGTCAAGGGTTTGGCTCGGGACTGTGATAAGCCTTTTTACAGTGGGAGATCTGTTGTATTGATTTTTTAGGTGAAAATAAATGGCAAGCAATTCGAAGATGGAGATCGAGAAGTTTAAGGGCAAAGTTTTGAGTTGTGGAAGCTCAAGATGGAAGATCTATTGGTGGATAGAGATCAGTGGATTGCGGTAGATCCAGGTACTGCACCTACAAGAACTTCAACAGATGACTGGAGAAAGTTGGATCAGAAAGCAAAGAGCACAATCCAACTATGTCTCTCAGATTCAATATTATTGAATGTGTCAGAGGAAGCTACAACCAAGGATTTAGGGGATAAGTTGGGGAAGTTGTATCATTCTAAGTCGCTAGTGAATAAACTATTCCTGAGAAATAAGCTGTATAACCTGAGGATGAGAGATGGAGACTCAATGGCAAAGAATTTGAATGCCTTCAATACTGTAGTAAGTCAGTTAGTATCTGTTGAGATTAAAATTTCAGATGAAGATAAATGTATCACTTTACTGTATTCTTTACCAGACTCGTGGGATAGTCTTGTTGTGTCCATAGGTAGTAATACAACTTCCTTGAAGTTTGATGAAGTGGTCTCATCTTTGTTGTCGGAGGGGATGAGACAAAAGAATATGGAAGGACATATCACAGAAGCATTATTTGCAAGAGGACGTTCCCAAGAAAGAAATAGATCTAAGTTCTCAAGTGGGATATCTAGGTCTAAGGGTAGATTTGAATCTCTTGAAAAGTTTGTAAATGTATGTTGGAGATGTGGAAAAGAAGGGCACTACAAGAAGCAGTGTAGATCCAAAGTTGAGAAAAAGAAGGGATCTGAAGAATCTTCCTCTACAGAGGAAAATAACTCCAAGGAAGAAGGAGGGGATGAGTACTTGGCTTCTTCAAGCACACATGCAGATCATGAATCATGGTTGGTTGACTTTGGTGCATCCTTTCATATGACTCCCCATAAGGAGTGGTTCTGCGAATATGAAAGGTATGATGGAGGTAATGTTTTCTTAGGTGATGACTCGACAACCAGAATCATAGGACAAGGAAAAGTCAAGTTGAGGCTCATAGATGGAAGGATTAGAACATTGCCCGATGTTCTACACATCCCAGGTTTGGCTAGAAATTTGATTTCTGTAAGCAAAATGGACGATGCAGGGGTAAAAACAATATTTGAAAAGGAAACCTACATGATGGTTCGATGAGCAATGGTGTTGCTGAAGGGAGTTTTATTTGGAACTCTGTATAAGTTGCAAGGAAACAATATTAGTGATGGGTGTAATAGTTCCATTGTTACTGATATTGTTGTTGAATAAGAAAGAACTCCTACAGTCTATGGAGAAAAGGTTATGCTGTGGCATCAAAGACTGGGGCATATCAGAGAAAAGGGTCTTCAACTACTACACGGTAAAGGTATGGTTGAAGGTATGTCTAAATTCTCTCTGGATTTTGATTTATGTGAACATTGTCTATATGGGAAGCAAAATCAGGTAAGATTCCCCCTTGGTGCAACGAGGGCAAAAGGAATTTTACAACTAGTTCACAGTGATGTTTTTGGACCTGTGTCGGTCTTATCATTGGGAAAATTTGTGTACTATGTCTCATTTATAGATGACTTCTCAAGGAATACTTGGATATATTTCCTCAGGAAGAAATCCGAAGTCTTTGATAGGTTTAAAGAGTTTAAGACTCTTGTTGAGAATCAAACAAAGAAAATAATTAAGGTGCTGAGAACATATAATGGTGGAGAGTTATGCGGGAATGAATTTGAAGAATTCTGTAAGAAGTGCGGTATAACAAGGCAGAAGACTACTCCACATACACATCAACAGAATGGAGTTGCAGAAATGATGAACAAGACGTTGATGAAAAAGGGCCATGGACGAAGAAATG
>SNQJ01S0006940.1:0-13180 GCA_010110895.2 Picea sitchensis | reverse complement strand
CAAAGTAATACACTTATCTTCTTCTGCAATCGTAATATTAACAGAGACAAGTTGACTTACCAGAGTATTAAAGGCATTTAGATGTTCTGTCACAGAATATCCATCTTCCATCCTAAGATGATACAACTTCTTTCGAAGAAACAGCTTGTTTAACAAGGACTTTGATTGATACAAATTCCCCAACTTATCCCATAGTTCCTTGGTTGTAGATTCTCCCGAGACATTCAAAAAAATCGAATCTTCCAGGCAGAGTCGAATAGTACTCTTTGCTCTTCTATCCAACTTCTCCCAATCTTCCTTCGACATACTAGTAGTTGGTGTACTAGTAGTTTGTGTATTGGTAGGTTGTGTACCAGTAGCCTGTGTGCAAGTAGACAGTGTACTAGTAGGTTGTGTACCAAGATCCGCAACAATCCATTGTTCCTTGTCTACAAGAAGGTCCTCCATATTCATATTCCATAGCTCAAAGTTTTTACGATTGAACTTCTCTACCTCGATTCTAGAAGAGCTTTCCATTCCTCTTTCTGCACTCAAATCACTATTGCAAAAGCTCCCACTAAACCCACATTTATCACAGACCCAAGATAAACTTGATCTATCAAGACCGAGCCAAACCCTCAACAACAAAGGCGTTCCTCTGAAGCCAAAAATGAGCTCTGATACCACATGTAAGTTTTAAACCTGTGAAGTAAAGAAATGCATATAGATTCTTAAGAAAAACAGAAATTAGTCAATGGCTCATTCACATAGTACACAGAGATTTATACCAGAAACCCTCAACCGGGAAAACCTTTCTTATATTCATTATATCGAATTTCACCTTTCACTATACAATATATATACAATTATTTTAGGTACTCTGTAGATACCAAAACCTTAATCCCTTAATCCGGGATTAATTTACAAAACCACTAAAAATGGAAAAAATCACCCAAAAAAAAATTTCAGGGTGCTGCCCCGGGATACCGCATGTTGTCGAACGTTGCGCATAACCGGGGGGGGCATACCTTCCCCCCCCCCCGAGGAAAGCGCCCAGTGCACACGACACAAACAGAGCACTAGTACAAGGTATCGTCAGACGCAGTTGTCATATATGATGCGCCCACACACACACATGCAAAGAATATAACACATACCCAATAGCAACTAGGTGAACATGTATGGGTTCTACCAGAAACTGACTCAAGGTGTTCACGAAAAAAYAGATATCGGGTCTAGTGTTCATCAGATACATCAACGATCCAATGATATGTCTATATAGTGTGGCATCAATCAATTCTGACGAAGTGTCGACCAAAAGCTTCAACTTCGTTTCCATGGGTGTATTCATGGACTTGCACTCCAGCACATCAAATCTCTTCGGGATTTCAACTGCATACTTCCCTTGGTTAAGGAAGATTCTCTTTGGGCTCTGCCATAGCTCAAGACCTAACAAATAATGCATTAGGCCAAGGTCTTTCATCTCAAATTCTAAAGCGAGCTTCTTCTTACATTCGGTGATGAGATTTTGTTCTCCAGTTAAGAATAATTCATCCACATACAGCAGCAATATAACATGCTCATCATTCATAACCTTGAAGTAAATGTTAGAATCTGCTTTGCTCTTGGTAAAGCCCAAGCAACTGTCTATCCTTCCATACCAAGCTCTAGGATCTTGTTTCATTTTGTATAGAGACTTCTTCAACTTACAGACATGAGTCTTCTTGTCTTCAACTTCAAATCCTTGAGGTTGTTCTATATACACTTCTTCTTCGATGAAACCATTTAGGAAAGATGTCTTTACATCCATCTAGTGTAACTTCCACTTCATATTAGTTGCAAGAGCTATGATGGTTCTGATTGAAGTGCATCTGGCTACAGGATCAAATGTCTCTTCATAGTTAATTCCTTCCTTTTGAGAAAATCCATGAGCGACAAACCTTGCTTTATACTTCTCAATACTTCCATCAGCAGCATGTTTTATTTTGAAAATCCATCTGGAAGATACCACATCCTTTCTCTTCGGTCTGAGAACTTTTTCCCATACATCATTCTTTATAATGGATTGGTATTCTTCTGTCATGGCATTTTCCCGTTCTTTCTTTTGAATGGCTTCTTCAAAGCAGGTAGGCTCCTTCTCTAAGAGATCACACATCAAATACATATAACTGGAGAATGGATTAGGTCTCTTCACTTGTCTCGTGGTTCCTTCTCTTCTCTTGTGGGAGATCGTCATCTGAGGAGGTTCTTGAAATTCTACTATGTCATGATATTCTATAATTTCCTCATCAAGGGAAGCTATGACTTCCCTTATTGGTTTTGCAACTCTGGGAACTACAGGTTCATCTTCATATACTTCTTCAAGCTGGCATCTTCACGATTTCTTGAGTGATGCATCTTCATGAAAGTTCACATCCTTATTGATCTCAATATGATGGTGACCTGGTATATAAACTCTGAAGGCCTTGGAGACCTCACAGTATCCAACAAATATTCCCTTCTTTGTTGAAGGGTCCATCTTGTTTCTCTTCTCTTTTGGAATATGTACAATTATTGGGCAGCCAAATATTTTGAGATGGCTTACTTCTGGCTTCTTTCCTGAGAACATCTCTTCCGGGGTATTGAACCCAAGTGCACTATGGGATGATCAGTTTTGTACATATATTGTTGTTTTTTTTTCTTCTGCCCATAAGCACATTGGAAGATCTTGATCATGGATCATGGTCTTCACTACTTCCATTATCGTTCTGTTATTTCTTTCTTCTACACCATTTTGTTTAGGATTGTAAGGAGTGGTGAGCTCCCTCTTAATCCTGACATCTTTGCAATAGTTTGCAAACTCTTTTGAGGTGTATTCTCCTCCATTATCTAACCTAAGTATCTTGATCTTTCTTTCAGAAAGATTCTCTATCAAGGCTTTGAATTCCTTGAATTTACTAAACACTTCATCTTTTGATTTCAAAAAGTAAACCCAGGTTTTACGAGAATAATCATCAATGAAAGATACATAGTATACATACCCATTGATGGAGTATGATGGCATTGGGCCACAAGAATATGAGTAAATGAGCTCTAAGACTCCTTCTTATTTACTGTCTCTCTTCGGAAAAGGGTTCTTGATGTTCTTTCCTTGTGCACATCCATTGCATACACCTTCATGGTCAACCTTGAGTTCTAGTAGACCTGTGACTGCCTTCCATACATACGATAATGCCTTGTAGTTGATGTTTGTTAATATTCTATGCCAAAGTTCACATGGCTTCTCAATGGCATGGGTCATGGTTGCTTCTAAGTGACCCTTTAGCTTATACAAACCACCTTCTTCTTTTCCAATGACGATTGCTTCTTTCATGGTTTTTCCTTTGGCCCACATAAGAACTTCTCCATCTATAAAGGCAACTCTGAAGCCTTTATTTTCTAAATCTGATATGGAGAGTAAGTTCTTTGTCAAACCTGGTACATAGAGTACATCCTTCATCTTCATTGGAGTCCCTGAATTAAGCTTGTAGTTTGATTCTCCTACTCCCTTGATAGAGTATTGATAATCATCTCCAAGTGTAACTTTCTGAGAAAACTTCTTTTCAGAAAGGCAAGAGAGAACATCTCTTTGACCTGTCATGTGTTTGGAAGCACCACTATCAATGAGCCAAGTGTCCTCTCCAGGTGATATTGATCCTGAGAGGGCCGAGATTAAGACATAGTCTTCAATTTGTTCTCTTATCATCTTTGCGGGTGGCTCTTCATCTTCAACTGCATGGGAATGGTGCCTCTTATTTTTCCTCTTGTATTCTTCTCGTCTAGATGGAAAATGTCTCGCAATATGTCCCACCTCGTCCCAATGGTAGAATTGTTAAGATGAGAAATATCTTTCTTTTCTTTGTCCTTTCTTTTGGAATCTCTTAGGTTGAGATTCTTTATGTATAAATTTGTGTTGGGGGTAAGACTATTTATGAGTTTCTTTCTGGAAGTAAGATTTATTTCTTCCTCCTTTAGTGTGAGTAGCTAGGTCTTGATCTTCATCTCTTGATAGTAAAGCTTCTTGGTTAGCTACTCTTGATTCTTCTTGAATACATTCTTCCCAAAGACTGCCAAATTTTAGTTTCTTTGTTCTGGCACAAACAGTTTGGATGAATGCATCCCATGGTCTTGTGATACCATTAAGGGTCGTCATTATGAGTTCGTCTTCGTCTATAGTATCTCCAATTGTTTCTAGTTGTTCTTTGAATTGAAATATTTTGGAGAAATATTCTTGGATCGATTCTCCTTTCTGCATTCTTGTATTCTTGAGTTGAGTTCTTAGATCCATCTTTCGATTTATGTTATTTCCTTCATACAATCTGGTTAGGGCCTCAAACATTTCTTTTGGAGTCTTCTTTGAAGACATTTGAGGAATCAAGTGATCTTTGATGGAATCCGCAATGATTCTTTTGGCCCTAATTATGTCCTTTTGGTGTTTTGCTTTATCTACAACATCGACGGGTTCTGGTACTTCTTCTTTGACGAATCTTGCTAGATCATTCTCTTCAAGAATGAGTCCAATCCTATACTTCTAGGCATGGAATTTTTCCACACCTTCTAGATTTTCAAGAAACATAGTGCTTGCAGACATCTTTCACCTGGAGCTAGGAAAATGACCAAAAAATGAAAATGCTCAAAATTGAATTTTGAACTTACCAAGAGGTGTGCTTGGTTGAGGCGAGTAACCTGGTGTTTTTAGATTTCAAAAAATCCAACTTTTACCCCTCCAAACTTGATCTGCGGATTTCTGAACTGGTGCTTCTAGTTTTCTGGTACTCTGGTACTTCTGGTACTCTGATTTTTTGGTACTTTTGGTACTTTGTGAAAACTAGGGTTTCACTTTTCGGGAGATCTAGCCACTGAAAAGTTGTGCTAAGGATGCCAAAGTGATCCTTGAGTAAGGGCGCACTTTTCTAGATGGTTTTGGGGTTGAAATGCTTCTTCAATAAAAAAAGCACTAATTTGCATGTACGGCAACAGTGACATTTTTCTCTTTCTCTTGTGAAAGAGGATCTCTTCAACTTAGCTCTGATACCATGTTAAGGTTTAAGATATTATTAGGTTTATTTTTATTTCACTATATAACAATAGCATAGATAGGATCACTGAGAAATACACAATCACAAGAGACACATCATTTATCTTGGGAAACCCTCATGGGGGAGAAAACCCAGCAAAAACTTCCTTAATATAGATATCCAATACAATGCCAAGAGATAAATAAAACAAATATAGAAAGTCCTCTCCCAAGAATGTGCCTCTCTCTCTCTTATTTCTTCTCCGACTGCAGCTCAGAACTTGCGCTCTGATGAACAAGTGAGTGTGTTTCCAAATGAGGCGCTAGCCTCTTTATTTATACAATCTGGCAGGTGACTTTTCACTAGCAGGGTCGACTTCTTATTCTGGGTGGTTATAACCACCTTTAATATATTTTGGGGCCGACTTCTCATTCTGCCTATTACAATTAAGGTTTGACCAATCCGCAAAAGGGGATTTGGTCATTTACAATACCCAACGTGATCAATCTGCAAAAGGGGATTGATCTAATGAATAATACATCAATAATAATTAGAATACTCTTTGCAGTTACGATATTTCAACATTATGGAGAACGCATGAGGACACGTCCCATGTGGAGAGCACATGAAAACATGTCAAGGGATTTGACCTTGACATCACACAATATGGGGAGTTGAACCTAGTGTTTCTAGAGGGAGTAGCCTCTAGAAGTCCACATGGGAGTGTTATGTGTGACAGACATTCTCCAGATCATACTCCTCTTTGAAATGAGTTGAGTTGATTTGTGAGGACACTTATCCAATAAAGGATAAGTGGGACACTTATCCGAGAAGGGATAAGTGCATTTGGGATTATAGCCCAACGTCCCTTGTGGAGAGCACATGAGGACATGTCAAGGGAGTTGACCTTGACGTTACACACTATGGGGAGTTGACCCTAAGTGTTCCTAGAGTGAGTAGCCTCTAGAAGTCCACATGGGAGTGCCATGTGTGACAAACATTTTTCTACTATGGTGGTTGTGTACCACTGGCAGAGACGGTGTGTCTCTGGACAATAGTTGTGTACTACTATCAAAAGATACCTCCCCGGATAAGAGGGAGTTTTGATGTTTCAGCATCAGGCGGACTTTATCCTAGATTGGGTTGCAGACCAAGGGAGATAGGATACATTGATCATAAAGGTGCACTTGTGGTAAATGGGCCCAGACGTAGTCCTTCCTTGATCATGACAAGGAATAATATGGACTCGAGGTGCTTGAAGTGCTTTCCATGTGTCAAATAGAATTAGGATGACATTCACTCATAGGTGTGTACTTGTGGTGAAAGATCTCGGTGTGGTATTTGTCCTAGTCATGGTGATTTGACAAGAAATAATAAAGTCTCAAGATGTTATATTCTATTACATGCAGACCCAAAGTGAGATTTATATTAGAGAGAGTTCATTGGCTCGGAGGGAGAGCTACAAAAGGAGTTTCTCCTCAGTTCAGGAGGGAGAGAGACATCTCCCTAGACTGACAGACAAGTGTCATGAGTCTAGGGTGAAGTTTGTATACTTCAAAGACAAGTTTGGCATGATGCAGAATGTCTCCCTCATTGAGAGGGAGTTTTGATGTTTGGACAACATCGGGAAGACATTCTCTTAGAATAATAATTAATAATATAATTATTGATTATCAAATATCATATATAATAAGTAAATGATAATAATAAATATTTATTGATTATTCAAGGGAAGCATCCTTTCATGGATGGTCACCATATGTTCCCTATATATGGAACACTCATCATTGTAATAATATATCGATCATATCTCATATGAAGAAAACACGGCATGCTATTAGAGCGAGACTGGGCTTGACTCCTTCACAAGAGGGCCCAGGAAAACGAGAGCAGAGTAAAATGTTGGGAGTGTTAAATTTATGAGGTTGTTACAATCTCTATGTACAACATATTTACTTTTTTACTCCTACCTAAATTATAGAAAGAATTTCATAAATTATGGTGGGAAGTAATTTCTAGTAAAAATGTCTAATTACCTAAATATGAGGAATGTACTGCATATTTACTTCTACCTATATTTATGCAAAGAATCGCATGAATTATGGAGGAACAATTTAACAAATTCAAATTCTATGTGGATGGATTATAACCAAATTAATATTTGGGAAGTTACGGTGGTATTTTCCAACTACTTATAAGAAAGAAATATTAATTTAATTTTAAATTTAATTTTTCAAAGAGACGTGTCTTTTTTGGGTCAATCTAATATTACTATAAAAAGATACTTGAAAGACACAACAATAGATACACATATTTTTTCTCTCTCACACGTGGGATAAGTGATCTAAGGAAGAGACTAAGAAGTTGAAATTTTCAGAGTTACTTAGTGATGTTCTAGTGTTTACTAAAGTAATATTGTATATCATTGGAAGTAATTACCACTTGCGTAAAATTGTGCTTGTTTAATTTAACACTAGAACATCAACATGGTTAGTCGTATGACATTGAGTATATGGTGGATGTGTGTTGGTAGTCGTATGACATCGAGTATATGTTGGTTGTGTGTTGGTAGTCGTATTACATCGAGTATATGATGGATCTGTGTTGGTAGTCGTATGACATCGAGTATATGATGGATATGTGTTGGTCATAGTAGAAGACATATTTTTTGGAGGGTCATTGTATATAGTTGTGCACAAGATAAATTGATATCCTCTAGGAGATTCTTTTTGTAATTCTTGTTTCTTGTTCGGGGAAGGTTGCAAGTAATAGCTCTGAGAAGGAGCCATAATGATTGTCCCAGGAGGCAGACATGGAGGGAAAGACCTTCCAACATGATATCAAGGAGAGACGTTTCCAGACATGATGCTCAGAGACATGAAGTCTCTGGGAGCAATGTACCTCCCAGGACGGGACCATGCCAAATAGAAAAGACAGTTACAATGATCATGGATACAGCGAGTCAAGACTGACTATATAACAACTATGGTAGATCTAGTAGAGGAGGAAAACACACTATGAGACTCAGAGGGATCAGGTGTAGCAGTCCAAGTACATGAGTTGAGCCATGAGATGTTGAGGAAGCAGGCATGGAAGCAGTAGTGGTGTATGTAGAGGCACTCCCAAAGAGGGAGGAAGTACTACATCCAGATGGAGTAAAGATTGAGTTACCTCCAAAGGAGGAATATCTACCTTCAGTGTCAAAGGGAGAAGAGACAGAGGAGGAGTCACCTCCAACTCCAAAGGGAGTGTTGATGTTTTTCAACTTACTGAGACATTGGTTTCATGAGGGAACCTCAATATATCAAGTATGGTCCAAGATGACTTAGCATGATCAGCATTTACCTATGTTTATGTGGGAAAAGGCATCCATGACTGCAGTGTATGTTTAGAACAGAATTCCTCATAATACTTTAAGGAACATGACGCTCGAGGAGACCTTCACCGAAGTGAAGCCTGAGGTTGGACACTTCAGGATATTTGGGTGTCCATTATACATTCATGTACCCAAAGAGAAAAGGATCAAGCTAGACCCTTCAAGTAGAAAGGGTACATTTGTGGGGTACAATGAGTCTTTGAGGGCATATCGGATCTACATCCCTGGTCAGAGACAGATTGAGGTGAGAAGATATGTCACCTTTGAGGAGGAGGTATCCTTTAAGAGATCTAGAGTATCTCACATGGTGATTGATCAAATTGATCTAATTGATCTCGTTGATCCTATAGCTCCAGTTGATGTTCCGAGAGATATTGCAGTAGGTCAAAAGATACCTACATGGGCTCGTCAAAATCTACAAGAGGAAAAAGGATATGCATCTCCTCATGGTACCTTTCGAGTGAGAAAGAGACCTCAGAGATATTCATTCTATGCCATAGCTATGAACCACATCATTCTTTTTGAGCCTTTCTGTTATGAGGAGGAAACTAGTCATCCAGTATGGAAAGATGTCATGATGGAGGAGTACCAATCCATCATGAAGAATGATGTGTGGGATATTGTTCCAAGACTTGAGGGGAATTATTTAGTGACTTCCAAATGGATCTACAAGATAAAACACATAATTGACGGGAGCATCGAGAGGGAAAAAATTAGATTTTTTGCTAGAGGATTCTCTCAGGTGTAGGGAATATATTATGAGGATACATTTTCTCTTGTTGCTCAATACACTTCTATCCGGATAATTATTTCCCATGCAGCATCCATGGGTTGGAAGTACATCATATGGATGTAAATAAAACCTTTCTCAATGGAGAGATTGAGGAAGAAGTATATATCGAGTAGTCAGATGGTTTCATGATACATGAGAAGGAGTCTCATGTGTGCAAGTTGAAGTAGGCCTTGTATGGAATCAAGCATCCACCTCGAACTTTGTATGCGAGAATTGATGGACACCTGATGATTTTTGGGCTTCAGCAAAAGTGTTTTTTATCTCATCTTGTACTACAAAACTGTTAATGGTGAGTCCCTAATTTTTGTCCTCTACATTGATGATTTATTCCTCACCGGTACAGAGAGCCTTATTGTTGAATGCAAGTATGTGTTGTCCTCTAAGTTTGAGATGAAGGACCTTTGTATAATGCACTACTTCTTGTGGCTAGAGGTGTGGTAGAGAACAGATGAGATCTTCTTGAGTCAAGGGAAGTACACAATTGAGATATTGAAGAAGTTTGGGACGTTGAAGTTGAAGCCCGTGGCTACACCAATGGTTATGAATCCGAAGAAACTAAGTCTGTCTTCTTTCGATTCTGAAGAAATTGATTCGACTATGTACAGATAGTTGATTGGATCATTGATGTATCTAGTTAATACCAGACCAAATGTTTTCTATGCAGTGAGTGCACTCAGCCGATTTATGAGTCAGTCGAGATACACACAGTGGATTGTTGTGAAGCATGTGTTGAGATACCTGCGAGGCACAGTTGGACATGGTATGAGATATACTTCTAGTATTGATATGATATGGCGGGAATATATTGACTCTGATTAGGCAGAGAGCGCAGTGGTAGGAAAGAGCACCTTCGAGTGTTGCTTCACTTTGGGATCTTCCATGGTTTTCTAGTGTAGGAGGAAACAAACTTATGTGGCTTTGATCACAGTAGAAGCAGAGTACATTGCATTAAGTATGTCATTCCGTGAAGCAGTGTGGCTTTGCAATCTCTTTGCAGATTTATCCGAACATGTGTTGGATTCCACCATTATTCATTATGGTAACCAAAGTTGTGTGAAGATATCACAGAATCCAGTGTTTCATGACAAATTGAACCACATTTAGATCAACTACCATGACATATGAGACATGGTGTAGAGGAAGGAAGTATTGGTGCAGTACCTTCCTACAGAGAACCAGGCTGTTGATTTTCTTACCAAACCATGACGAAGTTCAAGAACTTACATGGAAAACTTGGCATGGCATAGAATGCTTCCCTCGCTGAGAGGGAGTGTTGATGTTTGTATCTTCCTGAGACATTATCCATATCATACTCCTCTGTGACTGAGTTGATTTGTTCTGTGATGACACTTATCTGACAAGGGATAAGTGGGACACTTATCCGAGAAGGGATAAGTGTGTTTGGGCTTATAGCCCAACGTCCCTTGTGGAGAGAACATGAGGACATGCCAAGGGATTTGACCTTGATGTCACGCACTATGGGGAGTTGGACCTAGTGTTTCTAGAGGGAGTAGCCTCTAGAATTCCACATGGGAGTGATATGTGTGAAAGACATTCTCCAGATCGTACTCCTCTATGAATTGAGTTGAGCTGATCTATGAGGACACTTATCCGAGAAGGGATAAGTGGGACACTTATCCGAGAATGGATAAGTGTGTTTGGGCTTATATCCCAACTTCCCTTGTGGAGAGCACATGAGGATATGTCAAGGGAGTTGACCTTGACGTTACACACTATGGGGAGTTGACCCTAAGTGTTCCTAGAGGGAGTAGCCTCTAGAAGTCCACATGGGAGTGCCATGTGTGACAAAAAAAATTCTACTATGGTGGTTGTGTACCACTGGAGGAGATTGTGTGTCTCTGGACAATATTTGTGTACTACTATGGAAAGATACCTCCCTAGCTAAGAGGGAGTGTTGATGTTTCAACATTGGGCGGATCTTCTCCTAGATTGGGTTGTAGACCAAGGGAGATAGGATACATTTATCATAAAGGTGCACTTGTGGTAAATGGACACAGAGATAGTCCTTCCTTGATCGTGACAAGGAATAATATGGACTCAAGTTGCTTGGAGTGTTTTCCACGAGTTAGTTAGCATCAAGATGACATTCACTCACAGGTGTGTACTTGTAGTGAAATATCCTGGTGTGGTCTTTGTCCTAGTCATGGTGATTTGACAAGAAATAATAAATACTCAATATGTTATATGTTATTACATGCGGACCCAGAGTGAGTCTGATCTTAGAGAGAGTTAATTGGCTCAGAGGGAGAGTTGCAGAAGGAGTTTCTCCTCGGTTCAGGAGGAAGAGAGACGTCTCCCAATACTGACAAAAAAGTGTCATGAGTCTAAGGTGAAGTTTCTATACTTCAAAGACAAGCTTGGCATGATGCAGAATGTGTCCCTCGTTGATAGGGAGTGTTGATGTTTGGAAAACATCGGGAAGACATTCTCTTATAATAACAA
Source organism: Picea sitchensis (assembly GCA_010110895.2). Lineage (NCBI taxonomy): Eukaryota > Viridiplantae > Streptophyta > Pinopsida > Pinales > Pinaceae > Picea > Picea sitchensis. The sequence goes on along the minus strand of SNQJ01S0006940.1, from coordinate 1,533 downwards.
TTAATAATATAATTATTGATTATTAAATATCATATATCATATATAATAAGTAAATGATAATAATAAATAGTTATTGATTATTCAAGGGACACATCCTTTCATGGATGGTCACTATATTTTCCCTATATATGTAACACTCATCATTGTAATAATATATCGATCATATCTCATATGAAGAAAAAATAATAGTATCCCTATCCCTTCTCACTATGTTGATCCATGTGTATGAGCAAAATCATGGGTCACCACCAAGAACCCTTGGATTTGAGTTTACCATGTTAGTGTTGTGTTGCCTTCTCACAAGCTTCTCATTTTTTAATCAACTCCAAACAATCCTATGTATTATATCCTATCTTGTGTCTTTTCCACATCAAGGTTGACAGGGTTACAAGGAATTCCTGCATTTGTAGATTTTAAACTTGTACAATATGTACTGCAAACGGATTTTCAGTAAAAGAACAGAGAAGATAGAATGGAAAATACAAACATTACACAAATATTTTTCCCCTGGAAACCCAAAACGGGAAAACCAACATATTCTATATTCATTCATTGTGTTATATTTTTTACAATACAATATACATATAGGAGCCAGCAGCATCCAAAACCCTAACCCAATGACCTGGATTAGTCAACAACCCTAATTCCTTAACCAAAAATAGAAAAACCGTCGCCAAAAAACCATGTGCCGAAAAACAACCTAAATATGTGACACTACCACTCATGCAAATAATATAACACATATCCAACATTCTTCCACTTGTTGTTTTCTTTGCATACAGGAGGTTGCAAGGTTACATAGTCAACAATCTAGGGCAACAATGCCCATGGATCCTCTACACCAAAGAACTTCTCAGTGCTCACAGATTTTGTTAATGAGTCTGCAACATTCTTCAAAGTGTCCACCTTCATCAACGATACTTTATTTTTTTCAATCATGTCTCTCACAAAGTGATATTGAATATCAATATCCTTTGTCTTTGAATGATAAGTCGGGTTCTTCGCTAGAAAAATTGTACTCTAATTGTCACACTCTATCCTTACAGCTTGTTGTACCAACCCAATACCTGAACACAATATTTGTAACCATATTGCTTCCTTACTTGCATGAGTGGTTTCCATGTATTCATATTTTGTAGTTGAAAGTGCCACTATAGCCTGTCTTTTTCTCATCCAATTTATTGCTCCTCCAAACAGGTTAAACACATACCCACTTGTAGATCTCCTATGATCTAGATCTTCAGCTCAGTATGCATCCACAAAGCCATGTATATCCACCACTCTGTCCAATCTCGGTCTTCCTTGGTAGCACAATCCATAGATAGCAGTGCCACGCAAATACCTGAAAACCCTTTTTGTTGTTGTCCAATGTTCCTTCCTTGGTTTTGATATATACCTGCTCAAAACTCCCACTGCATGTGCAATGTCCAGTCTAGTACAGACCATTGCATACATCAAACTGCTAACTTCACTCGCATAAGGAACATGAGACATGTCTTCATCCTCTTCTTGTGTCTTGGGACACTGATCCAC
>SNQJ01S0006939.1:313110-331237 GCA_010110895.2 Picea sitchensis | reverse complement strand
CGCAGAATGGGACTTCGCCCCGACGAAGCTATATGACCGTTGGAGGCGCCCCGACCGTTAGAATGACGCTCAAGAACGGTTAGAAAATGAATTTATGGGCGTATGGACCTCTTTTTTACGTTGAGAGTGCACCATAATGGACACATTCATATTGATGGAAGCACTCCTGGTCGTTGGAAGAATCTGTTACGATGCCTCGCTTATTTAACTTGTTGGTCGTTGCGTCAGGACCACTTTTTGCTACCCGTGATTAACTGAGCCAAGAAGAGAATTGATTTTGTGTCGAGCTGTGTTATCAGAAACTAGACATCGTTGTTCGTTTGTCTACCCCTCTTATCCGTTCGCCTACCCTGACCTGTCTGTTTAAAAGTTAGAATGTCGGGAAAACCTAGTGAATTAGAGAAGTATGTCAAGGAAGTCCTCAAGAAGCTAATGGCTGACAGATCATTATCTGAAGGTGTCCAGGCATCGTCGACTAGGGAACTGCAAGCTTCCCCTTCAACTGGACGTCATTCTATCCATGTCAACCCTGTGACTGAGCAATGAAGTAAGCACCACGGTGATTTGGCTAATGTGAAGCATATCCCATCCATCCTACCAGAGTATATCCCACCTTTGGTTGGCATAGTTAATCGCGACAACATCCCACGAGATTTTGAGTACACTGTATTCACCGTGTACATTCCGAAAGGAATATGCGTATTCAAGAGTTAGTTAGGACAGATCTCACTACTAAAGAACAACGACTTCAATTTAGGAGACAAGAAGAACTATGATATGCTAGCACCCCACTGCTACTTGACGAAGTTAACTGGGAAGAAGCCTTGCCTCATGTCCCATCCATGGATTAAGGTACTGGCGCAATCCATCGTGCTAAATGTGATGAAGATTCCCCATTTTGGTCGCCACCAGGAGGTTAACACTTGCGTTAAAATCCTCCTGTCGTGCTATCATGGCAGATACCTATGGCTTGACCAAAGAATTACTGTGCATCTGGCGTTGATACACCATATCACAGGATTAAGCATGAAGGGACCTAACCCTGAGCAGTTTTATCCAAGGAAGGCCTCGGACCACTCCCTGACATAGCGCATAAAGGAAGCTTACAGAGAAGTCAAAAAAGGAAAGTGAGGTTACAAGGTAGCCTGTATACAGGATGGCGTAGTGCGCCTAACTTTCCAACTCATAGCTGGCAATATTTTAAGGAAAAACTGCCCCACACAGGTCACCGAGTTCGTGGTGGACCTTGCAAGAAAGTGTGTGGAGGGAAAGCAAATGAAATGGGTGAGTTACCTTGTTAATGAACTAGAGAAATATTGTTGTGAAGCCCAAGATTTGGGATATGAATTCCACTATAGCTGGATGATCATTTTGATTGCATTTGTTGCCTGGAAAATGCTTAAAGGAGCCACCTTCCCATAGATCGAGCTCTCAGAGTCGTTGGCCACTAGGTTTTCCACCTTGTGGTACACCAATGACATGATGAAGTAGTGGCATTCTAATGTCGTGTTTCATGCATACTATCAGCAACTGAATTTTTCCATTAAATCATTTTTGCGCATGACACTGCGCACCCTGCACTAGTACTGTCCAATAGAAAAGTTCTGCGCAAATCCACATTTCATCTACATCACTGTGCACCGAGACGAGAACCAAGAAGAGTTACAATCGTACTACAAGATAACAGATGAAGACATGGAGCAGATTACAAAGGAGTGGCCGAAGGAATTCCTTATACACATCGTTGATGCAGAACTCTCCGACACTGACACCATAGGAAGCCCCATAGTCACCCGGGTCGAGCATGTCAGACAGTCCAGTGGGACGACGAAGAAGAAAAAGCAGGAGGAAGTCCAGGATATAGAGACTTATGAGGAGGACAACGCTTATGAGGATAATGGATCTAAATCAACAGGAGGAGGAGGAGATGAAGTAGAAGGATATGGAGGAGGAAATGAAGGAGAAGAAGAGAAAGGAGGAGGCAAAGCTACATCGCCTGCAGATCCCCCTATTGGAACAATACCACCGCAGAAGAGGAAGGTGTCTCCAAACAAACCTTCAACAAGGAAGAAGACACGTGCTAATAAGCCCCAGTTAGAGGCCACGCTCATGGAGGACGATATTAGTTTGTTCCATGGAGCTATGGAGGACACTTCTGAGGACATCTTGCAGAGATATGGAGCGAAGCAGGAAGAGCTATATGGAAGGGTCGAGAAGGAATTGAAGGAAGTACAACAAGCTATTTGTTTGGTCCGCGTAGTACCTACTGTGCCCTCCTCATCACAGATTGCAGAATTGGGGGATGAACCAGCCCAATTGAGAAGACTTGCAAATGCGACAAAAGATTGACTTCAAAAATTCCATGAAGAGAAGGAGAAGGCTACATAAGCCTTGAAACAAGAGAAAGATGAAGCCTTAGAACAATTACGAGTAGCGCGGTACAGTGTAGCTGCCTATCAAAGTGAAAGAGAAGAGTTTCAAGCGATGCTGCAGGAGGAAAAAGCCCAACTACAGAGAGAAAAGGAGCAGTTGCTTGCAAAGAGGGCCACGGTCAAAGAGGTAGTGAGTAAAGCATGTCACTTTGTGCTAGGCTTGGCATAGGAGGAACAAGAGTCGGTCAAGGTTCAAGTAGTGAAGCTCACTGAGACCATCTAGCAGCTTCAAGCTAGGATTACAGAATTGGAGGCTCAAGCAGTATTGAGCACCCCACAGGAGGTGCTTGACCAGAGGGAGGAAATCGCTAAGAACATAGTAGTAAGGATAAGAGCCCTCACCTCGGAGTTCAAACAACTAAGTGATAGAAGTGCACAGACATATGAATTCCTGGCTGAGGATCCAGAGCTAAAAAAGCTGGAAGCACAACTACAGGAGGCACAGAAGCAGGCATTTTATGTGCAGGTGCAGATGAATTTGTTCACCACAGTTGAAAGAATGAAAATATCCCAGGAGCAACGCACAATACAGCAACAGATCATTTCCCTCCAAGAAAAGGTAATGGAAGTCACGCAGAAGCTGCAACCTGTGCAGGATGAAGCTTGCAAGGTGTTCAAAGAAATTGATGGACAGGGCTCACAATTGAGCCAAGTGGTTGCATCAATAGAACAACACCTAGAAGGGCCTGTTACAGAGCATACGATCCAAGAACTCGCTGAGAAGGAGACTCAGGCAAAGCAGCAAGTCGAGGCAACTCGAGTTAAACTCAAGGCCTTCAAAGCAGCATTGACTAGACCTGAGTGTTGGGGGCTTGTTGGCCCTCAACCAAGTTTTGAGGAAACCTTGGTCAGGTTTGGACCACTTTTTGGACTTCGACACATTGTTCAAAGAAGGAGCACCCAAGTGAAGTTGAGATCGTGGATCTCACTTATTTTGTGGGCTATGTGGACCAAGTAAGGGGTTTTCTAGGGTTTTTGTAATGGGTTATGGGATGTCGGCCCATGGGGTTTTCCCATGTTAGGCCTTATTATAAGGGATTGTAAAAGTATAAATAAGTAAGAATGTATTGTAGAAGGGGAGTGAGAATCCTTCGGAGCTAAGTGCAAGTAGCTTGAGTAGCTTTGTGCAAGGGAATGTAAGTGAGTAAGGCTATGTTCTTGATAGAGCATTGGCTTTGTGCCTTGACCTAGTTTTGGAAGGAGGATATGGTGCTTAGTGCACATATCTCATGTCTGATGCAAAGCTTGACTCTGTGTCTTAGTGCACATGAGTGAATGAATGTAATATTCAGACGAATAATAAAGAAGGCAAAGTGGTTGGTGGACGTAGCCCCACACTAGGGTGAACCATGTATATCTTGTGTCTTAGGTTTGCTCTGTGTTGTGTTGTTTATGTTATGAATCTGCTCAGTGATTTGATTATTATGTATGATAGATATATATGTTGTTTCTTAGTGCTTTACTTGTGTTAAGGATAAATGAATGTTAGATCTAACTCAGTGCTAAGTGCTCAGGATATATAATCATTTATTGTTACTGTGTCGATCTATCTTTGGGTATGTTCTGCGATGTTAATCAAGCTAATGAACTAATGCATCTCACCTTTTAAGTGTTAATATAATGCTCTGTGAAGTGTTGTTATCACAGATATGTGTCCCAACTTGGTTACAGACACCTGCGTCATGTAACCCCCCCTGTTTCTACCTCGGGTGAGACTTTGCCTGCTTCTCAGGTGTCACCGAAAGGGCCGGTAGTTAGGGTTTTTTTGGTGCGCTGTTAGAGTTGAACCCTGGGTCTACCCCTGTGCCAACAAAAAATTTTGCATGTTTTCAAAATTTTCTAACTAACACATATTATGATTCAAGCAAATGCAAATAAATCAATATGTAAATAAAGTATGAACATACAAATAAATGCAACTAGACTACCATGAAAAAACAAATGCAAATGCAAGAAATAAAATGACCTACCTACTTACATGGGGCCCATGGCCCTAAAGAAGTCAGGTTTCGTTGATGTAGGGTCGGAGGATAGACCCATCAACTAGTAATGACATCTTCCTCCCATCCATGGTAGATAAATAGTAAGTACCTTTCTCAGACTTTTTGTCGACGGTGTAAGGGCCAAGCGATAAAACTTCATTCTTCTTTTTGTACTTTGGCTTTCCCTTTCTATTATCCCACATGAGCGCAAGGCTTCCTTTATCAAATTCAATATTAAGGCATGTCTTCAATGTAAGGGTGAGTAGATGGACCTTCCTTGACCATTTTCTTGATATCTTTTTCTCGCTCTTCATATTTCTTAAGTATTTTGATGGACCCTAGATCCTTACCCTAGTATTCTACAAGATTCCCTTTGTATTTGTTTGTCTTTGGGATTAATGTATCCATACAATCCTATTCTGAAAAAGGAAAATCTGAAGGACAATATTCAACAATGTGAGGTCCTATATCATACTCATAATATCGATTGGGTCCATTCGGATCAGCCACATGATTCTTAACAACATGTTGATTGTATAATATCTCAAATGTCCCATATCCCATAGGGATATGTACATGAGTAAGATCCACACTGAGAAAACCACCAAGGGTGGCAGACCAACTTCTTGACAAGAGCGTGCCCCAAGCATCTGGAACATCAATCACTATTATACTCATGGTGAGGTTGATATGAGTAAAATATTGAAGGTACACATCTACATCTTCTATGAGACCATATACCTTTACTTTTCTTGAATCAATGCCACAAACATTTCCATAAGGGCGAGTTTTCTTCAAACCAAGTTGCTTCATGACCTTTAGAAACATGACATTTGTCGAAGCTCCATAATCCAACATACAATTATTCAAGTGATAACCATTTATACCCACAAAAATATAAAAAAGAGGATTGTCCTCTCCTTTTCCTCCATGATACATAGTATTTAGGATGACCATAGGATCTCCTTCTTCATATTGTACCTTTAATGCCTTCAAAACTTCTCTTCTTACGGAAGGAATCTTTCACATCTCTACCACAGGTACCGACATATTCATCTTTCCCATCATGTTGGGTACATCCATATTCAGATGAAGCTCTTTGTTTGATGGTGCAAGTCGTGGAAGCAAGTCATGAACTAGTGTTGGAGGAGGTGGAGGAACTTCCATGCTAGATAGAGAAGGTGGAGGAGCATCCTTCTTTGTTTCTTGGGGTGGTGGAACTGGTACTTTGTTCCTCCTTGAGTAAGTTAGGATTTCCTTTTTTCTCAACTTATCATTCAGATCTTCATCCATTTGGTTCAAAACTTCCAAACAAGCTCGTCTAGCTTCCCTCTTCTTGAAATCTTCAAGTTTTTCTTTAGTGACACCGACGTACTCATCATCCTAGAGAGTGAAGATTGTATCAACGAAGCTTAGCATGTTCATGGCGCCTAGATATTCTTCTTTTGTCCATCTCAGACAATCATCCTCTGAATGAGGTTCTTGGAAAGGTAGACACCACAATGATCCCTCCAAGTTGATCATCCCAATAGGATCCAAGGTTTCAGGTGCCTTGGCTTCCTAATGTGACCTTGGTTTCCATCCTATGTTTGGTTGTCTAATAAACTGAGGTTTAGAGGAATGGTGATACCTCTCCAAAGTTGTCAACTTGTTCATGATCTGATTTTGAGTTTGGATGGACTGGTTGTTCATTTGATCCAACTTCTAAGTTATGAGTGCAATTAGATCCTGGAATATGTTGGTTGAATTCTTTATCTTTGGTTATGTCTTGACTCAAGGAAACTAAAAGGGCCTGATTTTTTAGATAATGAGATGTTCCTCAATCTAAGCACTATATTCTCTGGCCTTTGTCAAATTGTTAGGCATCCTTTCTTTCAGGATAAAACCGAACTGTCCTTCAAAATCATTCAAGTAAAGGAGGAGAGTAGTTTCATCTGATGGACATACATCCTTTGGGATTTGACTGCATAAATTGTCAAATCTAGTGTCAAATCCCTTCACTGTTTCATTTTATTTTGTTTTAATTTCATTGAATTGCATCAATAACATTCAATTGTCCTTCCTTTTTTTCCATCTTTCCTTGAACAACTTAGAAAAATATTCATAAGATGCCAAGTGGTTGTTAGGTAATCCTTTATACCACTTTCTAGCATCTTGATCGAGAGACATAGCTAATAGCTTCATTGCAACATCTTCATGTTCCATACCATTGTCTTCCATGGCCACACCAATAGCTTCGAGGTGCTCTTCAAGTGTGATAACGTTATTCCTGGTGAACTTCGGCAACCATTTGTGACTCTTTAGGAATTGCATTGGGATAACCAGGGATGGTGGCCAGATTCAAATGCTTGTAAAGGCTACTATCCCAAGTGTGAGCCATTGGAGCAAGGGGAAGGTTACCTTGGAACAAGGTTTTGACAATGGGGGAATTATGAGGATGCTTTCTTCAGTAAACCTTGGAAGCCTTGAATCTTCCTTAGGGAAAGGATTTGGGGAAAGGTGGGTTCTTAGGTTATGGAGTCGCCAAAGGAGCTTATAAATTTCATCAAAAGGGAAGAGGGAACTTCCCTCAGGTGGACTCACTAGGAAAGTTAGAGGAAGGCTTTGGGATAACTTTCCAAGTGTCATTATGGGTTGAAAAGGATTCAAAATCCTCCCTGGAAATGGTGCCAAAATGTTATCACACAGATTGTAGTTTGGGAAAATCCCAACCCAAACCACAAAGGTGTGACAACTATGGGACTATTTACCCACTGTCACCTTAAATAAACATTCCCCTCACTTTAGTGATGATAGAATCACCACAAGGGGGGAATCTCGGGTGACCCTAGTGGGATTGTGATGGAAAGTGAAAAGAGATGAAGGATGCCCCTATATATCAAATTCAAGGGTGGTGAGAAGGCTCAAGAATGAGTCGTGTGAGACGGTGAGTGGTTTCCAAGGTAGTGTACCTGCAAAACAATGTCAAACCTGCCTGGAACAAGACAATGTATAGTAATAGAAGCCTCAAAACCAATGGGAATGCAGCAAGAAACCTTGCTATCCCAAATTGTAGCAGTATGGAAATATATATATCAGCAATAAATGATAATAAAATATTCAAATTATACCATCAAGATCAAGTGCAATATACTGGAAACAAAGCTAGCAATGAGTAGATAAATTTCCAATGATTAAAACAAGACTTTGATAGCAATTAGAGGGTTGTTGGTTAATGTTGTCAGCAATATTTGTAATAGCCTTATGGCTGTAGCAAATATTTTCTACAGCAACAAGTTTTAGCCACTAAAATCAACAAACAATCCATCCAAACAATAACAGTTAACTAGTAAATTAATTATGACAGCTTGCAAGTGAATTTTAGTAGTAGAAAAATGAGAAAAGAGTGAGATAAAGATGAGTTTGTTGCAGCCCTATTGGTTGTAGCATAGATATTATAAAAACAATGATATCACTTGGCTAATCAAGATTCCCTTAGGGCATAAAGTAGCTTAAAGCATGTAAAATTAGATTCCAACTTGAACAATTGCAATATCTCGAGAAATCATGTATACCAATGCATGAATATTCAATCTCCAATGCAAGTAGATTAGTGCCTTATATTTTGGGTTATGGGATCTCTTGTTCATGAGCTAGGGTTTATTACTTCTCTAGGGGTGTAAGCCTTTTTACTCCCTAGAGAAAACAAACCTTACCAAGGTAAATCTACAAGGGTGTAAGCCCTTTTACTCCTTGTAGCAACCTTTGCAAAATAAATGTTTTTCATAAAAACAAAGATAGATCATGATGGAGGGTGTATGCCATTATAATCCTCCAAGGGTTTGAAAACATTAACCTTAAAACCAATAAGAAACAACATAATTACAGAAATTTCTTACCTAATTCAAGAGATAGCATGAAAAACCCTTACTTATCAAGAATATTCCACCACATTTCCAATAAAAGAAGCATCAAGAGGCAGCGCTAGCCTTACTTCATCAATAGACAATTAAAAGCATCCACAATACACCAAGAGAGAGATAGAGAGAAATTCCCAAGTAGGGCGAAAATTTCAACCAAGAGAGTATGTAATTCTCAAAACCATGATCTTAAAATGAGAGTGGCATGACCTTTATTTATACAAGGTCATCTAACCCTAATTCATCCACTTTAATTTGTCCAAAAAAAACATAAGAGGACAAACCCTCTAATTTTTCTCTACAATTCACAAATATGAAATAAAATTAAATTAAAATCCCCCTTAGGGCTGACGTCATGACCTAAAGGGTGGTGTTAGGCCTCCAAGAGAGACGTCGAGCCTCTAGGTGAAAGATGTTGGGCCTCCAAAGGCCATGTTTCACCTCGTCATGTGCTAGAGTGACCGACAATACATCTCTCTCCATCAATCACATCACATCACCACCATCATCATCAAAACCTCATCATGACCCCATCAAAAAGGTTACGTCAAAGGCTAGGGTATGACATCCTAGGCCTCCCAAAGCCAACATTTAGGTGCAAGGGGCCACAATGTGATCATCTCATGTTTTCCAAGTGCCTCCAAAAGAAACATTCATATTCCCAAGTGTGCAATGAGTGGGGGCACATCACCCAACCTGTGGGCTTCAAGCCCCTATGAAGGTCCAAGTGACCTAGTTCCTCCATGGAAAAGCTTTCACGTGGAAAGGTCCTACAAAGACAAACAAGTACGCCCTCCAAGGGTCCACAAGTCACATGTATCATGCCAAGTAATCCATATCTAATAAAATAACCACCCAAACATGTGCATCAAATCCCCCCTTTTCAAAATAAACAAATACTTAAAGAGCTTATGCAAATTGCCAAATTTAAGTATCGAAGGGTTGTCATGGTACCCTATTGGGTAGGTCATTCCTCAATTCAAGGAGTGTTTCCCAAGAAGACCCTTTCTAAGTCATGTAAAAGAGTATGAGGTGGATGGGGGTGTGACTTTTTCGCATGGGGTTTATTGACATAAAAGGGATCATATTGTTTCATTTATTGGTGCCTTTGTAAAGGGTGTGTTGCATCCTCATTTGAAATGCAACCTTTTTTCAAGCCTTGTATTTTCCATTAATTGATTAGATTCCAAAGCATTGAGTGCTATGTGCAATGGAAAGTAAGGAGCATCGCAATTCCCCTTGAATATAGGAACACATAGAGTGTCATGTGCAAAGAAAGTAAAATACACTGCAAAATGCATTCCCTCAACAAGCATGACATTTATTAATTATGTGTTTTTTTTTACAGATCCTTTATTTTTATGGATAATCATTTCATTTCTCTCAGTACCTTAAGGTGAGAATCTAGAGGATAATATACGAATTTTATCTTTTTCCATCTACAAGGACCTTCAGCGCCTTCTTCCCATGAAATGAGGTACAATCCCTTCTTGGATCAATATGCCCAAAAACCCAAAAGGTGAGGAAACGAAATGGAAGAAGTGTGGAAAATGATAATTATGTGTGGTAATCGTAGGATGACACTTTAAGGAGACCCCTAGTTGTATCCATTTTCGCAAGGGTGACCCACTTACTAGGACAACATGTCAACCACCAAGGTGAAATGAGGCAAAATGCATAATTTCCAAGCAAACATTTTCAAAGTCGAGAAAGGACCATCTGCAACATGTTCAAATTCTTCAATTATTAAAATGATGCGTACCATGAGACCGGACTTGTTACCTCATGTAACAAGACATGTTGTCCTCTATGAGCCAAGCTAGTGTGGTGGACATTGTTGTTGGCAATCGATGGTTATGTGTGACTAGAGGAGGGGCTTTGTCTGCTCATATGGATTTTGACACTCCATGTCTGCAACCTACGGGCCTAGCGACATCATATCCTTAGTTACCACTAGAAATGGGGGTAACAGGTCCTAGCACCTTTTGCCTTCTCTTTATTTTTTATTTTCTCTATTTTGTCTCTTGTTTAGGTCCCCCTCCTCGCAACCCCAAAAAAAACGATGTTCTAGATTTAGGATAGATTGGTAAAATTATGGTTAAGGGTTTGTTTAAGTTAATGCTTCCCTCTCATGATGTGTTATTTGCAATAGAAATCTTAAAAAACAACAATATGTTGACTAGGAGGAATTATTTGAAGTACATGCACAACTTGTTAGAATATGGTGTAAAAAGATGAAATGTAGGAAATCAAATTAACTTTTGGAATATATAACTTTTATTTCTGGAAAAATTGTAAAACTTCGAAAAATTCATGTTCTTATAATAGTGTATGTTACTTTCCTCTAAATATAATGCATATGTTTGTGTTAAGACATTGATTTAGCACCTAAAAGATGGAATTTACTGAAACAAAATAACATAGTTGTAGATACTAGTTAGTTCCTATGCATCGGTATTGAACATTTTTCAATGTTATTTTTATATTTTTACTAAATCAATAAATTCAATGAAGCCCTAAACTTACAAGGTCAAGCATTAAGATTGAGTTTGAAGGTCTTAACCTAATCAATCAGTTTATTTTTTTTAGTGTGTAGGTCTTGATTTGTACTTATGAACCATATATTTTTTTTTTTCCAAATGGGCGAGGCAATAAAAAGTTACAATAAAAACAAAAGATCTATGCATTTTAGAATTATGATATATATAAAAATAAAAATGAATAAAAAATAGAAAACATATTTATTTCCTTTATATATATATATATATACACACACACACACACACACACACGAAGATCTATAAGTGTGTGTAGTGTCAACAATGATGAATATGTGGACCATATTTAAAAATCTCGTTGAAAATAGAGATAATAATAGGGAGATGGAAAATGAGTGTTTTTGCTTATGCAACTAGAACCACCAAGTTTGTATCTCTAAAGATCAAACCAAAGCACCCAACTCATCCAAGACGTAGAGGAAAAGACACAATCCCACATATTTTTTTGAATTTACAAAAATGTGTGCATGTTATTAACACGCGTGCATTATTTTTACAAAAATAAAAACCCTGTAAAACTTTGTCACCCTAACACGTTTCAAAAGGAAACCTTTATCACTAAAACCTTATTTTAGGGGAAGAGGACCTATTTTCCTCTCTCATGCCTAGTTAAGGCCCCTAGACCCACCCCTTTTGCACAAAACCACCTAATGGATCCTAAAATACCACTCAAGGTGAAAGACCACACAAAGAGGGCATGTGTTGTGATTAGAGGCCTTGTTCACAACACCTACGACCTAGAAGATTCATTTTCTTGCAACAGACCCTTAATTTCCTTTTTAACTATGGTCTAGGCCCTAGACCCTCACTATTTCCCAAAACCAATTAATGGCAACCATATCCCACTTAGAGTCAAAATATCCCATAAAAGGGTCTTATGTGGTGTTTCAATGCATCTTTCACAACACGTGAGCCCAATAAGATTTATTAAACACCTAAGGCATGTGTTATCCTTACTTGATCATTTTCAAGAGCCAAAGACCCATCAGTCTTATTGAAACATCACAATGTCCCCTAATAAACCACTAATAGTTGAAAGATCCCTAAGAAAGTGAAAGTTTTATGTATTGTGGGGCTTTTTCATGGAGATTGAGCCTAACAAGTGTCATTTAGGGCATAAGGCCCTTTTTATACTCCCCTAATATTGGTTAACAACAAACATAGTCATGGCACCCATAGTACATTTTATTTGGTAGATGAAGTGAAAGGGGAAAATAACTTAGATTGGTTAGAATGTCACACCAGTAGTGTGAGGACCTTTAAACCTTTTGGGAGAGGAGAAAAAGAGCTATTTTACCCTGAAAAGACTCCAAAACCACTGGTATTAGCATGCTTAAGCGCAAATCATTCTACTCCATATACGTGCATATGTTATTTTTTCATTCCCCTTCCCTGCTTCTCTTGGAATCAAAAGAATGAGGGAAACTATGAGATTCTTCCCACCCACACCTTAAGATTGAAAAGGCTCTTAAGAAATTGGAGGTGATTGATACCCTACAATGGTCATATGTTTTCATTCAAGGACTCATCCATGGTGCTTGAACCTAAGAAGCAAAGATTGAAAACGCTCTTAAGAACTTTGAGGCGATTGATACCCTACAATGGTCACATGTTGTGATTCAATGACTCATCCATGGTGCTTGAACCTGAGAATCAAGGTTTAGGGATGGAGGCTTTGGTTTCCTCCCTCAACTATGTCAAAGACCAGAGACAGATCCATGATGACTAAGACCTCATAATGGCACCCATACTTAACTCAAATGCAAAGGACTCAATGTAGAGGGCTTGTGTCATGGTTTATATGTGATGATGTTGCTTAAGCTCAGGAAGGTTCAATTAGGGGCTAAGGTCATGGTTTCCCCTTTGACCATGTTTATGCCTCAACACTCATTTCTAATGCACAAAACATAGTCATGACGCTTGTATCCCACTTAGAGGTTAAATACCCCCTACATAGTTCTCATGTGTTGGTTTGAGAACTTGTTCAAGGGTATTGACCTCAAGAAGCTTCAATAAGATCCCAAGGCACATGTTTTAATTATTTGAACATAATCAAGGCCCCATGACATATCCATGGTCACATGTGGTGGTCCAAGGACATGCTCATGGTGCTTGATCTTGAGAAGCTATGTTTAGGGTCAAGGTTGTTGTTTCCCTCCCACAACCATGATCAAGGGATTGAGGTTGTAATTTCCCTACCACAACTATCGTTAAATCCCTAAGATCCCTCCACAGTGCACAAATCATCTTAATGGCACTCATAATGAACTCATAATCCAAAAATCCCCTAGTGAGGGCTTGTGTCATGGTTTCTAGGTGTCGTTTATGGAACTTAAGCTCAAGAAGTTTCAACTAAATCTTAAGGCCCTTATTTCTCCCCTTGACCATGTTTAGGTGTCAAGACCCATTCCTAGTGCATAAAACCTACTTATGGCACCCATATCCCACCCAAAGGCTTGCAAAGAACCCTGACAAAGGACTTGTGTGTTGGTTCAAGGACTTATTCAAGGCTCTTGAACCTGATAATATTCAACAATATCTACAAACACTTATTTTCCTTCCTTGACTACGATTTAAGGGCTCATGAGCCCTTCTTAGTACACAAAATGCCCTAATGCCATCCATATCCAACTATGATGTCAAAGACCCCTAGAGAGGGCTTGTGTTGTGGTTTTCAGGTTTTGTTTATGGTGATTGAGCCTGAGAAGCTACATTTAGGGTCGAAGGCCCAAGTGTGTTCCTCCCTAGCCACAACACTTTAGCTCAAGAAATTTCATTTATGGCTTAAGCCCTGTGTTTCCCACCTTGGCCATATTTAGGTATTGACACCCATTTCTAGTGCACAAAACCTACTCATGGCACTCACATCCCACTTGAGTGTTAAATAACCTCAACCATGGACTCGAGAACCATTCCTAGTGTGGGCCCAAGACATATTCCTATTTAGGTAATGTGTTGTTGTTTAATCATGGCACCTATATCCCTCTAGTAAGATAAATATAACCTACAATAGTCATATGTGGTGATTCAAAGATGTATTTAGCACTTTATCATAAGAAGATTCAATTAGGGAAAAAGGCACTTATTATCCTCCCTTGACCTTGGTTATGCCTTGAGATCAATTCTTGGCTCACAACTAACCTAGTCATGGTCCCATATCTGACTTGGAGGTGAGTGATGCCCTACAGAGGTCATATGTGGTGGTTCAAGGACTCATCCATTCCATTGAGCCTAAGAAGTAAGAATTAGGTTTTAAGGTTCTTGTTCCCCTCCCTTGACTATGGTCAAGAACTCAAGGCCCATCTATGACACAGAAGAACTCATCATGATGGTGCTCATATTCAACTTAAATGCCAAAGAATTTCTGGAGAGGATTTGTGTCATGTTTTCTATGTGTTGATCATGGCAGTTGGGCTCAAGAAGGTTCAATTCATGCTTAAGGCCATTGTTTCCCTCTTGACCATTTTTATCCCTCGACACTCATTTCCAGTGTACAAAACCTACTTATGGTGCCTATAGCCCTTTCGAATGCCAAACGCCCCTTACAAAGTTCCCATGTGTTTGGTTCAAGGACTTGTTTATGGTTCTTGAGCTTGAGAAGCCTTAACAAGAGCATAAGATTATTAAGCTCATCAATTAGGTTTCTAATTTCACCTAAACATTGATTAATTTCCATGTATGGGTCTCATGGGGGTGGCTGGCAGTTACGGTTTGTATTCAGATCTGGGTTTTTCTCCATTCTAGCAAAATAAATAATGTGTTTAAACAATAACAATTTTTTTTTTTAAACTATTTAAATTGTATCATTTAACAAATATAAAAATGAAATTTGAATAAAACCTACCTCGAAATGAGAACTCCTCTATTGGAAAGGATGAATTCTAGCGATACCAACCTCCTACGTGGTTGTCCTCATGATATCTAGGCTAAATCAACAAGAAAACATGCATGGGTTGGAGAAAAGATGGAGAAGAAATGTCGCGGGTAGGAGAAAATGAATGGACAGGAGTCTCATATTTTTTTGTTTAATGTTTTTAGAGAGAGGAATGTGCATGCATCAATAACATGTATGTGTTTTTGAATGCACGTACATTAATAATCTGTGTGCATTTGAACATGCACATTTCTAATGTGTGTGATTTTGAACGCATGCACATTTTTTTATGTGCATGCATTTTTTTCACATAGATTCAAATCTACATAGAGGGCAACGTGGAGGTGGGCATGATGAGTGCATGGAAGTTGAACAAGGGCCAAAGCAATTAAAATAGAAACGTGTGCATAATCCTAAAGTGTGAGCACATTCTTGAAAATCACAACAAGTGCATGCTCATGTTGCAATGATTTCGAGAAGCAACTTCATGCACCCAACCTTTAAGCTTTGCAATATTCTTTCATTTAACTAGAGGAAGCCTGACGTTATCCTTTTTCCCTAACCACAAAAATCTAAACCACTTTTTTATGAGATTCTCCAAGACACCTTTAGGAATGGATGCCAAAGAATGTTGATACATAGGGATTGCTTCTAACATTGATTTGATCTTGCTTCACATACCCATTCTTGTTTCTCTTGGGATTCTAAATATGTTTTATCACATTGAAAATTGTACTAGATTTTTACATGTCTACTTCCATACATGTTTCCAAACTATATAGTTTTAACACTTCTTTCAACTTTTTAATTTCTCTTATAGAACAAATCTTAGTTTTATATTAATACACTACAAACATAGTTTGGATAGAGATTTGAACCTTACACCTCTCTTAAATAAGAAATCTTAAATGAGAAGTATTTGTTTACCAATTCACTATAAAATAATCTCTTTTCATATTATTAAAGTGTCCATAATAAAGCTCTCTTTTTAGTCATTAGGAGAAGAAAAAACATAACTTCTTATCCAAAATGTTATATAATATAGATGAAAGCATTCATAAAAACAAAAGAGTGGTAAGATACAAGGCAATCACCATAATAAGCTTCTATCAATTTGTTTAGTTATAATATACAAGTATACTAACACAACCATGTAGTTAGTATATATTAAGCACATTTATGTAATTAGCTTAATTACTATTTTGTGAAGGTTATTAGTTTTAACGATTAACTTGGTTTTTTTTTAAAGAAGGTATAAAATCTGAATTATTTATATAAATAACAATTTTACAAATGTTGGAATGTAAGTTTTCACAATTAATCATAATGTGTTCGAAACATCCAACATGTAATTGGTATATATTAAGCACATTTTTGCAATTAACTTAATTACTATTTTGTGAAGGTTATTAGTATTAATGATTAACTTGGTTTTTTTTTTTTTTAAAGTAGAAAATCTGAATTATTTATATAAATAACAATTTTACAAATGTTGAAATGTAAGTTTTCACAATTAATCATAATATGATGGAAACATCCAACATTTAGAAATTTGACACACAGTTCTTTCCAGAAATTTTACAAAACACAATTCTTTCCAGAAATTTTACAAATTAGAAACTTGACACACAGTTATTTGCAGAAATTTTACAAATGATTAGAGCATCAATTATAATGAGAGAATTACCCTTATCCATGGTTAGAGTCTTTATTCTTGTGTGAAAAAAGATAYAAGGTTCAAATTTCATGGATAAATATAGTTCAAATGGGCTTAAAGCAGCAGGGGTCTATGCAATGTGGGTAGGATACCCTCGTGTGAGCACTATAATATTAGGGAAGAAGTACAGGTGGCATCAACGTGTCATGTTCATATTATAGCTTGGTTATATACTAGATTTAAAAAATTAAAAAAATATAAAATCAATATTATAGACCGGCTATCCACGAGATTTAAAATTTAAAAAAAATCTAAAATTTAACAGAAAATAATACGATCTGCAATGCAAATACGTAACAATACGGCCGTGAATGTATGCGGTAAACGGGAAATCATAAATTTAGCGAGCTTCGGCGGAAAGAGCAAGGCCCGCTAAACCACCTGCAGCTTTTGGCTGCGTGGGGATAGCCCCAAGGTTTGTAGAACAATCATCACCGTCCGATCGACTCAAGGGCCGGGGAGGACTGTGGACGTTGACCTTGCTACGAATAGAATCGCTTAATGTAGCAGTTGTTTGTACAAACGGGAGCTTCGATCAACTGTCGTTTTCTTCTTTAGTCAGTCGCTTTCCCAAAAAAACAGAATCTAATAATTAATTAATTAAACAATAAAAAGGAATGTGCGAGGAAGCTTCCTCGAGTTTAGTGACAACAAATGTTTGTTCGTCATGGGGTGAGCAATAGCATGTAATGTTTATTCGTTCGTAGAGCTTACATGACTCATCCATGCGTATGACATCAAACGCTTTATGTATATAATTATTACATTAAATTTGAGATATTATATGTATATTTTAATATATAGAGCATTAAATGTTGATATTTATTATTCACACATAATTGTGTAATTAAATTTGATAAATTTGAAAATGATAAGAAAGTAGATTACATGAGTTTCTTGTTAAGCTGCTTTGTACGATTTTGAGCTTTCTTGAATGTTGGTCTTTCATTAGATAGGGGATTAGCCATTAAAGCTTTTTTTTTTTGCAAAAACATAAACATATTGACCATTGAGGATCAACTACTAGCTATGTTCATAACCTCTAACCTCAACTTAGATGGGTTTACATAATTTTAGAGCGAGTTTGTGAAGATGATTTAAAACATATACACTTTATAGAATAGATTGAAATTTTTTTATCTGGATTATGATATAAAATAAAATATATTTCATTCATATTGTCTAGAAGATCTTAGAGAGCTTCACAATATAGATTATGGATTGGGATGGTAGGTGTAGGGTCATCATAAACTCTAAAGGAACCACTAAAACTTCTTTCACATGGAGACTTGGTGTTTTGTCCAACAATCAAGCAGAAGTCTCTGTACTATGGCAAGGATTGAAAATAGCTAAAGGTTTGTGTGTTTGATCATTGGTTGTGATAAGAGACTCCAAGACAATCATCAACCATATGATCTTCAACTCTGTGTCGGTTGACAATCCCTTAGTATCTACTATTACACGAAGCAAACAAAAAGAGAGCAACTTTAACAAAATCTCATACTATTATGTTATGTAGAAGAACAATTGTGAAGCATAGATGGGCAAATAAAGCATCAACATTAAAAGAGGGGGTGCTTATGGTTAATGGCACCATTAATCAACATTTCATCCCTTAATTCATTATGGGTACAAGGACACATATCAAGCATTCAATCATTCGGA
>SNQJ01S0006939.1:275891-293670 GCA_010110895.2 Picea sitchensis | reverse complement strand
GTTCAAATGAAACAGGAAGAAGCACCAAAGTATCAACAAATTTAGTTTGAAACTAATGAAGGTGAACATGAACAAGTTTCAGAAGATGTTCATAAAGAGTCTCATGCAGAAGAGGAAGACATGGTTGATGATGATAGTCAACAGATTGTGGATGAGCCACAAACTTCCCTACAGAGGTCTACACGGGTCAAAAATCCTCCAAGAAGGTATGATGATTTTGTTTCATCAGTTTCTTTAAGTACTAATGATGATGAACCTTCATGCTATCAGGAAGCTATGAAGGGTTCTAACAATGATAAATGGAAAGAAGCGTTGAAGGATGAAATGAATGCATTAGACAAGAATGATACATGGGACCTGGTAGAACTTCCAAGAGACAGGAAAAATGTAGGTTGCAAGTGGGTCTACAAGCTGAAGAAGGGTGTTGATGATAAGGTGGAAAGATACAAAGCAAGGATGGTTGTGAAAATATATTCTCAGAAAGAAGGTATTGACTTTCATGAAATTTTTTCAACAGTCGTTAAGTCTGTTTCAATTCAAATTGTGTTAGCATTAGTTGCATTACATGATTTGGAGTTGGAGCAACTAGATGTTAAGACTTCTTTCTTACATGGATATTTGGATGAGGAAATTTACATGGAACAACCTGAAGGGTTCGTTCAGAATAACAACAAGAAATTTGTTTGTAGGCTCAAGAAATCATTGTATGGTCTGAGGCAGTTACCCAGACAATGGTACAAGAAATTTGACTCTTTCATGGTGAGCCAGAATTATACAAGGAGTGAGTATGATCATTGTGTCTACTTTAAGAAATTGAATAATGGCATATTCATTATCTTAGTATTGTATGTTGACGATATTCTTTTAGCAAGCAAAATCATAACTGAGATCAACAGGTTAAAGGCTCATATGGCTAGGACGTTCGCTATGAAAGATCTAGGAGCAACAAGGCAGATTTTGGGCATGGAGATATTCAGAGACAGGAGGAATGGTAAGCTTTGGTTGTCACAACAAAAGTATGTTGATAAGATACGTTTGAGGTTTGGAATGAACGATGTGAAACCAGTTTCAGTCCCTTTGGCTTCCCATTTTAAGCTTTCTTCAAGTTTATGTCCTAGTACAAAAAAAGAAAAGGAATATATGTCTCGAATACCATATGCTAATGCAATAGGAATTCTAATGTATGCGATGGTTAGTACAAGGCCAGACATTTCACATGTAGTTGGGGTTGTCAGCAGGTATATGGAAAATCCAGGTAAAAAGCATTGGTCAACAATGAAAGGGGTGCTTCGGTATCTGAGGGGCACAAGTGATTATTGTATCACCTATAACAGTGGTTGTGAATTAGTCTGTGGATACATTGATTTTGATTTTGCAGGTGATTTGGACAAGAGAAGGTCAAATTCAAGGTATGTCTTTACTCTCGCAGGTGGAACTATTAATTGGATGTCAAAGATACAAAACATTGTTGCTTTATCCACTACAGAAGCATAATACGTAGTTGCTTCACATGCTTGCAAAGAGGCAGTTTGGTTGAAAGGTTTGTTTGGTGAGTTTGGAAGGATGCAAGACAAAGTAAAGTTACTTTGTGATAGTCAAAGTGATATTCACTTGGCTAAGAATCCAACCTACCACAGTAAAACAAAACATATATCTATCAAGTACCATTTTGTAAGACATTTCATTGATGAACGTGGAGTCTCTCTTGAGAAAGTGCATACGAAAGAGAACTGCGCAGACATGTTCACAAAACCAGTATTGTTAGAGAAGCTACGATGTGCTTGGCTTCTCTTGGCTTGCAGAAAAGGTGATGAACAAAAGAAGGAGCAAGGTATTAGGTTAATTGTTTTCAAGGTGGAGACTTTTAAATGGTGACAACGAATTTCTTAGTTTATGATTCTAGATCCTATAAATAAGTGATTGGTTGTAACTAATGAGACCAAATTAGAGAGCGTTTTCAATAATCAGTTTCATGTGTAAATGTATTTATGTAAGCCCGTAGAGGCAAACATGAAAGTGAGAGTGAGTGAGTTGTTGTAATCTCCATTAGCTGAATAATAAGACAACTGATGCCTTCCCTTGGTGGACGTAGCCCAATGTTTGGGTGAACCACGTGAATCTCTGTGTCTTTCATATTCTGTGTATTTGTGTTTCAACATTTCCAAATATAACAATGAGTTGGTTCTGAATTGAATGCCCTCATTCTTCTCCTTCCCATACATCTCCTCGACTACCTATACCTCACAATTCAAGTTGACCTCCACCAAACACGTGTGGAATATCATGGTCGACGTCTAGCACCCCATCTGAGTGGGTGACAATGTCTATTTGATTTGGATTTCACTTTTTATATGTTAGGTTACATTTCTTGCCAATATCTTTGGAATTGTATCTTTGAGTTTAAGTGGCTATTAATGGAAATGTCTATTTCATTTGGATTTCACTTTTTATATTTTATGTTTCATTTCTTACTAATATTTTTGGCATTGTATCTTTGAGTTCAACTGAATGGTGTTTAGTTGTAATAGTTTCATTTCTCATAATATTGATAAATGAAACTTTGAAACTAATATATTTAGCATTGTACCTTTGAGTTTAAGTGAATGGTGTTTAGTTGTACTGGTTTCATTTCCAATAATATGTTAAGAAGTAGCACAAACAAGATAAGAACTTGGAAGAAAAGGATTTAATCCATTCTCAACATTATGTATTTATATTATGATATCAGTTTATAGTACATGTATTTGACAACTTCTAGATCTAAATCTTATTGACAACACATTAGTGGATAATGACAACACCTCATTAGTGGATAAGGATGATAACTCATAAGAATGTGGTCTCGGAGTTTGTGATTCTCTAGGAACTCACATTCTAACATTCCCCCCCTCGATCACAGGTCTAAATAATTATACCAATAAGGCAACATTAACGAATGCATAAACTAGTATCATCTTCGATCTTCAATCTGAAAATTTATGAACTGAGCTTCGATGAAGATACGCCTGAAAAACTGCCAATACAGATGTTGAATGGTTCAACTAAAATGGACTTTAAAATAGAGTAGAATTTTTGGAAGATGTCTAAACATTCCCTAGTGACTTGATCATTTGCGACGTAATTTGACTAGAATAAATTTGTGTCTTTTGTTATTTGGTGAACAAATAGGATCACCATTTTGCTATCAATGAACAAATAGGATCATTGAAGTTATCTTTGAATTTAGACACAATTAGGTGTCGAATAACATCCCAATGAATACTTGAAGAGCATTGAGAGGATTCTAGATTCCATGCTAGAACTTCGCAAATATGTTAATTTGATTATAATGATTTGAGTTTGATTAAATTGTAGATATCTTGTTGAGGAGACCAGTTGCCATGTTGGAATTCCCAAATGTTGATTGATTTGAGTGATTGATAAGACTTTGAAACTTGAATCCTAACCATCATCATTGATATCCCCCCCTATTAGGTGCGAGAGAAGATTGTTAAAGGGATCAAGCTTGAGCTTTTGGATTCTTTTGTTCTTCAATGGATCATCATTGTATTTTTTTGTTTTTGGTTGACCACTAACCATTTTGATTTTATTAATGTGGTGTTTTTGGTTGACCATTAACCATTTTCACTCGATACCATGTATCTAATGGTTTCTGTTGACCACTAACCATGTGTATTTCATTAATGTGTTTCCCCCCTTGAGGTGCATCAAAGTGCCATTTTATCAATGTACTTCAGTTTTCAAATTTTTTTATGATGGGCCCTAGTCATGCCCAAAGTCATCATCTATAATAATTGTTTGAAATTTATATGCTTTGTAGCTTCTTTATGCAAATATGTCTTTACTTGTGTCTAAACTTGACAGTAAAACTAATGCAACTTTTTGACTTATTGATTCTATTGCCAAGAAATTATCAAGCCATAATGAATTGTTTTTTTTTTAACTTTCTTCCTCTTTTTACATTTATTTGAATCATGATTTTTCTTCCCACAATGAAGACAAGGATGGATATAAAACACTAATTCTCCATGTGACCGTCTCTATGAAAATGTTGGTATTTATCATTTTGGTGTTGAACTACAACATGTGAAGTGGAATCTCCTCAAAGAAATCATGTACTTTGGAAGTGAATTGGTCTAGAATAGTTGGGAATATGAAAGGTAACTTCCTTATCATATTTGTGTCATGGTCTATGATTGGTTTTGTGGATTTCTTCCCTAGGTCTAATGATAGGCTTGGAAATATCATTTTGAACTTGTTGCGTGAAAAATTGTGGAATTTAATTTGATGTATGTTGTTGAACCATCGATATGTTTTTGTTTGTGAACTCTTGAAATTAAGGTTCATGTATAATTTCATCTTCATTTGAATCTTCATCTATATTTGCATTACTATGTTGAACTTGTGTTGATTGTTGACTGGAATCTGGAATTTGAAATTGATGGACATCAAGTTCGAATAAGGGAATGCTCTCAACAAAGACTCATAATTTTTTAGGAGTTGTTGATTCTTGAGCTATATTTCATCATGTTGAAGCTGAGATCGAGTTTGAAGAAGTTCATCTTTGGCTCGCAAAACTTGAAAGCAAGTTAGAATTGATTGAAGAGTTCCTTTGTTGATTATGATTGTGTTGTCTTCAACCATGAGTATTAGAGTGTTCAACAACTTTAATAATAATTAAATTCAAGTCATTTAAAAGACTAAATAAGGCCTTCTTGTGCAGGTGGGTCTTGGTACAATATGATTGGTTAAAAAATGTGTTTGATTGGACAAAAAAAAGAGGGCTTCTTGCAAATTCACCCTTTGAGAATAAGACCCAACAATTTTAACTTAGACTCAAAAATTAAAGGGTGTTGGGTTCAACTAAGAATTCACACAACAATTACAATGCAACTCAACTTAATTTTGATTTGACACTTATAAAAAATATACTGCAAGTACAAATCTCAAAATTGATGTTGTTTCTAAAGTTGAATTGGTGTGGGTGAGTACCTTGATTTGAATGTGAATTGATTGTTTACTTAATTTGATTTAATTTCTTTGTGCTTGCATATGTAGATTGAGTGTAGAAATATTGTGATGAAGGAAAAAAACACCATGCACTAGAAAACACCATCATGCATGAGGACATGCACACAAGCACAAAAAAATACTTAAACCCATATTTTCATTTTCACGCAAATCTAGGACATAACACCACCAAAAAAATGTTTTTTTATTGTACTTGATACAACTAGATCTTAACACTGAAGAGTTATTCTCTTTTCAATGAGAGTTTAGTTGTTGTCTTCAAATCATGATACATTCAGTCATGACCTTACTAATCTCTTTTCTTTAAATGCATAACATGGATCAAAGAACCCTTGTACAAACTTAGGCTTTCACTATGCCAATCAACAATTTGGATTGTAACTCCCATATTGCCAAATACTTTCTCCAAGTTATTTATAATTGCAAATGCTTTCTCAAAGCTCTTTTATAATTACAAAAAAATATATAATTTTCACCAAAATAGTAGTTTGGATGTTTCATGCAAGATACTTGACAAGTATTCATACATTAATATTTTCACCGAACACTTCAAACCATAATACCCGACCTTAAAGAATTTACTTCAATCATTACATATTTTAGTTCATAGACGTTCATATAAAGAAGAGATTAATGATAGGAGACAACATGTGGGATAAATGTTAGAGCCAAAAAAACATGTTACCTTCTTTCAGTGGATGTGTGGGGTACCTTTGAGAATATTGTAGAACACTTGGTTTGTTGGGTTGTACCTTTATGGGTTGCGCTTTCACATTGGGATCACCTTGACAAATCAATTTGCAGAATCAAAAGGCCGACTCAACTTCAATTAAACCATGGTTCATCCATATGAAATAATTGATTGCTTTGGATAGATCTTAGTTGGTCACTTTGATCCCCCACCCTAGATCTTAGAGTATTTTATTGTAGCCCATGGTGGATTTCAGTATTATATATCTGACCTCTCTTGGTGGATTGGTATAAACTCCGGGATCTAAAGGAACATATTGTTTCGTCTTCAACAATAAAAATCATATTAGACTCTAGTAACAAGATGCCCCTCTCCTTGTTTATGAATGTTGTTGTTGATGATCTACAAATTTTGAATAACAACCTTCAAGTGATGGTTGGTTATGAAAATTCAATGCTAATGTCAACTCTATGGTACTCAAGTTTCAAAACTAGCTTAGATCACGTTGTAAATTGATGGGCGTTGGTGTAAATTCGAGCAAGATCATTGAGGAAGAGGACACAAGTGCATATTACAAAAACCAAAGAAACCCTAAGTAGTGTTACGATACCGAAAACAAGATCTCCATAAACAATGAACAATATTATTATTGAATGGTACACTATTACAATGAGGGTCCTCGCTCTTATAAAGAGTTTGAGAGACCAAAACCCTAAAAGATGAAAAACCTAATCTTTTAAACTAAATTCACTAAGGTGACTTTATTACATGGGTAACCCTTATATCCCTAATACCCCATAAGGCATACAATGTTGAAAAATAACAAAATAAAATAAAATACATATATTGAATGTAAAACACATAAACTGAACACTAAACATCAGTAACATATTTTAGAAGCTTCTTCTTTGAACACAATTCCCAGACCAATTTGATCTCCACCAAGTTGCCTCAGAACCCTCATAACAGTGTAGTTGCTAAGTTGAATTCTTGAGTTCTCGGATTCCACCTCCTTTAACTCTTGAATCATGAATCTTCTGAAGTCAATTAATGGACAACAATCCACATGCAAGTCGTGTAACCTCACTAGTAGGCTACAATACACATGCATGTCTCTACAACTAATGAGGGATATTTCCCTAGATCCACAAATTTTGAACTAACTGGACAACAATCCATTTTGAGTTGTTAACTGATCCCTTCCTATCTTCAAAGCACATGCTTCCTAAAAATGCATAAAATACCGTTTCTTTAGTATATTCTTCACCACTGTCAACATCCAGTGGATCTTTAATCATGGTTACACTCACTTTGATAAATATAAGATCACGGGCTATGTGACTCATCGTCATAGACCTAAATCATCCAAGACAGATTGTTATATATGTTGCTTGTCTTAACAAACCGATTGATAACCCTTTGTATAAAGAACCAAAGCCCAAATTCGTGAGCATGTTCTTATCCACATCATAATCCAAACCTTCACCCAACTTAATGTGCACCTTGATCTTGTCCACAGTCTGTATGACACACATGAAGAGCATACCAAGGTCTCCTCCATTGATAAATCACTTCACTATATTGCACATGTTTCGTGTATTGGGCTTCTCCCTAATTCTTTTTTACTTTCTCATTCAACATTGATCAATGGATACTTTAGGATATCTTTAAAAAAATAAAATCAAATACCTTATCAAGAAACTGATTTAAAGTGTGACCCATGCAACACATTGTTTTAGAAAGGCGTTGGCTAGTTGTTCTACGAAATGGATTTTTTTGCCGTAATCCAGCGATATAAATTTACACGAATCACTATTTTTTTGTTGTTCATAATCCATTTTTGAATGCAGAAATGGATTCAACATGCTGAAAAACTCCCAGGGCACTCGGATTCTACAGAAATAATAAATTAAATCTACGAATCCAACAATTTCTCGTCGGATTTCGAGAAAATATCCCCGGAAAAAACTTCATTTCATAGAATATTTAGCCTACGGATTTTTAGAAATACATTGGTATGTACATTTATTGTCTTGTCTACTACCTAAATTATCGTCATTGTGGAAATTCAATTCCAGGAGGAAGAATTGGTGGTGACTCATCACGTCACAAGCTATCAGATGACTATCTTTCACGCAGGAATCAGATCACAAAGGACTTCAACCTAACATGATCGAATAATATTCATCAACTAAAGGATTTAGATTTCAATCTCTCTTGACTAGGAGAACCGAGAATGGAATTCACAAGAGAGAAATAGTAGTGGCATGAATTTCTTGTGACCGAGGACCTGCAACTCAACAACCTCCATATTACAACAACTGTAAAAAAAATGTGGGAGGATTTGCTTCTGGTGGAAACTCCCTCCAAGGTATCTTGTCCTCTATGACAACCTCAAGAAAATACAGTTACAGACTTTGGAAAGAGCATGACTCCTTGATTTCTTTAATTAGTTAGCGATCCCATTTATTCCATGACAGTTGGTTTATTTTTTAGATATGAATTGAACTTTGGTGGCTCTTTTCGAATGGTGACTTGCCTACTTGAATCAACTCTTTACCTCTCACAACACATGCTTCAACTACCTCATATAACAAACCTACTTTGATACCATATTATGAAAACCAAAGAAACTCTAGGCAAGGTTACGATATTGAAAACAAGATTTCCATAAACATTTAATGGTACATTATTACAATGAGGGTCCTCACTCTTATAAAGAGATTGAGAGACCAAAACATGTTGAGAATACACTTATAGTGACAGGGGTGGGGGGTTGAATCAGTATAAGTCTATCCTTTTTTTTTAACATTCATAAAACATAATGAATCAATCACATAAATGTAACAACTAGAAGACACAATATTTTACATGGAAACCATTTCAGGAGAAAACCAAAAAAACTTATTTTTATAAATTTGTAGGCACCAACCTAATGTTACAAATGTTTGTAGGAACCAACCTACTGGAGACATTGATCCCCTCTATTTTTGGTAGGCACTGACATACTAGAGACATCCATCCCCTCTACTATTTGTAGGCATCGACCTACTAGAGACATCAATCCCATGTGTTGTTTGTAGGCACCGACCTACTGAAGACATTGATCCCCTCTGTTGCTTGTAGGCATCGACCTACTGGAGACATCGATCCCCTATATTTTTTGTATGCATCGACCTACTGGAGACGTCGATCCCATTTTCTATTTGTAGGCACCGACCTACTGGAGAATCTAATCCCCACAGTTGTTTGTTTTGTAGGCACCAACCTACTTACAAGTTTAAAAGTTATTCATATGTGTTTCCTTCACTGGTCTTCTTATTGCTTCTATCTTCACAAAATATTATTTGTGCTCATTACTTCTACTTTTTCCATATCTATTGTGTGCTTGCTACTTCTTCATATGAATTTCCTTCACTAGTCTACTTCTTTCTTTTGTCTTCACCAAATCTGTTGTTGTACTATGTTTTCATTGATGTCAAAGGGTTGATGTCAAGTATTGTCATAGTGATGTGCTTATATCATTGATGTATTGATTGTTGGATTATGTTGTCATAGTGATGTGATTTCATAGTTTTGTATAATTGATTTCATGTCATTGTTGATAGGAAGTACCAAATGGATGAACTCCAAAGTGGTCCCCTTATGGTGAAATCCCTCATGGGAAAACACTTTGCGAAGTCCAAACAGTTAATTGGTTAAGTCATCATAGATGTGTGGTTAGTAACCCAAGTTTGGTTGAGGAATAATGTAATGAATATCAATGAATTTGCAAGTGAGACTATTTTAGATGGATAGTGCTCATCATGTCATTTCTGGTGATACGTGGAACGTCACATAACTCCTCATAGTTAGAGAGTTATGGCTTTGTGAATTTGGAGAACCCTCATGAGTTATCTAGAAGCCCCTAGAAGGTTAAAGTCGTCAAATTATTCTAGAAGCTCCTAGAAGAAGTTGAATAGTCAAAATGGGTGAAACTAGGAGTTAGTCATGGGTTAAATGGTTGCAACAAGAAAACAATTAAAATAAATTATTTTCAACTAGAAGTGGAAAGTTTACTATTTTTGGATAAAGTGGTTGTAAGTGTACTAATTGGTTAGAAGTGGGTTAGCCCCCAAAAAAGGAAGTTGGTTAGATAATAACCCCTAGAGAAAGTTACTTGGAGAAGTATAAATAAGAGAGAAAGGGTATCTTATGTGTAGAAACTTTTGAGCATATTGAAGATCTATTCTTGGTGAAAGATTGATTGCAGGTACTCATGGATGCATTAGAAGTTACGCAAGTTTGAGGTAACAAGGAAGTTTGACGGCGAAAGTTTCATAGGTTCAGAAAACCCTAGTTTTTTGTTGTATGTGGGATGCAGTGGACTAGGTCGCGTACATACACGGACTAGAGAAGGCCAAGGGGCCTACATACGATGTTGAATAATCACATGTCACGTATATTTGAAAAGGCCAAGAAAATCTTGAGTAGATGTTAGTGCCAGGTTCCTGAAGTCCGAAGCAAGTTCCCAGGACATCACTCTACAAGTTCAGATCTACTGCAGAAGTTCTGGTATGGTTACATGTTTCTTTGATGCTTAGATTTTTTTATGGTATGGTGAATTCTTGAAGCATTCTTGGTATGGTTGTGGTGAGATCTAGATATGATATATGTTGGTTTTTTGTTTGAGTGAGAAACACTTTCATGTATGGTACAATTTTGATATGGTTCCTATAGCTCACACCCTTGAGCTACTTGTACTTGGTTGAGGGATATGTATGATGATGTATGTATGAAATAGGTTGGTTGCAGTGACAGGATGGATGCAGTAACAGGTTACTGGTGGATGTGACAAAGGTAGGAAAGTTTCAGAGGTGTAGAAGAATGCATTCCCTAGTCTTATGAAAGTGTATGCATGATTACAGAGGGAAAGACGCATACATATGCGTGTTGCAATATAGGCAGGTCACGTACATACACAGGCTGCAGTATAAACATGTTGCATACATGTTGGAAGATTGGTTTTTGTCTACAAGATGGGTCTTGTACATGAGGTTTGGATTCCTCGCATCTCGGTTGGTGTTGAGATACACAAGTTGGGTCTTGCATTGAGAGTTGGTTCTCTCTTGGAGTTGGCTCTCTTTTTCAGTTGGTGTTGATCAAACCCGGGGATTGTAGTCTCTTGTAACACATAATACAAAACAAACTTACACATATCTAGTGCTCATTATGTTCATTGTGATGATGTCTCTTCATTGTCGATGTGTGTTTATGATATATGTTTAGATGCAAGCAACTAGTTGTAAATGGAAGTAATGAGTAATTATGTTAGATTTAATTTCTAACTAAAGTAGTGTAAAAAGTGTAAATGTGTTGAACCTGCACAGAATAGATCTAGCTAGAAAATACTACACACATTTGCAGAGAGAAATTAAGAAAGAAGAAGTAAGATAGAAAGAATGTAGAATTCTCATTAACCGTATTCCACACACAAAGAGTGAATAATTTACAATATATATAGGATAAATGAGTAACTAATTATCCATAGTGGTGGTCTAGATTGATCTAGACACACACCAACAGTTACAAGAGTAAACTGCCACCTAGTCTAGTCTCTCAGGCAGTTATGGGAGTGAACTGCCACCTAACTGAGTTAACTAGTCAACTAGTCTTCAGTTAACTGACTGAACAAAGAGTAGTGAGTTGGTGATGATCCCAATGTTGCATGGTGACAAAATCAATGCAACATCTAAACTCAACTGAACTAGTCAAATTGAAGTGTCAACTGAAAGAGAATATTCCCCAGGTGGAATATTCTCCCCTAAAATATAGGAGAGCTGAATAATGACTAAGTATGACTAATAAACAAGGGAATACATTGGGAAAAATAAACCGTAGGTGTGGTGTGAAGTAGCTCACACACTTGAACATCACTATGGTGAAAATAAAGAATGGTCTCATTCTGAGGCCATGTTAGGCTAAATACAAAGATACAGCGAACTAAGCGAGGGGAATGAGGGAAAACCTTATGGGAACAAAACCCCCTCAAAATTACAATGCATAAATAAAAAATGATAGGAACAAAGGCAGTTGCTAAGCAACCTTGTCCTTCACTCAAGAAGACCTTGCAGTACCCAAGTTTGTGCTCTTTGAAGATTTTGTTGAAGATGTAGATGTCTTCAAGGATCACGAGGAAGTATATGCATCATTGATATTTTCACACATATCCTTGCTTGTATCTTCTTGTAGTGAATAATATCCAAATAAAATTTTGATGAAATTTTGAAAACCGTGCGGTTTTCCGGAAAAATGTTGAAATTTTGTTGATTTTAAAAGCATCATAACTTCACTTTCTGGACACCGTTTTGGTTGATTTGTTTTTTGAAATTGGATATTTTCGAGGAAATTCAAATATCCAATTTGTTTGAAAATATTTCTCAGAAAATATCAAAATGGCGTCTTATGTGTGAGGCTCCCTTTTTGTCTCGAGAGATGCATGGTGCATGCAGCAGTGTCTATGTGACTCCTTAGATGCATGCCATCTTCCACATGAATTCAATAAATTTGAAATGGGTAGACATCATCTTCAATTATTGAAATGCTAATTTCTGCAAAAATGTTTGTGAAGACTATTCATAATAAGAGTCTTGATCTTACGATGGCTTCTCTTAAGCTCTCTACATTAGAGCCTTCTTCATGAAATCTTCACAATATTATTTATTCCAAATAGAACCTCCAATCTGGTCCATAATTCATTTATGGAGTTAATCCTTGTGATTCTTCATATACTTGATGGAAAAGTTCGGAAGAAACAGACATGCCTGTACTTCCCCTATGGCCATATCTTGTCTATTAGAAATTCATTTTCTCATCGATGAGAATCGAACTCTACTTCCATTGCCATAGTAATTTGGTACAATCTCTGCATCTAAGATGAAGAAAATTTTTGACTTCCTTTCCAAATAGTTATGAGGCATGAAAAGTATTTCCGGTGAATAATCCATCTTTTTGTTGTCTTCAATCTTTTGTACTTGCAAAAATGATTTAGTGTAGATTTTTCTTAGAATTCCATTGACTTTGATGCACCATGTAAATGTGTTGAACCTGCATAGAATGAATCTATCTAGAAAACACTACACACATTTCTGAGAGAGAAATTGAGAAGAAAGAAGCAGATAGAAAGAATGGAAGAATTCTCATTAACGATATTCCACTCAAGAGTGAATAATTTACAATATATATAGGATAAATGAGTAACTAATGAGCCATAGTGGTGGTATAGATTGATGTGGACACACCTGCTTGATTCTGAGTAAGCGCCACCCTGAGTCTAGTCTCTCAGTGAGTTATGGGGAGTAACTGCCACCAATTTGAGTTAACTAGTCAACTAGTCTTGATTTAATTGTCCCTGAAAAAAGAGTAGTGAGTTGATGATGATCCCAATGTTTCATGGTGACAAAACCAATGCAACATCTAAACTCCAACTCAACTAGTCAAGCTGAAGTGTCAAGCGAAGAGAATATTTCCAAGTGGAATATTCTCCCCTAAATATAGAGCTGGATAATGACTAAGTATGACTAATAAATAAGGAATAACCTTAGGAAAAATAAATCATAGATTTGTGTAAAGTAACTCCAACAAAAAGGCCTCATCTTGATTCACCTTCACAGTCTGAGAGGCGGGATTGTGTCCAACAATTGGTATCGAGAGGGCCAGCATAAGAACAGTCTGGTCGGTGTGTCCAACAATTGGTATCAGAGAAGGCCTTCACTATAAGACTTACAAGCTTAAAGGAGATCGTTGGACACACAAATGGATGAACATGCAGATGAAGTTCCATTCTTTGATTCTTTGATGAGACAAATTACTCAGCATGGAGAATAAAAATCAAGGGTTATTTGAAGTCTAAAGGAGCAGGTGTTTGGGATATAATTGTTTTTGGACCAGTTCCCTCAAAGAATCAGTCAAAATTTGAAGCAAAGAAGAATAATGCAGTAGCATTCAAGACCATCTTCAATGGACTTTCAGGTTCTGTTAAAGAAAGCATAGAAAAATGTACCTCTGCCAAGGACCTATTGCTGAAGCTAGAGAAGAAATATCAAGACTCAGTCATCAATGAAGGTAAAGACTCTCCAAAATATTTTGATTGCAATAATCCTAAATGCAATGAAATTGAATGTTCTCCTACAAATGAAGAAGAAGATCTAGAAGTAATTTGTGTAGAATCATCTAACAATTATCTTATAGATGAAGAGGAAGATTAGTTGAAGCTTAAAGACAAAATTATGAATGATTTAGAAGAAGTTAGCATGGAAATAGGATATGGTTCAATTGCTTTTGAGTATCTTGAAAAATACACTAAGGAAGCCCTAGAAAAGTACCAAAGGCTTACCATGACACTAAGACAAATGCTCAAGAAACAAGAAGAAAGTGAAACCAAGCAAAGGACTCAATTAGAAGAAAAAGAAGAAGAGATCAAGAAAATAAAGATTGAAATAATTAGTCAAGCGGAAGAAAACAAGAAGGTAGATGATGAGATTAGAAAAAGCCTTGAAGATCTTAAAGAAACAAGAGAAATCAATGTCAATATAAGGAACCAACATGAATAAACCAAAAGAATAGAAGAACTATTGAAGATTCAGATAAATAAAAAGGAAGAATCATGTCATAAGTTGGAAACAGAAGTAGTTGATCTCAGAAGGAAAGAAGAGAATTCAAAAAGATTCATGAATAACTCAACAATATTGAACGAAATCCTGGATAGTCAAAGATCACCAAATGATAAACCAAGTCTTGGATACAACAAGGAAGCTGCACATTTTGAAGTTACCACTTCTAAGCAGCATGAGGTAAGTCCTTCATTCTCAAAAGGTGGAATAAATGTTGCAATTCAAGCACCTACACAAGGCAAGGAAACTTTCAGAAGAATAGAGCAAGGAAGACACCACGAATCCATCTTTACACCTCAAAGAAAATTCATAAGAGACACACCTTCAAGGTGGATACCAAGGAAAATTTATGTATGAAAATGTTTTTCATGGTCACTACTTCTCATGTAATGAATATGGTCACAAATATTTGGATTGCATACATTATGCAAGGAGAGATGTTGGAAGATTCAACAACATCTTAAGATGTTGGAGATGTAATCAAGTGGGACACATTGTTGCTCACTGTCACACCATGAGATGTTGCAGCTGCAATGGGTTTGGCCACAAATCTCAGGATTGTTGGAATTCAAGGAGACAATCAATGAGGCGTGCTTCATATAATATGGCAAGACGAGCACATGAAGCATGGAAGAAAGACAATGTTGAAAGGATGGAAGCTCATAAAACCAGTGCTGAGAAACCATGACACTTTCAGAAATGGATGAAGAATACTGAACAACAAGAAATGAATGAAGGCATACAGAATGAGGAAAGCCTTACATTTATGAGGCATACGTGGGCTCATGTGGGAACAATCACGTATATACGCGGTTTGTCTAAAGAAAATTTGCGTACATACGTGATTTGTATGTGATGAAGTCGAGTACATGTGGAAAAATCCTCAAAGAGAGGGGTGTACAGATGAATTGCAGCATGGTTTTATGTATATGCAGGGTCTGAGATGGTTTGTTTCAGGTTTTCTTGAATATAGGTTTGCGTGTATGTGTGTTTGATCAATGCATGATGATGATATATGGTTGACTCTTGAAGAAGGTGCTTGAGGCCTATCTTGGATGCATAGTACAAACCTTAGTGTGTGGATTGATGCATTCCTGATAATGTATAATGTTGGTTATGTTGAGTACTTTCTCAGTGATGTCATGGCACTTTGTTTATGAGATATATCATGATGATGTGATGCTAGCTAGAGAGATATATCATTGATCTATTGAGGGACACTCTCGGTACATGTTTAGAGGTACGATTGGGTTCTTAGTACTTGTTGTAGTGAATAGTTTTGAGAAAGATTTGTTATAGTACCTGATTGGTACATATGTGAGATCCATTGACATATCTTGTGATGTATTGTTAGAAGCATATTTGTTGGATGTCTTGGTGTATGTATCTAGCATATGGTTGAGCTACATGTTGGGACATGTAGTTTATGATTTGATGAGGTGGTGATGTTGTACATCCTTTATGAGTCATAACTTGATCTACAGTTGATGCATGATTGGTACAGACTTGGTTGCTTGTTAGAGGCACTTGTTAGTAATATCACTGGGGCATGGTTTATGGATGATGTGGCATATGTCTATGGATATCTTGATTGTGGTTCATCTTGTTTAGGTTTGGTGCATGGTTGATGCACTTGCTATGGTACAAGTGGTGATACATGTTTGGTGCATGGTTGATTGTAATATACCAGATATAAAAAGTATGCAGAACAAAAATAAAATTCTAGAAATGGAAGAATAACAACAATATAACCAGAACAATCACCACATTAACACTGGAATGATATAAGAATAAAAACAGAAATAACACTTTGATTCTGAGAGAAATTTTCACGGGCCTCTTCGAGGGGGCAACCTCTAGTCGAGAAGAGCTCTATTACAATAATATCTAAGCTAGGGTTCTCATACCCTCGACTCCTATTTATATTAAATATGTCTATCAAAAGAAGCATCTAGAGGAATACCCTTCTAGAAGCAGAAGCTTCTATTAGGTCTTCTTACATTCGACTTATTCTATTTTATTGCAAGGCCTTATTAATATTGACCTTTATTACATCCGAATATATTGTTCTACCTATGTGCGGGTTAGAACCCTAACATGTCCTCCCCCTTAAAAAAAACCTTGTCCTCAAGGCTTGAGATGTGGAAATTGCTACAGAATGGTAGTTGGTTCCCAAGTGGCATCTGCTGGACCATGGGTGATTTTAAGGATGGAAATTTATTTTAAAATGTAGAAACCTTGGTGAATCTTACTAATCCTTCATATGCCAACTATAAATGTTTGGCGATATTTTTGTAAAAGCATTCAAATTTCTAAGGATTTTATATAGTTTTCACAAACTTTTGGCGATTTTTAAGGTAAAATAATGTTATCCTATAGAATTTGGGCGAATCATTTTTAAAATAGCGAATCTCATTTTTGGAAACACCATGGAAAATTATCCCATGAGCGAAATTTAGCCCCTAAAATCATCCATGTGCTGGACTGGTATCTTTCCACTGGACTAACACTTCCTTGATGGTTCTCTGACGTAGGCGACATTGATGCTGGTCCAAAACTGCTTGTGGTTGTAGCCAAATGGATCCTTCTTTGGCTAACTCGAGAAGGTTGGTTTGAATTTGGCACTTAGTTCCAATCACCTTCTTTAAGCATGAAACATGAAAAATAGGATGTAGCTTCGAATAACTGGACAAAGATAACTGATAGGCCACTTGTCCCACATGCTTGAGAATGGTATAAGGACCATAAAATTTGGGCGCTAGCTTTTGACAATGCTCGGCCTTGAGGGAATTTTTCTTGTAAGGTTGCATTCAAAGAAACACCTGATCCCCTTCTACAAATTGACGTTCAGAGTGACCTTGATCTGCTTGTTTCTTCATGCAATTTTGTGCCATGACCAAATTATCTTTCAGGGTATGGAGAACAACCTCTCGAACTGTAAGCATTTGGTCAACTGCCTGGACCTTCGAGACACCAGGTAAGTATGAGATAATTTAAGGTGTATTTTGTCCATATACCGCTTCAAAAGGAGTCATGCATGTAGTTGTATGGTATGAAGTGTTGTACCACCATTCATCTAGGGGTAACCATTGAGCCCACTGATTTTTATTTTCAGAGGAAAAACACCTCAAATATGTTTCCAAACACTTGTTGACAACTTCCGTTTGACCACCATTCTGGGGATGATAGGTTGTGCTAAGATGCAATTGGGTGCCTTCTAGCTTGAACAATTCTTACCAAAAATTGTTGGTGAAATTTGGGTCACGATTAGAAACAATAGAATGTGGCATGCCATGAAGCTTGAAGACCTGATCCATGAAAAGTTGAGCCACCGTGGATGTTGTAAATGGGTGTTGAAGAGCGCATAAATGAGCATACTTGGAAAGGCGATCAACAACCACCATGA
>SNQJ01S0006939.1:181836-234817 GCA_010110895.2 Picea sitchensis | reverse complement strand
TTTTAGGAATATATTATAGTATTCCTTTTTGGGTTAAGCCCCCTAGCTTAGCTCCCTTCTTTTCTAACCTCTCATCCCCCTCTCCCTTACCCTGCCTAGTGGAAGCTTAGTCCCCCATCACTCTTTCTTCATGGTTGGTCTGCACGTAGTGATGTTTAATCTTTATTAATGATATGCATAATTACATATACAAAACCATGCTCCTAGCCTTTAACACCTAGGCTCTCCGGCCTAATAAACACATAATCCCACCAGCTTATCAACACTCAACTCACTAGCCTACAAAACATGTTTACAATTCATAAATACAAATAGGGCTCGTCCTTGGGGATATTACAGAGACATGCCCATAGGGGGAGTTATCCTTCTTCCCATGATCAGTTGCAGAGGCATGATTCTAGAAGGAGAGATGATTGGAAGCCATGTCATCAGCATTACATAAGAGTGATTTCCCTTGTCAAAGGGAGAGAGATTATTCAAATGATGGAGAAGCAGACAGGGGGAACACACCCAAAGAGAGTTCAGTTAGGGGGGCGTCCCCAAGAAGAGATATACCCTTTTCCATTGATATCAAAGGGGGAGATATGGTCACATTTATGTGGTGAGATGAACACTGATGAGGAGCAGTGATCATAGATGGAGCATGAGCATTTCCATGTCTACGTGTTGCCATCAATAATCAGTGTTGACATCAATTGTGGTGTTTCCATCAATTCCAAAGGGGGGTATTGTTGTACTATTTTGTCATTGATGTCAAAGGGTTGATGCCAAGTATTTTCATAGTGATGTGCTTATATCATTAATGTATTGATTGTTGGATTATGTTTTCATAGTGATGTGTTGTCACAGTGTTGTATCATTGATGTCATGCCATGGTTGATAGGAAGTACCAAATGGATGAAATCCAAAGTGGTCCCCTTATGGTGAAATCCCTCATGGTAATATGCTTTGCAAATTTCAAATGGTTAAGTGGTTGAGTCATCCTAGATGTGTGGTTAAGGAACCCAAGTTTGGTTGAGGAATAATGTAATTAAGATCAGTGAATTTGCAAGTGAGACTATTATAGATGGATAGAGTTGTCATTCCATTTACAGTGATATGTGGAACATCACATAACTCCTCATGGTTAGAGAGTTATGGCTTTCTAAAGTTGGAAAAAACTCATGAGTTATCTAGAAGCCCATAGAAGGTCAAATAAGTCAAATTATTCTAGAAGCTCCTAGAAGAAGTTGACTAGTCAAAATGGTGAAACTAGGAGTTAGTCATGTAGTAAGTTGTTGAAACAAGAAAACAATTAAAAATGAATTAGTTGCAACTAGAAGTGGAGAGTTTACTATTTGTGGATAAAGTGGTTGTAATTGGACAAAGTGGTTAGAAGTGGGTTAGCCCCAAAAGAAGGAAGTTGGTTAAATAATAACCCCTAGAGGAAGTTACTTGGAGAAGTATAAATAAGAGAGAAAAGGTTTCTTATGTGTAGAATATTTTGAGGATATTGAAGATATATTTTTGGTGAAATATTGATTGCAGGTACTCATGGATGCATCAAAATTTCCACAAGTCTGATGTAGCAAGGAAGTTTGACGGCGAAATTTTTAGAGGTTCAGAGAACCCTGGTTTTTTGAAGTTGTACACGAGCTGCAGTGGGCCAGGTCACGTACATACGCGGGATGCAGTGGGACAGGTCGCGTACATATGTGGGATGTAGAAGGCCAGGGAGTGTACATACGCATTTTGAATAAGCATATGTCACGTATATTTGAAAAGTCCAAGAAAATCTTGAGTAAATGCTAGTGCTAGGTTCCTAAAGTTTGAAGCAAGATCCCAAGACAACACTCTACAGGTTCAGATCTACTGCAGAATTTCTGGTATGGTTACATTTTTCTTTGATGCTTAGATTTGTTTATGGTATGGTGAATGATTGAGGCATTCTTGGCATGGTTGTGGTGAGATCTGGATATGGTATATGTTGGTTGGTTGTTTGAGTGAGTAACACTCTCATGTATGGTACAATTTTGATATGGTTCATATGCCTCACACCCTTGAGCTACTTGTACTTGGTTGAGGGATATGTATGATGATGTATGTATGTAATAGGTTGGTTGCAGTGATAGGTTGGATGCAGTGAAAAGTTACCTATGGATGTGACAAAGGTAGGAAATTTTCAGATGTGCAGAAGAATGGATGTCCTAGTCTTCTGAAGGTGTATGCAAGATGACAGAGGGAAGGAAGCATACATACATGTGTTGCAGTATAGGCAGGTCTCATACATACGTGGGATGTAGTATAATTAGGTCGCTTACCTGTTTGAATATTTTTTTTTGTCTACAAGTTGGGGCTTATACTTGAGGGTTGGATTCCTCACATCTCGGTTGATGTTGAGATACGTAGGTTGGGTCTTCCATTGAGAGTTGATGCTCTCTTGGAGTTGGTGCTCTTTTTCAGTTGGTGTTGATAAACCCCATGGATTGTAGTCTCTTGTAACACATAATACAAAATAAACCTACACATATCTAGTGCTCATTATGTTCATTGTGATGATGTCTCTTTGTTGTTGATGTGTTTTATTGATATATGTTTACATGCAAGCAACTAGTTGCAAATGGAAGTAATGAGTAATGATGTTAGAAGCAATTGTTAACTAAAGTTTTGTAAGAAGTGTAAAAAGAGCCTCACATTGATTCACCCCCGCTCTCAATGTGGTCGGTGTTTCCAACATTTGTTCTACGCTCGTTACCTATGCTTTCGCCAGATCTACTATGCGCTCGCTACTTCTACTTCCTCCATATCATCTTGACACTCACTCCTTCTTCTTTCATCAAATATGCTTGGCGCTAACTCCTTATTCTTTCATAAGATCTATTAGTTGGATCGTCACATACTTCGTCACTATCTCCTTTTTAAATATTATTCAATATTTTCTCATATTATATTCTCATATGTAAATATTACATTTTATTTCTTCACCCACACCATATTTCTCACAATCATCTTCTACTTTTACACTTTACCATTAACTCTACATGAAAAGTCATGTACATTTGAAAAGACATGACCTTCATTAAATAAATAATTAATTTCCCATTTTTTAATTTAATTTTCAATATACCATGGGAAAAATACCACCATGGGTTTTAAAACCATGTGCATTTTTGCTCCAATTTCACTTTTTAATTCACTTTTGTTTTTTAATCTACTTTCACATAACTTCATGTTTACTCTACTTTTACTTTTCAATCTACTTTCCCATAACTTCATATTTAGTCCACTTTCATGTAACTTCATATTTAATCCACTTTCACGTAACTTCATTTCTAATCCACTTCCACTTTGTAATTCTTAAAGTCACATTTCCTTTGAATGTGTATATTTGAATACTTACCTTGGACATCGATGAAAATAATTTATTCAACAATATCCCCCTTTTCCATTGATGGCAACCCCGAATTCAAAACACATAATCCTTCATAAATAGAAAGAATTATCCCTTATCTGCAACTCTCTCCCTATGAATTATCCCTTATCTACAACTCTCCCTCTATATGTAATTCTCCTCCCCCCTTTCTACACCTCTCCCCGCTTATGTAGTTCTCCCCTTGAAATCACGGAAAAGGGAATGCTCTCCCCCGAAGTTGTGCTTTCATCAGCAGATGAGAGGGATATCACTCCCATCTTTTTCCTAAGATATGCAAATGTTTCTCTAGAAGGTGGTTTGGTAAAAATATATGCAAATTATTCCTTGGTGGCAATGTATTCGAGGTAGACACTTTGTTCAGATACCTATTCTGTTAGGAAGTGGTACTTGATGGGAATATGTTTACCCTTAAGTGCATAACAAAATTCTTTAAAATGTTGATTGCACTTGTGTTAATACAAATGATTATGATTGGATAATCATATTCTACCTTGATATCCCACAATGTTTTCTTCATCCAGAGAAATTTTGTGCAACATGTTGTACCGAAATATTATAATTTCTACCTCAGGGATAGAGATTCCAACACTGTTTCTTACTCAACCAAGTCACTAGACTATTGCCTAGAAAAAATGTTCCTCAACTTGTACTTTTTATGTCATCAAAACTACCTCACTAACTGCAGATTCCAGATATGTTGTTAGAGTAAAGTATTCACCTCTTGAGTACCATAATTTGAATTCCAAGGTTCCCTTTAGATATTTGAATATTCGTTTATTGCTTGCACATGAGTTTCTTTTGGTGCAGCTTGAAATCATGCAACTAATCATATTGCTTGCATAATGTTTGGCCTTGATGTTGTCACATATTCCAATCATTGACATGCACAATGTTTGATTTTCTTATGTAGTTTCATCATTTCGGGCCAATTTACAACCTATGACCATAGGTGTGACTAGTGTACAATCTTCCATTCTAAATTTCTTTTAGGAATGTAACCCACATCTATTGTGTAAAAACACAGTATTCCAATAGAGGTTGAACACCTTCAGTAACCACTCACACAACTACATCAAATATAAACACACCGATGTTTTCATGTGGTAAAACCCTCTATGGAACACCACGGCCCCAACCACGCCACTTGATGTTATTTATTAAAGAAAAGAAAAAATATTACAGAGATTTTACAAGAGATTTTCTCACAATCGACATCGACAAAGAACAACCCATGCTCTTTAAATAGAGATCATGGACCACCGAGTGTTAAGCCACTATCAATGATCAGCATTATCGAGAGATTATGAACCGTTGGATCACTTTATGTCAAAAACATATCGTGACCATTGGATTCCTTAACTACAAATGCATACTAATGCATACTAAAGAAACACACTAAGAAACACAGCTTTTACCTTAAGACACATTAGACCAATTTTATTTTAACTAACTCCTAAGTATCTAAATATCCACATCCCCCTTAAGAACAACTTGGGATAGGATTGAAGGATTTTTACAATGTTGACACATTAGGAGAAGGAAGGAGGCATTAGAGCCTATCCCCCTTAATGAAAAATTCTTAACTCCTAATATAGATCGAAGTTTAGAAAACTGGCTTCTATAAGAGACTGTGA
This sequence comes from Picea sitchensis, assembly GCA_010110895.2. Classification (NCBI taxonomy): domain Eukaryota; kingdom Viridiplantae; phylum Streptophyta; class Pinopsida; order Pinales; family Pinaceae; genus Picea; species Picea sitchensis. The sequence goes on along the minus strand of SNQJ01S0006939.1, from coordinate 229,771 downwards.
AAATGTCTACAACTTGATTTTTTTGTAGGGAAAAAAGAACTTCAATAACTTGATCATGAATGAGCTTTCTCTGAAGAAGTGCATGTGTATCTCATGTGTTTGTTATGTTGATGTTGAACTGGTTCTTTAGCAAGCTTGATATAATCAGGATTGTTAAAATAAAGGTTGGTCGGATGTTGTTTCTCAAATCCAAAATCGAAGGATTCACGAAGCCACAAGGCTTCCTCAATTGCATTTACCGTTGTTGTACCGCTTTCATCAAGAAAGTGCAATAGCATGTTGTTTACATGTCCAAGTGATGTGTCCTCAACCAAGGTTGTAAACATAACCTGTATTAGACTTTCGATCATTAGGGTCACTAACCCAATCTGAATCTATGAAACTAACCACAAAGGAGTCCCCCTAACTATAATGTATCCCGAATCAATTGTACCACGAAAATAGCTATATCCTTTAGCTTCTTCCAATGGATTTCATTGGGTGTTTACATACCGCAACAAGACCAACAACAAAGGAAATATCAGTAGTGCATGAGTCAAATATAAGATGCTACAAACTAACTCGATGATACAGGCATCAACTCGTATTAGCTGTGGCAACTAGTTTGACTCCTTAATGGAAGGGAGAAGGGTCGGTTTACAATCATCCATATGAAAGCTGCATTTTGAAGAAGGTCACAATAATACTTAGACAAGGAAAGAAAAATTCCTTCATTGGTTTGCAAAACTTTGGAGTACAAGGAAATAGTGAAAACCGCAGGTCTTCCATTTCTCCCAAATTTTTTCCTAAGGTTGGTTTTCACATTGTTTAAAAGTTTTGAGTCACTACCAGAAGGATAAGTTCATCAACATAAAAGGACAAACATTATGAGATGGCTTCCTACTTTCTTGCATAGACATTAGGATCATAATGGAATCTAGAGAATCCGGTGTAAATAAGAAAGTTGTCAATTTTGGTTTCATACCAAGATCGGAGCTTGCTTAAGACCATAAAGAGATTTCTTACATGATAAACAAGGCTAGAGTCATTCTAGACATATAATAAGAGGTTGTTCCATGTAGATTTCTTCTTGCAAATCTCCATGCAAGAAGGCGGATTTAACATCCATCCGATGGACCTCCCCATTTATGTGAGGCGACAAGAAGGGCAAACAAGGTGGATGGAATTCATTTTGTCTACAAGTGCTCACGGTGAATAATTCCTTCAACTTGGGAAAATCCTTGGTAACTAACCGAGTCTTATATCTTTCAACACTTCCATCCTCGGATGCATACTTTAGTTCTCAGAGGACCCATTTACATCGACAAGTTTTCTTCCTTTGGAAGAGGTACAAGATCCCAAGTATCGCTTTCCATTAAAGAATGATAATCTTCTATTCATTTTTGTATTCCAATATGGATGACCTAAAGCCGTGCAAATGTCTCTGATCATGAGTCTCTCAAACTTGAGCTAAAAGAGAAGAGGCCCATTGGAACTATGAACATGTCTAACACCGATCTAAAGGATCACTGACTGCACTAATTAACCGCCGTGATGAACAAAACCCATCTAGGAAGCTATGGAACCGGGTAAGCGTCTCAGTTCAAAGGGACTCATCTAGAGTGGGAAGGTGAGTAAGCAGAGGTGGTTTTTTATCCTCATTGTCATCATAGGAAGAAGAAACCATAATAGGAACAAGAAGGCACAAACATCAAAGATGGATCACAGGCAGGAGAAGGCACAAATGTTGAAGATGGTCAGTTTCTAAGAAGGCACACCGTCAATTAGGCTTATGTGACAAGAGATTTTACTTTCAAATTTAACATCTCTTCTAATTATAATTTCATTACAATTTGGTTAAAGAAGTCCACCTACCATCTTTATAACCAAAAAATATACACTTCACTTTTAGGCTGCAATGCTTTCCTTTTCTCATCAGAATGTGATCACATGCTATACTTCCAAATACACGGAAGTGACTACATATGGTTTAATTTTAGACCAAGCTTCTTCTGGAGTTATGTTTTTAAGAGCCTTTGTGGAGTGCGATTGACTATGTAATATTCACATTTCTGCTTGATTGCTCAATGCTTTAGACTTAATCCCCTTAGATTGGATCACAATTAGCCATTTATTTTAATGTACGGTTCTTTCTCTCGCTAATGCATTTGTTGTGGTGTATATGGAATAGTGTGTTGCATTTGGATGCCCTTTGTAGTGCAATAACTTGTAAAATTATTGTTCACATATTCACCCATTATTTGTTCCTAAATTTTGAATTTGATGTCCATATTGTTTTCTGCTAAGTGCCTTGTATGCTAAAAACTACCAAAACTTCACTTTAAATGAAGAAGTAAACCCAAGTATGTATGGAAAATCATCAATGAAAGTTAAGAAATACTTGCACCTAGAAAAGAAGGGAGAAGAAAGTGGACCACAAATCACTATGAACAAGATAAGGCCCGAGGCGCGCCAAGATACTGTCAATCAACAATGATGTTTGTCAAAACACAACCAACACAAACAACATCTCTGCATGAAACTAGAGGAAGACAAATCACCATATGTTGATTACATAGTTGTTGTGCAATGAGTGATAGTTTAGATAACCAAACTATTCATGCCAAAGTTTTCTCAAGTCATCGCTATGAGCAACAAAAATTATGAAAAATATGATGACCTAAAGTTGTCAAATCTTGTACAACCCTGTAATATCATCAACAATTCCAAATGCAAGAACATGTTTAGGATATTTTAGATCCTGATTACAACTTGGTGAGGTGAAACTCTACGTTTTTACCTTCACATGAATGATTAATTTGATATACTAATAAAATGTTACAAGAAATACTTGGAACACATAATACATCATTGAAACACCATTATCTACTTGAATTGTTCAGATCCTACAACACTAAGATCTATCATCACCAACAAATATTTTCTTGGTGTTACATTCATTTAGAGAAGAAAATATGTCTTTACTAATAGCCAGGTGATAAGATGCTCCTCAATCAATAATCCACCCATCAAGAAGAAGTATAAGTTATATTGAAGGAGAAACCGTGGTTAAAAGATGTTTCCAAGGAGAAGAAGAAGAAGAAATAGAATCAATATTGATATTGTGATTCTTAATTGCTTCTTCTAAAGCTGTAATCTTCTTGAAACATATGGACTCATCGTGACCATCTTTATCACAAAAAGTTGCAAATGTATGTCACTTCTCTTATTTTTATATTTCGCTCCTTTGTCACCATTTAGAGCCGGTTGTTTGAGCCGGTTTGGGACCCTTATGTTGCTTGTTGTTGTAGCAAGGATGTTTCATTGGGATACTTGGGTTTATCTTTATGCTGGGAAACTAAGTCTTGTTGGAGGTACCTTTAGTTTTGATCACTCCAAGTTATACAAGCCTATCTTCTAATCAAAGCAACACAAAAGTACTCAAGAGTGGTTTTGATAAAGCTCAGAGCCTCTCCTCATGGCATAAAAGGTAGATACAAACACATAATATGCACTCACCTACTTAGAAAGAATAAGATATATGCAACCCTCTTCCTCCATTTCTATCTCACATTCTTCACATAACATTCTCGAAGTGTTTTAAACTTAGATATAGATAGTCTCCAAGGAAAGAAAAATCACCTGGGACTTAAGGTCAATATTTGATTTTCTAACCATTGTGCTCAAATAATATTGAGTCTACCTCAAACACAAATTCAATATTCCCAAGCTTCATTAGTCATCAATTTATTTAAGGTGAAACCTAAATCGAGAGATGGACATTCTAATTAGTCCATGTAAGCCACACCCTATTAACCTATTTGACTTCTTATCATCAATAATGGGTAGTTTTTTCCTTTCCTGTTGCATCCGTTAACCTTTACTTCTTAATAAATATTTCCTATGAGATTTACATTGGAAGTAGTTTGTTGCTGGAAAGAAAGATATTACTTTTAGAAGCCATATTAAATATGTGATAATATGGATTTAAAAACTAAAATTGATGATCCTCGATGGAAATATCTCGAAAAATTGTGCAGTTTAAAAAACACTAAAAAAACGTGACTTTGGATGTGAGAGCTGTTTTTTTAAAAATGCATAAATCCAGAACTAAAGGACCACTTGATAGTGTGTTGTTTTATGAAGTGACCCACTTTATAAATAGAAGTGGGGTCACTTAAAATAAATAACCTAAAATAAAATATTAAATCAATTTATAGTGATTCACTTCTATACTTGAAGTTAAATACAATTTACAATTTGAGCATGGACTTTTTCTAAAAAAGTAATAAAAGAGAGACTTGAATTCACTCTTACTTAATAGGGCAACCTTTAACCAAATGGTCTAGCAAAACATATTGTATTTTTGTAAATGAATCAAGTTTATGTCGTTGTTGTTGTTGTTAGCTTACCCTAAGATGTGTTAAGTTTACCGAATGAGGGGGGGGTGAATCAGCAATGAAGCGTAATTATAATCTTTTTTCTTCAAATGTTATATCAATGTAGAATTATTATCCAATAATGACAATAAAAATAAACAATCACACACATACACAAGACAATTCAAGTGTTTTACGGAAACCCAAATCGAGAAAACCACAAAATGTTTTTTCTTATATGTATAATAATACACCATTGAAGCACCAACTTCCTTTGTTTTCCAACTGCAACTGAAGGAGACTCCAACTCTCGAAGTTTCAAAGTTACAACCTGAGGGAAGCTCAACTCTCCAATTCTCTGGCTACAACCGTATGAGGCTACAACCCCCAATGTTCTCCAACAACCTAAGGTACCCAAACCACTGGCCCTGTCTCCGCCCCACACCCTAAAGTAGAAGTAGAATGATGGAACCACTGCCACACTATCACCGTGAGATATACCATTGTAAACTCCTACTAACAATTTGAACCATGCATCAACCCGTAATCAACCTCAGACTATAAACAAGTGCATCAACCATGCACCAAGTTGTAATCAATCATGTGTCAACTAATCAATATGACTCATCAATATAAAAATTCAACACCATCAACTATACACCTCATGTATGTGTGCTAACTCATCAACTACTTGTCTCAACCATGTACTCAACATGTACCACAACCAAAAGCCCTCATCAATTTTACTCTCATCCAATATGATTTTTAGCTTTATAATAGACCTAGTGTATATGATCACATTCCCGCAAACCTTCCTTAACTTTTAAAACAAGAGACTAGCATTTATCAAACTTCTCTTTAGTCTCACATGCCTAGTTTTGATTAGTCAACAACCCTAACTGAAGTAACCATAACTTTGAACCTCAGAATGTATAAATATATGAAACCTGATGTACAATGTTGTTCAATGTTTTTAGTGCACTTCCTACAAGTGTCACTACTTGAACCTCTCAAAAGTAGTTATAGCAAAATGGCATACCTTGTTGAATTTTGTCTTATTCTAGAGAGCTAATCTTTGTAGAGCTGCATCTCGCAATTTTTTTGATGAAATAAATATGAAACTTTTTACAAAGAATACTACAGATGGTACCCTAAACAACACATTTAGTCTCAATCGGAATTTGATCTACAGGAATAATTTATGATGTTTTTAACCCTAAACACCCGATTTTGACTAGTTTCAGGATCGACACAAACCCTATTTTCCATGGGAGTGTAACTCCCAAAAATACAACGACCCACAAGATGAATGTTTTCCATAGATACTTTGACATGTTTTCTCACTTTCATAGCAATTTCATGGTCTGAATCATTATAGAAAAAAAAAATATAGCTTAAAAATGGTGAGATGACCTCAGAATAACATACCTTAGAAAGCACCATCAAAATAATGTATCATTCCTTTCATTTCAGCCTTCTTCTCTTCACCTTCAATTTAATTCCTAGCTTAGATATCCTTGTTACCTAAAACACATATAACATTCAATATTCTCAAGGTGATTCAAATGAGAGAGCCTTGCCCTTATTTATACCTCCAGCTTCCTTAAAAACATCTTCTAGGTCACTTGCCCACTTTCTTTATTTTCTCTTAGGGTTGGGTCCAATTCTAATTTTCTCCATTAAATTTGCTATTGAAATAATTACTTTGTATTCACTTTGAATTATAATACACTCATCACTTCACTTTTATTATTTACCTCTTAAAATCTCTTAAACCACTTTGGACTACTTTGACCTTTTGGAGCTTCTGGGATGACATATGAGGGTCCTCCAACTGTGAAGACCATAACTCTCAAACCGTGGAGGATTTATGTGACGCTCTACATACCAATGTAAATGGTATGACATGTAATATCCATGAATAGTATTATCTGAAAATATATCATAACTCATACCGCTACTCCATCAAACAAACTTGGGTCCATTACCCAAACCCTGGTCTCCAACTTCTCATGGCCATAACTTCTAACCGGGTGGAGGGAATTATGTGACGCTCCACATACCAATCGAAAATGAAATGACAAGCACTATCCATCTAGGATATTTTCGACAAAAATCACTTTCCTTCATCCCATCATTCCGCCACTAAGCTATGGGTTTCTTGTAGACTTCCACAAAGTGTCTTCCCATGAGGGTTTTCACCATAAGGGGACCTCACTTTGGAGTTCATCCATATTTACTTCTTATCAAACCATGACAAAACACAACATTACATTTACATCAAACAATATTGGTCCACATTACCCAAGCCTTTGTGCTGTGGTTTCTTTTCAAGGGTTGGCATCAATGACAACCAACCTTAATCAACAATCTCCCCTTTGGCATTGATGGCAACACTTTGATGCAATATCGAAATCATATCACTCTATGCTCCCCTGAACCATGCCTTTGTCCTCTCGTTGACTAATAAATCTTCTCTCCTCGAACCATGTCGTCAGATTCGATAAATTCTTCCCCTTTGTCATCAATGATAAAGGTATATTTCCATCCAGGTCTTCTCTAATGCATCGCCTTCCTCTTGTGGTGCTTCCTTGTGTACATCTAAGACATATAAGATAAGCATTCAAAAAATCATTTTTTGAGTAGAAATAACTCAAGTCTTTGACGAAGATATTCCAAAGGTCGTGGAAGTGGTTTTGTAAATATGTCTACCACTTCCATGGGAAGCCTTTGTGCCCACATACTCAACTCGATGTTCTTTTCGCGAACCTCGTCTCGTGAGAAAGTGATAATTTGATTGGAATGTGCTTAGTTTTTTAGTGCATCACCGGGTTTTTTTGGATATTGATGGCACTTGTATTATCACAATATATATTGGAATGGGCTCTACCTACCTCAACCCAGATATCTATCAAAAGTTTGTTTCATCCAAAGAACCTATGTACAACATGTTGTTGTCAGTGAATATACTTCTACCAGATAGAGATATCGATGATTGTTTCTGTTTAGCCATGATACCTTCAAACACTCACCTAAGTAGAACGTTGCTCCAATCGGTGCTTCATTGGTCATCAATACAACCTACCCAATCGTGATCCGTGTAGGAAATAAGTGATAGATCTTTCCTTTGTATACCATAATCCAACTCTTATGTTCCTCTTTTGAGATATCTAAAGATCCTCTTTAATGCTAATACATGTGATTCCTTTGTGTTATGTATGGAAATCATGCCACTGGGCCCAACTCCGCCTCAAGATTACATCCGGTCTGTATGTTGTCACATATGGTAGGTTGCCAATCATTGACCTATATTGCCTTTGGATCTATAGACTTTGAATCATCATCTCTTTGCTCAACTTACAACCTGTTTGTATGGGAGTGATAACCGGTTTGAAATATTCCATTCCTAACCTCTTCTTTAGCATTGGATATACTATTGAGAAATAAAAATTCTTGGTTGCTTGATGTATCTAAAGTCCCGTGAAGAAGGATAGTCTCCAAGTAACTATTACATTCTCAAATTCATTATGCATGTCTTTTTGCAAAATTTTTGGCTTAACTTGTCACCATCACTACCAAAATAATATCATCAACATAAAATTCAATTATTAATAAATTATTACCTTTGATTACTCTTGATGTAGAGGTTGTTGTATGCACTTCCTTTTCTCAAACTCCTCAGCCATCGTTAAATTTTCAAAAATCCTAACCCAAGCCAGCCTCAATCGAATTTTCAACAAATTTCTAATGCTAACCTGGCCAAAGACTGCTTTCAAAGATATGTTACAAAATTCTTTGTGTTTTCAAAGATATACTCACAATGGTAGCCAAAGATATGACTTCCAAAGACTGTTTCAAAGATATACTATACCAGAAAGTTTTAGCATATATCATTAAGGTGTTTCTCAAAGATATGACTCAAAGACTATGTTTCAAAGATATACTCATACCGGTGTTTCAAACATATATCATTAGCTTGTTTCAAAGATATGACTCAAGATCAGAGCCAAAGATATACTACCGGTGTTTCAGCATATACTCACAATGGCAGCCAGCATATGACTCAAGATCGTGAGCCAAAGATGCTACCATGTACTGTGTTTCAAAGATATACATGTACCGTGTTTCAAGATATAAAAACTTAATGTAAATAAATTTCAGAACTCAAACATGATGATTCTGAACATCAAGCTAACGCGTAAATAAAATATCAGCAATATGCAAAACTCAGTAAATATAGACACAAAGATATTCCGTCTAACTTCGACTTCGAAAACTCCACAAGGGGAAAACCAGAGGGATTTGTATTATTTATGAGCTTCTCGAGAAATTCTTTACAACATATTCATCTTCGATATTTACACAAACTTATTTGAACATTCCTGTAGAAGCTTTGCTCCTCAATTCCTGAACCAGAATTCATACAATTGTACATCAATTAATGTTGTACGGATCAGTCAATGTAAATTGCAAGCAAATCTCGCTTAAGACTCACTTTGTGCCACCTTCACGTTATTCGCAACCTTGGAATGTACCAATGCTCCCTGTGAATTGTTGTTGTTGTCTCTTTTCTTCACTGACCTCTCTCTTGCTCTCTTGTTCTCTCAACAAGAATGCTTCAATCCTCTTTGCTCCTCGCATCTCACCAAGAGTCTCTCTTGCTCTCTCAACAATATTGTTCCTGCATCTTACCTAAGAATGGGATGTTTCCACTTGCCTTAATCAACCTCATGAGGGAACGTGAGGAGCTTTCTATCTAATGGTTGAGATTAGATTAGATGGGTGCTTCTAGGACGGTGTCCCTTCACCACCCCTCACTTTAATCATAAAGTTATCTTTTAATTTGCATCTCACAAATTAATTTGACTAAGATTCACATTCGGCAATTTCTCTCCTTAGGCGCCTAGGGAAGAGAAACACTGTCCTTGGTATCTATCATTTCTCTTAATTGTAATTTAACACTCCCTCGCATCGAGGAAAGTGTTCACCACTCCAAGCTTGTCCCCTAAAAATACAAACTTGCCTCTTCACAATGCCTTGGTGAGTATGTATACAACCTACTCCTCAGTAGATATGTACCGTGAGCTCCACAAATTTCCAACATAATCATCTGATGAAGGATACCAATCTCTATAGTTTAGACCAAGTCATGAAAAACTAGATTCTCCGAGAGTTTAATACGTAACTCGATTATCACAGTAAATCACAAGAGGCCTCAAATCAGCATAATCAACAATCCAATCAAGATTCTATGGCCAGTGGCCTCACAACTAGCCCCGACTAGTCAGCCATATACTCACCGAACCCCAAAGCCAATCGGGACTCTCGAATCTAACCAAGACACAACCGCTAGATCCCAATCCAAAGCAACACCATAGAGTATGCACACAATGGTTTGTTGCTTGAATATTCCTTTGATTTGAACTGGCCTCTATTTCTTTCCTTATTGGCAATGCTTACATAAAGTGTTGGTTTGTTTTGTGATCCGCATTTCTCCACTCTTTTTTTGACTTGACAAGGTTATCAAAATGCATGTGACCCATTCTTCACAGTTATAGCCAACATAGTGACAATCTGCATTTTACGTGGAAACCCAAATCGAGAAACCACTGGAACAAGTTTTTTCTCATGTCTTGAAGAATTACATCTATTGGAAGCACCAACTTCCTTTGTTTTCCACCAGAACCGGAAGGGAGGCTCCAACCCCCTAGTTTCTAGTTACAACCTCGAGGGAAGCTTCAACTCCCCACTGGCTACAACCGGCAGGCTACAACCCTGAACTATCCCTCCGTTACAACCGGAGCAGGTGGTTACAACCACTGCCATTGCCTCATCCTGCAACCCTGAAGTGAAGTAGAATGATGGAACCATTGTCACACTATCAATCGTTGGAGATATACCATGTAAACCTCGTACTCAATAACCAACCATGCATCAACCTTGCATCTCAACTCCGTAATCAAATAATTATAAACAAGTGCATCAACCATGCACCAAACTATTATAATCAATCATGTGTCAACTACTCATCAATATAAAATTAACATCATCAACTATACACCTCTATGTATAAAGGCTTTCAACTCATCAACTACTTGTCTCAACCATGTACTCAACATGTACCACAAATCCAAAAAGCCTCATCAATTTCATCATCCAAATCTGATTTGTAGCCTGTAATAGACCTCGTATAAGGGATCACATTCCCAAGAACCTTCCTTAACTTTTAAAACAAGAGACTAGCATTTTATCAAAGTTTTTAGTCTCACGTGCCTAGTTTTGGATTAGTCAACAACCCTAACTTGAAGTAATCATAACTTGAACTTGTAATGTATAAAGATCTCAAACTCATACACGATGTTTTTTATTGTGTTTAATGCAATTCCTCCAAGTGTCACTTGAAACCTCTCGTAGTGCTGAGTTATATCAAAATGACATACCTTGTTGAATTCTCGCTTATTCTAGAGAGCGACCTTTGGTAGAGTGTGCCCCACACAAAATTTCTGATAAAATAATATGAAACTGTTACAAACCATACTATTAGATTGTACCCCAACCAACACATTTTTGTCTCACTTAATTTGGATCTCATATGAAGATGTTATGACGTTTTTACTCAAACACCGATTTTGACTAGTTTCGTGATCTAGCCACAACTCCTATTTTCCATGGAGTGTAACTCCCAAAAATACAACGACCAAATGTTCTTTTCATAGATACTTGGATATGTTTTCTCACTTGAATAGAAATTTCACTCGCCTGAATCATTATAGAAAAAGTTATAGTGAAATGGTGAGATGACCTCAGAATAACATACCCTTTAGGAAAGCACCATCAAAAGAATTTATCCTTCCCTTGCATTTCAGCCCTTCTTTTCTTCACCTTCACCTCGTAATGCAGTTTATATATCCTTTATTACCTTAGACACATATAGATATTCAATATGCTCAAGTGTGATTCAAAATGAGAGCCTTGCCTCTTATTTATACTTCCAAGTAGCTTCCTTAAAAACATCTTCTAGGTCACTTGGCCCACTTTCCCATTTCTCTTAGGCTTCTGGGTCCACTTCTAATTTCTCCATTAAATTTATTGAAATAATTTATTTTGTATTCACTTTGAATTATAATACACCTACTTCACTTTATTATTTAACTTTAAAATCTCTTAAACCACTTTGACTACTTTGACATTTTGGGGCTTCTAGATGACATATGGGGGTCCTCCAACTTCAGAAGGCCATAAATCTCAAACCGCGGAGGAGTTATAGACGCTCTACATACCACTGTAAATGGCATGACATGTACCTTATCCATATAGAATAGCATTATCTAAAAATATATCATAACTCATATTTTTACCCATCAAACAAACTTGTCCATTAATCGTGCACTGGTCTCCAATTTCTCATGGCCATATAAGGCCATAACTCTCAAAACATGAGGAATTATGTGACATTCCACATACCAATCGGAAATGAAACACAAGCACTATCCATATAGGATAATTTCCTAAAAATCACTTTCATCTCATTATTCCACAATTAAGAATGGGTTCTTCTTTACTCCACAAAGCGCCTTCCGTGAGGGTTTTCACCATAAGGGGACCACTTTGGGAGTTCATCCATATTTACTTTATCAACCAGCCATGAAAAACAATGAGTCATATTTACATAAAACAATATTGGTTCCATTACCCAAGCCTTTGTGCTACGGGGCTTTCTTCAAGGGTTGACATCAATGACAACCAACCTTAATCAACAAGATGCACATTTTCCTATTTGTTTCTGATTTGTCGAGATTGCACAGGGCGCAGGGAAAATATCATACGCATATCTAAAAGAGTAGAAACCTTGAAATAAATAATACAAAACCAAAATAAAACGAAAATAATACTCTGCAAAAATTAAAAAAATGTGTATGCAGGCTTTATACATCCGGATCTGACTGAAATGGTTGTATCTTGGGCAAACGGAAACCTTTTCGAGTGAAACGAAAAGTGTTCCTGAATTAAACAAGCGCTCCAGACACAATGGAACAGTCATATAAGCCTAAAAATGTATGTAAATGACATAAAATGGAGATGATACAACTCGGCTTCACGATCTCGATCTAGAACAAGAGCGGGTCTTCAAATAGGCTCCGATACCATGTTCGACAACACAGGTATTCCAACAGAGGAAGAAAACCTTCAGTAACCACTCACATAACCAGATCAAATAACAACACACTGATGTTTTCACATGGTAAAACCCCTATAGGGAAACATCCACGACCCCATCCAACGCAGTCACTTGGACCAGTTTATTAATGCAAAAGAAAAAGATTACAGAGAGATTTTACAAGAGAGTTTCTCATAATCGATCATCGACAAATGACCATCCATGCTCGTTAAATAGAGAGCATTTACCAATCGGGTGTTAAGCCACATATCAATGGTCATTAAGATCGAGGAAAGTACGAACCGTCAGATTACTCTATGTTGGGAACATATCGTGACCGTTGAATTTCCTAACTACAAATGCATACTAATGCATACTAAAGAAACACACTTTTACCTAATGACACATTAAACCAAGTAGATCTTAACTAACTCCTAAGTGTCTAAATATCCTAACAATGTCATTCTAGAATAATCATCAATGAGAAACATAAAGTAATTTTTTCCTTGTAGACTTTGTGTTCTTGTAGACCCACAAAGATATGTATGAACGAGTTCCAATGGCTCGTTGTTGAGTACTCCTTTGATTTAAATCTTTTTCTTGTTTGTTTTCCATGTTGGCATTGCTCGCAGATAGTGTTTGAAGGTTTAGTAATATTTGGCATGTCTCTCACTCCTTGTTTAGTGTTGAATTTTATCATATTATCAAAGTTCATATGACCCATTCTTATATTCCATAACCATCTTTCATTTGTTTGTCCCATATAGCACTTTTCTCCATGGATATCATTAAATATATATATATATTATTTGATGTTCTATATGCACTTGCCACTAATCTTCTAGAGTCTTTCTTCCTTATTTCAGAGACTTGAGAATTAAATGCGAGATTGTGTCCTTGGTCACAAATTTGACTAACACTAAGAAGATTGTGTTTCATACCATCAACATACAAGAAATTTTATGTTTTAGTCTTTCCATTATTGAGACTTAGAGTACATTTTCCAGCTAGCCTTGTAGTAGCATCCCTTTCAAATGTCACACTTCCTCTGTTAACTTCTTTCAAAGTGAGAAACTTGATCTTGTCATATGTCATGTGACTTGAGCATCCACTATCAATGTACCATTGGTTTCCTTTGTTTTTAGCATGAAGGGAAGTTTGCACAAGCATAGATTCCTCCTTCTGCATCTCTTGTTCCTGGTGTTACACATCAAAATTCCACACTAAAGTACCTCACCTTAAGTGTCATAAAAGTGTCATATGCACCTTGCTAAGTGTTGCATACACCTTGACACCATGAAAGAACAATTTTCACAATCCCTAGTCAATGAGGAGGAGAAATATATCATATGAATTATTCATTATTAATCATATGAAGGTCAAAATATTATGTGCACATGAATTATTTATTAATATTCATAAAAAGGAAATTAATTTAGTGTGAGAATCCACCTCACATTCAGTTTCCTAATCTCAAGGAGAGGTTGAGAATCTCATGGATGGTTGAGATATTTTCTCAAACCAAAATCCTAATTTGATGGATTTAGAGAGATATTTCCTCCTTAAAATCCTTGAGAGATATTTTCTCCCTAAAATCCTTGAGAGATATTTTCTCCTTGAAAATCTTGGAGATCCCATTTTAGTGGATCTAGTGAGTGATCTTCTCCATGGTTGTTAAGCCTCCAAATCCTATATAATGAGGGTTTTTCATGGAGAAGAGGAGGAAGTTGGGAGATATCAGACTTATGATTGTGGGATTTGTGCAAGGGTTGGCCAAGAAGATCTTGGAGGAGTTTCAACTGACATCATTCGTGGTCTGTAAGTTTTATTTGTTCTCTTTTAATATACTTGGCCTATTTCCTTCAAGTTTGTGGTTTCATGTGCTTGTATATGTTTAATTTTATTTGCATAGATGAATTTGCTTTGCCTAATCCAGTAGGGTAGAATGAAGTCATTTATTTTTTGTTGCTCATTGCAGGTATTGATTTATACTAGGAATTGGATCAAGTTTGCGGATAGGAGCAGCTGGGAGAAACATCGTAAACGGAGTACATCCTACTTTACCTTCTCCTCACTTTTTCGATAAGAAAAATGATTTTATGGGAATGGTAGTGTCCAAATGATTGTTTATGTATTGGTATAGGGGTCAATAATCCAAGGGAAAGTTCACTTGTATACAAGGGAATATTTATGTAATAGAAATTGGAGACTCCATTGGGAAAGGACATTCACTTGTCGTTCCTTGGATTGTCTAATATTTTTCTCACCTTCAAATCTTATTTGTTGTTTGTTTCTGGTCTACTTCCCTTTCTCTCTTCTTCATTGAAGATTTCATAGAGTAAGTTTTCTGAGATTTTAGACTGTTTTCTAAGTTTTTGGGAAGGCCAATGCTCTCCTACTGTGTACACCAGATATTTGATCTAGGATCAACGCTCCCTTGTAGTGTATACCATAGAGTTGTAGCACTTTGTCCCTTTGGAAACATGAGCGTTGATCCCCTTTTCTAGGTTTTTCCGCCCCTTAATTTTGCTCACTTTTTCTCAGTCTGATCCTAAGGGGATTTTTGCTTAGAGACCTTTGAATAATATTGAATTTATTTTGCTAAGAGTTGGGAATTTATCATTCATTTATGTTTATCCTTTGAGTTTGCAAATTTTCTCTTAGTTGTGATCCCCTTGGGTTAACAGGATCTTTTGGTTCTTTTTGTCTTTTGACTTTATCTAATCTTCATCTTGTAAATTTTTCATACTGCTTGACTATTTAGGGTTGTTCATCATCTAAGGTTTGCAAAGGTTGCTTGGTATTGAGCCTTATTGTCTTCATTTGAAACATCTCTCTTTTCTGGATGATTAGGACTCTTATGACAACCTATCTTGATTTATGTTTATTGTTGCTCATCGTTTGAGGATTTTCATGAGTGTTTGTCTTCTTTCTCTTTTGCATCATTGAGTTCTTGATTGAACAGGTTATCTCCTATTTGTTTTCTTTCAGTGCTCATCACTTTGAATGCACTTTATTGGATTTATTTTTTCTCATAATTCTTTGTATTAAACTTAGATCTCTTTCATCTGAAAGTTAAGAAGTGAAAAGTTTGCATATCTCCTTGCATAGTTAATCAAACAAAGAAATTTTGCATTCATTAGGAAGTTTTTTTTGGTTTATGTTTTGGAAAAAGAGCTAGTTTGCATGCGCATTTCGGTTTTCAAAAACATTGTTTTGGTATTTTGGCATCGTATTGATCCCATAAATTGAAATTTCCATTGTTTTGAGTGAGGAACAAAACTCTTCTCCTTCCCATACGCAGAATTCATTGAAAGAAAGAATTGCATATCATTCTTTTGAATTATATTTGGGTCGAGTTTCTTACACATCATCAATTTCATCTCTATGAACCCTTTGAGTTAAAATCCATTAAAATCAACCACACATTAATAAAATCAACTTGGATATATTTTTTTTAGCACACCAATAATAGCCTAGGATTAGGGTCTTTGGACTAGGTGAAGTGAGAAAATTGTCCAAGACTACTAAACAGATTATAGAACACTAAAGAGCGTATAAATCCAACTTCCGTATAAGCATATACGGGAACCCCCTCTCACATAGGGGATAAACACGAGGTCGTTTGTGGGAGAGTAGCGGATATTACCCCTCCAAATCTTAACCAATCGTAGTGGACAAATCATATATTGGGGGTTGTTCTTGAGAAACCATTGGTTTCATTTGGTCTCGGTGCTTCGTGAACTCTGAATCCATTCGGGGTCCTCTTGAGTCCTATTGATCCACTCGTCTTCAGTTCTCTTGAAGAGCTTCAGACTTTGATATCATTCCCATACGTTCAGTCCCAACTGTCGACTATACCCCCCTCGAAGGTTGACTATGAGTTGGTAACCTTAGTGGCCTTTCCTAGGTACCTATAGAGGTGACTATGGGGGGATTCCCACGGTACATGGGGAAAATTTCATATCACACTCTCAATACCCTTGGAGGGTGATCCCACAAAAGTGAGGGTTTCTTACGCCAAGAAGGGTTTTTATGTGGAGTTCGGGGTAACTACTTCTCACTTCTTCGTTGGTGGCTTGATATCCCATCTTTAGAAGATCCTTAAATATGTTGTTGCTTGGTTGATTATTTTTAGTTTTCATAGGAGTGTGTTTCTTTGTCTTTCATAATCGGCCTTAGGATCATATTTTTCACAATATACAAGGTATGGAACCCAACACTCAAGAACCACAACATAATCTTTCTTACGAAGCAATGATTGCAGATCACACTTCTAAAACTAGGAGTGTCGCTCCTGGAAGTGGCCATCACGTTGAAGAACTGGTCCCAACCTTTGTAGAAAGCTTGGCATATTTTGTGAATCCTCGGTTTACTGATCTACTTGGACAACCACACTCTTTGATCCACCATCCACGATATACATTGATTCTTATTATTCTTATCGTTTTGCCGCCCGGTACCACCATTACACCATCTTTTGGCATGAACCCACCAATTTTTTATTTTCCTGAAGGACTTAGGAATTCATATTTTTCCACAACTCTCGTAGTTGATATTGTTGGTGCTTATTCTTTACTGGAAACATCAGTGACCCAGGTAACCCTCACTCAACTACTTACACATTCATCTCATCTTTCACATGAGTCAGGTAATATTCATGCTTCATTTTTTCCACACATGCACACACCAAGTGCTTTACTTGGTCATCCCATAGGTCAAATTGCCAGCATTCAAGTCGTTCACACAACCACGGTTACAAAATATACTCAACCTCCATATCACACATCACAGATTAGTACTCCCTACATTGGAGTTCAATCTTCAACAGGAGGCCAACCTTCAGCTGGGGGGAAACCTTCATTTGCAGGAAAACTTTTTACTAGAGGGAAACCTACATGGTTGCAACATCAACAAGCATGGGGGAAAGCCACTCCTGTAATTCATTCTATCCCTACTACAACTTACCTATATCCTAAACATCCATATCTAGGAGTTGTGAATTGTTTATGGGCTCAACCCAATCCGATGGGAATTCCTCTGCAAGTAACTATGCCCTATCAATCCGTAAACCCCATGATTCAAAAACAATATCCCCTTCCACTGCCATACATAGGGGAACCAATAAGTCAACCACAATACGTAGGAGGTCCATATGTTCAATCATAGTACACGGGTGGACAAATAGGACAACCACCTTACATAGCTGGACAAATCAAACAACCACCTTATATGGGAGGACCATCTAGTTTTGTCATCTCACCACAACCTGGATACGGTCCTACTGGTGTTCCTACACAATATGTTTATCACCAATATCAACAACCTAACCGATATCTATTGTTCTTAGCTATGTTATATCTGTTAGATATGTCGTGTTTAACAAACGATCCCATCCTTCATAACCCATTTTGGCCTGCCATCCCTGCCAAATTATCGTCTGACATTCTGAAATTCGACAAAAAACCTGGGGAACATCCTAACAATCATGTTATGAATTTCCACTTATGGTGTTCTTCCAACTCTTTGATGGACGATTCCATTCATCTTAGAATTTTTCAGAGAACACTTATAGGTGTGGCAACAAAATGGTACATTGAACTGTCGCGTAAATATTTTTTCGACTTTAACTCTCTTTCCATGGCTTTCCTGACGAATTTTCAGTTGCCTATATGGTACGAGACCAGTACAAAAATTTTGACCTCTATTAGGCAATCCTCTTCTACCCACATCTCTGATCATATTCATGAATGGAGACAATGGAGATGGTTGATTAAAGCTCCAATTCCGACCAACTCCTTGCGGATTGGTTTATAAAGTCACTCTTGCCTCCCATCACCCGCGATGTTTCTATGGGAAACACAGTTACTGAGGAGTAGGTTATCATCCGTGCATAGTATTTGGACTTGGTTTACTCCCAGTCCGACACACTTTACAATCTCATCTCTAATGCTCCTCATCTGTCGAATCATCCATCAAGACCTACTCCAGAATCTAGTTGTGTTCCAAACACCACAACTACTTTCACTCCTACTCAAACCTTTAAGTTGAATGCAATCCAATCCACGTCATCTCAGCAATGAGGAGGTAAGAAGAAAAACAAGGGAAAATCCAAGAAACCTTCTAACGAGCAAGATAACCCTAAGTCTGTTGATACTCAACCGACAAGGAAACCTAAATCTCCTTGTATTATTTGTGAGGAAGACCACTACACGAAAGAATACCCTCATCATGAGGTTGTCGCTAAATATTTGAAGGGTACCTCCCAACCAGTTCAACAACAACCACTGGTTGTACAAAACCTTGTCCCTCCACAAGGAGGAGACCCAGGTCATTCCCACCATGGGGATGCTTCCACAAGCGCCTCTAAGGTTTACATGTTTAAGATGGTCAATGTCACAACTCGTGAAAATGCTTATGACACTCCTCTGGGTGATCAGACCAAATGGAAGTTTGTTGACCAACCCTCTAATTCTACCTCTCCTCCACCTTCCAATCCTCTTCAGATTGAAAAGTCAATTTCTACCCTTAATTCTTTCAGTTCCTTAAATAAAGGAAGAGGAACTTACCGAAGGTGAGTTATATCAAGCATGTGTTACCCTCCTCGATCTTGTTAAATGAAAAATAGGTACTCGTCTATCTGGGTGGGGGAAAAATTGAAGGAAGTGGGTCAATTTTTTGGGAATCCTTTATGGAAGTTATTGTCTCCCTTGAACATGGTACCTATTTGTGTCTCGTCTTACAGTTAGGTAATCTACTTGCCTCTGAGTCATACCAATTCCATGTGTCACCATACTTTTTCGTCCAAGTCGACAAGTTTCGTCACATTACATTCTTGGTACTCGTCGAGTCAATGTTGGCAAGTCAGTTGTCGTGCCTCATCATGTTTAAGGGAAGTTTCACTTCAAACCATCCATCTGCAGTATTGCCAGTTTCCATTTCATGTGTCAGTCCATACTCATTTGATTCACCATCTTAAATCACTTTCCTATGTAATTTTTGTGTCGATGATGGGGGATACATCAAGGCCCTCCTTTGACGAATATTTTATTTTCGACTTCAACACATCATCCAAGAATTAGACTTAGAAACCAGTTAGTACCTTGGGACCTACATTCTTCAATGGCAGGCCTCCTCACTTCTGATAGTATGTTACATCATTGAACTCTGATCAGATGATTCCATGAATGTTCGAGCTCAAATCATTTATGCACATTTGTTGGAATGTACTAAGGTACCTTGGGAGTCATTGACATCATTGGTGATTTCCCTCGCACGTGTTAACGATTTACCTCAATGATCGGTAATCAAGTAGTTTCTATCATGTTTGACATCAAATCATCTATTCACATGGATAGATTCATACCACATCGGGATTGGGACGAAGACCCTAGGTTGAGCATTCACTTTGTTATCTGATTTTTTTAGGATTCGAAGGAGATAGTTTGAGCATGTTGATATATATGGTGTCACATAGATCCACATTGTATTGGTCCATCGCTATGTTTTATAATCTTGTAGATCCACTATGTATTTTCGTGGTTATGATTAGTTCATGTCATGGAGGCATGGATCCACATTGTATCTCTTGTGGCCATATCCTTGGTTAGTATTTTTCATGGATTTGTAGTGTATTGGTCAGCGGTCGTGCTTTGAGTCATCTCGTATTCTGAGCACAAGTATGCCTACCTTGGAAATGGGAAATATATTAATATTGTTTGATGGTTGTTTGCAGCTTCTTCTAGGTTCTCCAACTCCACACCTTTGCATTGAAGAATTGTAAAGTGTTTCGGCCATCAGTTTCTCTTATTACCTCACACTTTAGGGGGTATTTGTTACACATCAAAATGCCACACTTAAGTACCTCACCCTAAGTGTCGCAAGTGTCGTAAAAGTGTCATATGCACCTTGCTAAGTGTTTCATACACCTTGACACCATGAAAGAACATTTGTCACAATCCATATTCAATGAGGAGGAGAAATATATCATATGAATTATTCATTATAATTCATATGAAGGTCAAAATATTATGTGCACATGAATTATTTATTAATATTCATAAAAAGTAAATTAATTTAGTGTGAGAATCTACCTCACATTTAGTTTCCTAATCTCAAGGAGAGGTTGATAAGATCATGGATGGTTGAGATATTTTCTCAAACCAAAATCTTAATTTGGTGGATCTTGAGAGATATCTCCTCCTTAAAATCCTTGAGAGATATTTTCTCCCTAAAATCCTTGAGAGATATTTTCTCCCTGAAAATCTTGGAGATCCCATTTTAGTGGATCTAGTGAGTGATATTCTCCATGGTGGTTAAGGCTCCAAATCCTATATAATGAGGAATTTCCATGGAGAAGAGGAGGAAGTTGGGAGATATCATACTTGTGATCGTGGGATATGTGCAAGGGTTGGACGAGGAGAGATTGGAGGAGTTGCAGCTGACATCATTCGTGGTCTGTAAGTTTTCTTTGTTCTCATTTAATATACTTGGTCTATTTCCTTCAATTATGTGGTTTCATGTGCTTGTCTATGCTTAATTTGATTTGCATTAATGAATTTTCTTTGCCTAATCCATCAAAGTATAAGGAAGTCACTTGTTTTTTGTTGTTCATTGCAGGTATTGATTTGTGCCAGGAATTGGATCAAGTTTGCAAATAGGAGTAGTTGGGACAAACATCATAAACAAAGTACATCCTACTTTACATTATCCTCTCTTTTTCGATAAGCAAAATGAGTTTATAAGAATGATAGTGTCCAAATGATTGTTTTTGTCTTGGTATAGGTCAATAATCCAAAGGAGAGTTCACATGTTCGCAAGGGAATATTTATGTAACACCTGGGTCCTTTTACAAACTCCTATGAGTTATTTATTTTTGTTTGACAAGGGTATCCACATCCTTTTTTTGTTTAGGAGTTTCCACAAGGTCACTTCTACAACATGATTTGTGCCCATAGTTTTTTCATTTATAGCATGCAAAATTGTTATCAAATAAAGTGGTGAATGAATTATAGTTTTTGTTTGAGAATACATAACCATTTATGTATTTGTTCCATACATGATTATTTCTTGTATGCATTCTAGAATCTATCGCTTTATGACTATAATGATTACAACAAAAGAAATAGCCAAAGAAATAATTTTGGTACCCGTTCATGTGAGGTCGCCTTGGTGGGAAAGATATTTTGAATCTATCCTTGTTGCCCTTGGGAGAAATGCCAACTTTTTGCGGAATATTATTTTCTTTCTTCTTGTTGTCTTCATCACTGATGGGACTTTTGAGTACATCAACATAGCTTTTATATTTTTCTTCATTTACTTTCTTCGATGGCCCTACAACTTATTGATCCTCTTTGGTGGTCATCTGACACTTATCATAACCAAGACTCGTCTTAATAAATAGTGACCTTTGACAATTGATGATATGATCTATGTTTTTGGCACTCTTTTCAAACTTCAAGCTTTTTTTCAACTAAGCAATTGACTTTTCCAAATCCTTTCTTAAATAAACAAGTTCAGCTTCTAGCTTCTTGTAATTTTCTTCATTTTCCTTCATTTTCCTTTAGTTAAATTATCACCACTTCTTCTATCCTTCTTGCCTCTTCTAATTGAAATTTTAAGATTATGATAATATTTTATGATTCTTCAAGGATTTGTGACATTTTGTCTTTTGAATCATGATCATCTTCTTCATATTTCTACAAATGTTCTTTTTATTTCAAAATATTTTTCCTCAGCTTCTTTATTTCTCTTAAGGCACACATGAGTTCTTCTTCAAGATCCACTTCTCCATATGTTTCAGCATTTTCCTCTTCTCTTGAATACCTCATTTATTTGTCTTCATCAATCTTAATTTAATTTCCATAAAGAAAGTTTCTTCTTTATCACTATCAAAACTGCTTCCACTGCTTTCTTTAGATGAGTCACTGACCCCTTTTGAGTAGAGGCTCTTCTTCCGCTTATAAGAGTTCTTCTTCTTTTCATGTTTGTCCTGTTTGTGGTTATTTTTTTGTTGATGATGTTTCCTCTTTACATTATAGTCTTCTTCATTATCATTACTTTTGTTTTTCGCATATGAACATTAGAAGCAAAATGTCCTACTTTTCCACAGTTAAAGTACTTAAAGGGAAACTTACCTTTGTATTTTCCAAATTCTTTTTTTTATTTTTCTCACAAAATTTGCTTCCTCTGTGTCTTATTCACAGCTAGAACAATCGCTTGATTTGTGTTCTTTGTTAGTCATCTTCTTTGAGGCTTTGAAAGTGCTTCTTTCTTTGATGATTTTTCCTTTTCATTCCTCATATCATATGTAGTGAGCATCCCATGTAATTCATCCACTGTTAATTTATCAGGATATTTTATTTCCTCAATGGCAGAAATTTCAGCATCAAATCTTAAGGGAAGTGACCTCAGCACCTTTTTCACAATCATTGGTTCTACAACTATTTCACCAATTCCTCTTATGGTGTTGACAATTTTGTCCACACGAAGGAGATAGGATGTAACATTTTCTTCATCTTTCATCTTCAGACTCTCGAACTATCTTCTATGAGTTTGGAGCTTAGCCTTCTTGACCTTGTCATCGCCTTCATGGATGTTTTTAAGTTTGTCCCAAATTTATTTCGTTGATTTGCAATGCATTAATTTGACAAATTTTAATTTTGACAAACCGCAGAAGATGGCATTCATGGATTTTGCATCATTTTCACTAGCCTTTTTATTGGTCATATATGTTGGTGGAATTGTTGGGGTTGTATAGTCACGATTGATTTTCAAATATAAAAACCAAGGGACACTAGATATGTTCACATACTTATACTCCAGAAGGCATAGTTTGTTTCGTCAAAAAACAAAGACTTATTTGTAGAGAAACCTTCATGACCGACCATGTGTCCTCTCGAGATCTACATTCCAGTGGTCAGATTATTTCCGAAGGAACCTACTCTGATACCAATTGTTGAGCACACACTTATACTGAGAAAGGGGGTGAATTAGTATAAATCTATCCCTTTTTTTTTAACATTCATAAACCATAATGAAGTAATAACATAAATGTAACAACTAGAAAACACAATATTTTATGTGGAAACCCTTTTGGGAGAAAACCTCGAAAACTTATTTTTATAAGTTTGTAGCTACCAACCTACTGTTATAAATGTTTGTAGTAACCAACCTACTAGAGACATCGATCCCCTCTATTATTTGTAGGCACATACCTACTGGAGACATCGATCCCCTCTACTGTTTGTAGGCACCGACCTACTAGAGACATCGATCCCCTCATCTATTTGTAGGAACTGACCTACTGAAGACATCAATCCCCTCTATTGTTTGTAGGCACCGACCTACTGGAGACACCAATCTCCACAATTGTTTGTTTTGTAGGCATTGACCTACTTACAAGTTATTCATAAGCATTTCCTTCATTGGTTTTCTTATTGCTTTTGTCTTCACCAAATCTTCTCTACGCTTATTACTTCTGATTTCTCCAAATTCGCTCTGCACTTGCTACTTCTTCATATGCATTTCCTTCATTGGACTGCGTGTTGCTTCTTTCTTCACCAAATATGCTCTGCGCTTGTTTTTTCTGCTTTCGTTAGATCTTCTCTGCACTCACTACTTCTACTTTCACCAGATCATCGTGACACTCACTCCTTCTTTTTTCGGATCTACTTGACACTCACTCCTGCTTTCGCAAGACCTATTAGTTGGATCATCACATACTTCGTCACTCTCTCCTTTTTAAATAAAATTTAATATTTTCTCATATTATATTCTCATATGTAAATATTACATTCACGTTCTTCACCCACACCATATTTATCACACTCCTCTTCTCCTTTTATACTTTACCATTAAATCTACATGAAAAGTCATGTACATTTGAAAAGACACAACTATGTGCATTTTTACTCCACTTTCATTTTTTAATTCACATTTACTTTTTAATCCACTTTCACATAACTTCATGTTTAATCCACTTTTACTTTTCAATTCACTTTTACATAACTTCATATTTAATCCACTTTATGTAACTTCATATTTAATCCACTTTCACATAAATGCATTTCTAATCCACTTTCACTTTGTATTTCTTAAAGTCACATTTCCTTTGAATATTTATATTTGAATACTTACCTTTGACATCAATAACAATAATTTATTCAACAAAATCCTAAAAGAAGAAAACCCTAATTTTTTAACCTAAAGTCATTAAGGTAACTTGATTACATGGGTAAGCCTTATATTTGTAATATTGCAATGCTTCATTGGTTCTTCATTGGGCCATGGTTCAAATATTACCAGTGGATTTCAACTCATTTAAAAACAAATATTTGAAGAACACATTCTTATCTCGTTCCTCTTTCAATAATTTCTAGAGCAAGTTTGAGAGTGACGAGTTGTGTGAGATTCCATGCCAAAGGGCCCTCTAGGAAGTGCACTTTTGTGATCATTTGGGTGGATGCTCCATGCCACAAAGTAGTTGAATTCAGATTTAAAACAATAGATCTAAAATTTGAAATACTAGATATGAAGCAACAACATAGATCAAACAAAATAGAGTTAGTTGTAACAATTCACTCAGCATGGATCAAGAACAACTTTTTGGGTGCAATGGATCTCAAAATTCTTCAACAAGCTAGCAACCACAAATGCAAATCAATATTCAACAAGGACAAATCGATCTTTAGGCATCAAATTAATTACTCTCCACTCAAGAAAGCAAATCTATCACTCAAATCTACCACATATGAACGATCTACCACAAATCTATGAATTGGATCTTCATCAATCTCATGGATTGTGTTGGTTCTTCAATTCTCTCTCATGGATCACTACCATGGAGGAGCTATGATACACATATCAACCTCTCAAATATCAACTTCAAACTGCAAATCTTCCATGGAAAACTACCATGGTTGTATCATTCCCTTAAGACTATAAGAGCTCTAATACCATGTTAAGAAATAACACAAGCAAGACAAGAACTTGGCGAAAGGGCTTTAAGACATTGTCAACATTATGTATCATCCCATGATATCAATTTATAGTACATGTATTTGACCACTTATAAATCTAAATGTCATTAACAACCCATCAATAAATAAGGATGACAACTCATAAAAATGTGGTCTTAGACATTGTGATTGTCTAGARACTCATAATCTAACATCATATTGATAAATAAAATRTTGAAACTAATTTATAGGAAAAGAAAATGTGTAAATAACGCTAAAAATACAAAATTATTTAAAATACTTATTCATAGTAATGAAAAAAGAATATTAAACCATATTCACTATATAAAAGGTAAAGTAACATATATCAAATTGTTTAACTTAATTAATCAGGTGAAAGAGTATCACCAAAGAAATTATATTTCTATAAAATAGATACATATTTTTTAAGTTTATAATATTTTTTTCTTTTTGTTTTTTTTTGTAATCTATAAATAAAATAAGAAGAGAATTGGGACAATCGAGTGTTTTTGTATCTTTACGAACATTCCAAAACATATTCTTAACACTATATATAATAAAAATAAATAAATAAAAAATATGCAAGAGTGGATAACTTTTATTTTTATTTTTAAGGATATAAGTGATAACTTTTATAAAAAAATACATGATAACCAAGTGTGATCTCTTTATCACCAAATTTAGAATCATGTTAATGGATTCCAAGATATTGTGACAAGTTTTTTTATAAGTATAATTTAGTAATTGGTATGCTCTTTTAATCATATTTTAAAATGAGTAAAATTCAAAATATTTTTTTATATGTAGATGTTATAATGAATAATTACTTTAGATATTAAGTATTTTATGATTATATGATTATAATTTTAATAGATTTAAAGTAGTTTTAAAAGTAAAATGTGAAAAATAATTGTACAAGTTCAAATCTAAAAGAGTAGAGTATGTATACTTTTATAAATTTTAATAGTCAAATATTTTTATGGAGATTATCTTTTATCCCACAAACAAAGAAAGAAGTCCCATGCATCAATTTGATGTTTGACTTCACAATAACTTTAAAAATAATATTATTATTATTAAATAAGTCAATATTTTTTAAACTTCAATAATACAAAAATATCTAAATATATTAATTTTTCATAAATATAATTATAATATTATATAAATTAATATTTTTTATATTTTAATAACACAAAAGATTTTAAACTTTATTAAAAATAATTTTTCATAAATATAATTATAATATTATATAAATTAATATTTTTTATATTTTAATAACACAAAAGATTTTAAACGTTATTAAAAATACCTTAAAGTTTAAGATTTCCTAATCTTAATATGATTTTAATGATGTGTTTAGTATACATTAAAAAAAGGTGATCTGCACTAAATAAAAATATGTTTTATGCCCTATTTACCAAATTCATATATTTTGTTTATATAAAATATTGAAAAAAGCTAGTTTTAAATGTAAGTTCACACCAACTCAACTAAAGTTAAGAATAACAAGAACCTTACACACAAATGGGCACAATGAGTGCATTTGAGTCTTTATCCCTGTAGGTTTAATATAAATAGTTTTATGATGTTGTTGTGCATCTAATATATATAGAGAGTTTGAGTCTTTATCCATGTAGGTTTAATATAAATAGTTTTATGATGTTGTTGTGCATCTAATATATATAGAGAGTTGTGAATGTGATTTATTTTTATATGTAATTGAAAAAGATGAATTTAAAAATAAAATTATTATTAAAAATTATTATAATTAATTAATATAATTAGCTATATATAATTTAGTTAGTTAATAGTTGGGAAAATGAATTTATTCCCACTAACGCTAGATTCAATTTGAAACTTTTTGTCTCTCTTTTGTATTTTTTGGTCATATTTTTTTAAGTTTCATTATCTTACAATCACTTAATACATGCACAATACCTCTTTTTACGCCTATTTTTGTGATGACATCACAAACTTGTGTGAGTGACTTACAACCATAGTTGTTGAAATATAGGAATTAGTAGCATGTCACAAGATCATTTGGGTGATTGTAGGACATGGGCACCTAAATGATAACATGGATGTTTGCACTTAGGATAATTATCGTTATCTTCATATTATCCCCTAGTTTGCAATCATTTTTACAAACATGGTAGAGTGTGTAGTTATAACTGATCCCTAACTCAATGATCAACTAACATGATTCTCTACACATAAAATTATATTATTTACATGTGGATGGAAAAACATTTTTTGGGTAATATTTTGTCCTCTAATGCCCTATACATTGATTGATTGACACATAAAGATGCATTGAATTCACAAAACTGCTAAAACAACAATGGAAGTAAACATATACATACCCATAATCACAAAGAGAACTTTATAACTTAAGTATTTGCAATTCCATACACACAAAGACATGCATATAGTAGCAATTACTTCATGAGGGAAATCAAGTTGGTGTTCATCCAACCAAATTTTGCTTTTAGATCCATCAACAATAATAACGTAGATAATTTCAACATGTGATGCAGCCCCTCATTGAAAAGTGTAGTTGTTTCTTCTTTAGTGGGTCTCAATATTCAAAATCCATTTGATAAATGTCATTTCTTGGATTGTTATTTTGACCCTGATCTACTATAAAAACATATTTGTTGCCACCATCATTTTCATCATTGTTGACATCACTTCCATTCCCAAAGTAGTTCGTAAGCATAACACCAATACCATCATCTTCTTATAAAAACATATATTATGTTCATCTAGAAGGTAAGTTGAACCATTACTTCCCTAACATAAAATCTCTATATGCATCTCTATCCATTGTACACCTGATATATTCTTTTACTCTCCTCGTGTTCCTCGAAGGATGATAATGATCATCAAGAGGGAGATATGGAAAAACACATCTCCAAATTTATTGCAAATTGCTCATACCATGGAGCTTGATTTCTCTTAACAACAACCTATATGGCTTGTCAAGCGAATCCGATTTTTTCATTGTTAACTACTTAATTTTGACATGGTTTTTTTACAATGCACAAGTACATAGATTTTAGTAGTGCTTCGCTTATTTTTCATAAATGTTTCATGAATTATTCATGAATGTTTGGAGGATCTTAACACCAAACTTAGATTCATGTTGACACAAAATAGTAACTCAAGTTCATGATTTTACCCATACACAAATGAAATAAGTGTATGTGTAAGATAGTTATTTATGCAACAATAAAAAGAAAAAAAAATTATATATACGTGTTGATAAGGTTAGATGGCCCTATGAAATAATCAAGGGTTCTCCCCAATGAAATGTTCCAATTAGACCTTACACTTTTTGGAACAAGGAACCCATTTGAATCATGGCCCACCAATTTTTACTAGTTTGGGTTTAACCGGTTGCAGCTCGGCCCACGATTTAGGTTTTTATGAAATACAATAAATGAAAAGCAGTGACTCTAATATGCAAAATGCAAACTAATGCCTGGGTAATCTAACAAAATAAAGAGGATAAACATAGTACCATATATATCACTACTTTTACATTTAGAATAAAAACTACTATGAGATTAAAAGAAGAAATCTAAATAACCAAATGCATACCATAAAAGTCTAAAAATGGAAGTTCAATACAGTACCATGTTTATAACTATAAACAAACAATTTGCAAAACAAACAAAATAAGGCAAATTGTTCATACGTGTTGGGATATTTAGACACTTAGGAGTTAGTTAAGATCAACTTAGTATAATGTGTCGTTAGGTAAAGTGTGTTTCTTTAGTATGCATTTGCAGTTATGTAATATGATGGTTATGATATGTTCTAGAGATAGAGTGATCTAATGACTCACATTCTCCTCAATACTAACAACTATTGATCCATGGTTTCACAACCGATTAGTCCATCCTCTCTATTTAAAGAGTATGGAGGGTCATTTTCTAAAGGTCAATTGTGAGAAACTCTCTTGTACAAATTTTTATTTTGCATTAATATTGTCTCAAGTGGCCACGTTGGCTAGGATGTGGATTGTTTCCTTCTTTGAAGGTTTTAACCATGTAATACATTAGTGTATTGATCTTTGATCTAATTTTGTGAGCGGGTCCTTAAGGTGTTCATCCTATGTAGAGATACCATGTTTTGTCGAACATAGTATCAAATCTTGTTTGAATACCCACTCTCATTGTTGATCGAGATCTTGAACATGTGTCGTCACATGTAACAAAAGATTTATGGGTTCTACTTTTTCTAAGCATTTATGGGTTGAGTGGACTATTCCATTGTGTCCATAGCACTACTACTAGTTGGAAATGTTTTTCATTTCACTCAAAAAGGTTTTCATTTTCCCAAGATACATCCTTTTTTATCTAATCCGAAGGTATAATGTTTGATTACACCCTTATAAATTATTTTTTCTAAGTCGATATTTTGGTTTACTATTTTAATTCCTAATTTGATACTATTTCTAGTTTGTGTATACTCTTTGGCATGCACTCTATGTGATCTCGGAAAATAAAAAACAAAGTGGAAAGTGTTTTATTTTATATGTATGCTCTTTGTTATGTGCTTTATGAAGCTCAGCAAATCTGAAACAAAGAGAAAACTTGCATTTTTCGGGCAAGTTGACTAAGATTTAACCCCATTATTGTTAAGATTAAAAAAAAATGGAATTTTCATTTGTTTTTGTGTGTGTCCATGTTCAAGTTTTTTGCAAGAAAAAAACAAGGGTTTTTTCAGGCAAGCATGCACTTTGAGGTAAAGAGTATTAAAAAAACAAACCTTGTCCTTCATAACATTTGATATATATTTTGAAATAACTCATTTGGTTGAAAGTTGTTTTATTTAATAAGATGTCTTGAGTTCAAGCCTTTATTTTTCTAAGTTACTTTTTGAAAAAATTGATGCAACCTTGAGTTATCTCATAACTTTATTGTAAAGTGAAAACCACTTAAATTATAAAAGTGGTTCACTGTAAAGTAACTTTAACATTATTTTTTTAAGTTATTTTTTTGCATGCAACTTTAATTTATAAAGTAGTTTCATTGTAAAAGTGAGTCTTACTCATTTAATAAAAGTGAGTCACTTTGTAAGTAACTTATTTGTGAAAGTGAGCTTATAAGAAAAGTTAGAGAAGAAATTGATTTTTTTTACTTAGTCATCTCATTGTGCATCCATCACCACGTGGACCAACTTATACCTCATTCTACTCTTAATGAATGTAACATCATAAAAATATTTGTCGGTGATAATAGATCTCTTAGTGTTGTGGGGTCTAGAAGAGTTCAGTTAGATGATAGTCATTCTAATGATGTATTATGTGTTTCAAGTCTCCTACAACATTTTATTAGTATATCAAATCACTCATTCAGATGAAGGTAAAACAATGGATTTTTCACCTCATCAAGTTGTAATCAAGGATTTAAAAACTCCTAAGCATGTCCTAACAATTGGAATTGTTGATAATATTACCACGTTATACAAATTTGACAACTTTGGATCATCATCTTTTCCATTAGTTTTTATTTCTCATGGAAATAACTTGAGAAAAATTTGGCATGAGCGTTTTGGTCATCTAAACTATCGCTCATTGTAGCCTGTAATCAAAATATGGTGACTAGTCTTCCTCTTGTTTCTTGCAGAGATGGTGTTTGTGTTGGTTGTGTTCTTAGCAAACATCATCAAGACATTTTTTACAAATATCCCTCTTGTCATGCCTCATCCCCTTTGCAACTTGTTCATAGTGATTTGTGTGGTCTGCTTTCTTTTCCTACTTTCTCTAGGTACAGGTCTTCTTAAATTCAATTGATGACTTCTCCAAACACACTTTTGTTTATTTCTTAAAACTTAATAGTGAATTCTTTGACTTGTTTTTTACCTACAAGGCCCTTGTTGAAAAACAATCGGGACATCTACTTCAAAGGTTAAGAACAGATAATGGAGGTGAATATATTAACAACAAATTCACAACTTACTACATTGCACATGACATTCAAATGCAACATATTGTTCCATATACGGCACAACAAAATGGTGTTGTTGAAAGAAAGAATCGAACCTTAAAAGAAATGGCAAATTTTATGCTCCAATTTAAGGAATTAAGCATTCGATATTGGACAGAATCCATTAATCGTGAAAATTACATAGTCAATCACACTCCCAGAAAATCCTTAAAAAATATAACACTGAAAGAAGCATGAACTAAAATTAATCCAGATGTAAGCCACTTCCATTTATTTGGTAGTGAAGCATGGGATCACATTCTTGATGAGAAAAGGAAAGCATTAAAATGTAAAAGTGAGAATTGCATTTTTGTCGGATATTCTAAAGATGTAAAAGGTTATAGACTTCTTCAACCTCATTCCAATGAAATAACTATTAGAAGAGATGTTAAGTTTGATGAAAATATGTGATTTGTGAGCCTAATTCGGCGTTTGTGCCATCTTCGAACTATGATGCATCTTCAACTTTTGTGTCATGTTATCTTCCCAACTTTTATAATGATCATATTATGGTTTCTTCTTCAAATGATGAAAGTGATGATGAAAATCCGCCTTTTCCTACTCCTCAAGGTAATACTTAAATATTTTGACTAAGTGTTGAGAGATTGCCGGGTTAGAGACAGTTGGGATAATGGGAGTATAAAGAAAATTCTTAACATCCTGCAGGCTCGCGGTAAGTTATGAATAAATTGGCTAAGTATGAGAAATGGATCAGGACGGCGGGTTCATGGGAAAAGATGAGACAATCGGGAAAGTGCTATAAACCCACCGTGAAACATTTTGAAAATTTTCTATGTATAAGTGAAAAAAGGAGGCGGTGGAACTTAATGGCATATTTTGGGGGTCTCAGAACTTGAACAAGACTAGAAGAATGTGCTATGAACCCGCGACGACTCAAGAATATTCTAAGTATGGGAAAGGAATATACAAGACATATTTTCAAAATACTTAACACATTTGAGGATCAACACCTTCCTCCAAATGATTCCATTGAACAAGAAACTGCACCAGCACCATTGCTTCCCAAATGGGTCCATTCAACACAAGAAGCAGATAGTGATCTTATCGGTGATTCTACATATAAGTGTCGTACACGTTCACATTTCTAGTGAGCCTCCTCTTGTTTGGATCAAGTTTAAGAGACTCATGATTCAGACACGTTTGCATAAGCTTTTGGTTATCCAGATTGGGACACAACAATGAATGAAGGATATCCTTCCTTAATGGGGAATGATACTTTGGATCCCGTACCTCTACCAAAAGTAACAAAACTTATCATATGTAAATGGGTATATAGAACTAAGTATGCATCACATGGAAGTGTTGAAAGGCATAAGGCTCGGTTAGTTTCCAAAGGATTCTCTTAATTTGAAGGAATTGACTACAATGAAACATTTTCTCTTGTAGCCAAAATGAATTCCAACCACCTTATTCTATCTCTTGCTACCTCACATAGATGGTAGGTCTATCAAATGGATGTTAAATCCATATTCCTACATGGATATTTGAAAAAATAAATTTATATGAAACAATCTTATGGTTATGTCTAGAATGACTCCATTCTTGTATGTCACCTTAATAAATCTCTATATGGTATTAAGCAATCTCCTCAATATTGGTATGCTAAAATGGATAGCTTTCTTATTGACATCGCTTTTACGGATGTCATTCTAACCCCAATGTCTACACCAATAAAGTAGGAATCCATCTCATAATACTTGTTCTTTATGTTGATGACCTTATCCTCACTAGTAGTGACCCTAAAATTTTAACCCTTGTGAAATCCAGCCTTAAGAATAAATTTTAAATGATAGACTTAGGTTATTTGCATTATTTCCTTGGACTCCAAGTATTTCAAAACAAGGAAGCAATTTCCCTTTCCCATTC
The DNA here is from genome assembly GCA_010110895.2 of Picea sitchensis. Lineage (NCBI taxonomy): Eukaryota > Viridiplantae > Streptophyta > Pinopsida > Pinales > Pinaceae > Picea > Picea sitchensis. The sequence continues at coordinate 196,392 of SNQJ01S0006939.1, read as the reverse complement.
TAAGTATTCCTATGACCTTCTTCGACACTTTCACATGGAAGATTGTAAACTAGCCACATATCCCTTCCAATATGGAGTCAAACTTGCTACCACCTATACTACACCCAAAGTAGATGCCACTTTGTATCGTCAGTTATCTGGTATCCTTTTGTATTTGACTCATACGCATTCTGATATTTCCTTCAACGTTGGTCTTAATTCTTGGTATATGCAAACACCCCATGAAGCCATTGGAAAGCAGCAAAAAGAACACTTTGATATATTTGAGGCACAATTCAATTTGGGCTACATTACAATTCAAGTGGGACTCCTTTGTTGGTTGGTTTCACTGATTCCAATTGGGTTGGTGACATTGATGATACAAATTATACTATAGTTTATGTTTTTAATCTTAGTTCCAAATTTTGGATGTCTGCTTCATTAACCTCAAGGAGAGATTTGATATATTTCTTGTCAGTGCTAATATAGCTTTCCAAATTTTTAGACACATGTTCTTCTGGAAGGAAATTATTTCTAGGTCCAAAATAAGGGAAGTGACAATTGTTTTCCATATTCTTTGTGAGCTACCATATCATAGTAGAGTCATTGAATTCAGAACAAACTCCATTTCTTATAAGGCCTCTAAAGTTAAAAAAAGAACTTCGGGATGAATATGTTCTAGTGAAAATTGTCAATATTTTACTCGGTTAAACCACAATTGATCTTCTTGGTACTCGAGTTCCCATGTTGGACATATTTCATGACCTCTACTATATATTTCCCTTGTTCCTGTAAATTTGTTGCTTTGTTATAGAATTCCATCTTCACAACATTTAGACCCTAAATACGTAGTCAATGAACTCAGAAGCTTGGTAATTGTTGGGTTTATAATATTTAACCTATTCTTCTCCTTTTATTCTAACCTTCTACTTCAATCTCAACCCTCTTTATTTCAGCTTCAGCATTTTCTTGGCTTTTCTTCATGGCTTATTTTTCTCATGCTACTATGGTTGTCTTCTTGTTTATTGGTATTATTTCTTCAAGATAGTCAATTATTTATTTAGGTTGGTCTGCAACTAGTTTCTCTTGAGGACCTCTCTTCCTCTTTTTTCGCCCCTTGGAAGCCATATAGAAACTCTTGCATGTTAGTAAAGCAAAAATAGGGCACACGAGGTTAACTTCCAAATCAAGTTAATTGAATCAACAAGTCTTTTAACCATTTGAATTAAGAAAGCATTCAAGGTTCAAGAATATTGACCTTCACTTAATGTGCATGTTGTAGCAGGATGTATTAGCTCATCTTTTGAATGCAGATTCATAACATAGATTTAAACTAGGAAAATCTTGAATGTGGGATGGTTGATACTAAAAACTATGATGAAAAATTCCCGTAATTGTTCGACCTGTAACATTCCTAAATTCTTATGCGGCCTTGAGTGTTACTAAGGGTACAAACCACCAATTTAGTGTATCTACTATTAAACCCATGACAAATCTTGTGTTTGAAATTTAATTCATATTTTCGAAAATCATGCTTATTACTCTAGTTCGAAAAGGTATCCATTTAGGTTATGCCTTGAATAGGCATTAATATATAAGTTATGACCTCACTTTTAAAATTCAGTTTGAACTTTAAAAAAATTTGGTGTAAAAAGAGTTCAAAATAGGGGGCAANGTTCGAAAAGGTATCCATTTAGGTTATGCCTTGAATAGGCATTAATATATAAGTTATGACCTCACTTTTAAAATTCAGTTTGAACTTTAAAAAAAATTGGTGTAAAAAGAGTTCAAAATAGGGGGCAATGGGGGGGGGATTTGAGAATTGAAACCCCTTCTCACTAACATTTGATGCGAGAGGTCCTTATTTGGTAATCAACACCAAGATACATAGTTCAAAAAAAATCTTGCAAAGAAGAGGCACAATTTGAGAATAATATCATATCTAGACATCGAGATGAGTTATGAGCAACTCAGTGGAAAGGAGGTCTAATTCTAAAATCATCCAAAATAAAAATTTAGCTCTAGAACTTTTTTTAAAAAACATAGGACAATTTTTTATTATGTGTCATCCTTTTTAACATGGATGTTGACATGGAACCCTAAGGTGATTCCATATAACTACTTTAATCAATATGGCCCTACCCCATCATTCTCTGTCATCCTTACTTCTCTTTCCTAATTCTCTTTCTCCATTGCCCTTCTTCTCTTTCTCCATCACCCTTCTTATCTTTCATCTTTCCTCCTTTATCTTTTCTTTTCTTATTTTATTATTTAATTTACAGGCCCACCTATACTTGGTTTCCCACCTAGCATGTTCAAACCCTCGATGGGATAAGAGCATCCCACCTCCACTAACACCATTCCACCTAGTGCCCACCCATTGGTTGTGGTGATGGGAAGACCACATCCCACACATTTTCTCTTGGCACACAACTTCTCCATCACATGCTTGATTAGAAGGCAGAGATCGAGTGAATATCAAAATATATGAATATTTACAGGAATTTGAATAGCATAGATGTTAAATCATTCCCAAAGACCCAAAACCACTCATCGCCCTCCTACCACGCAGAGCCATTTGAATGGTTGCGGGGGTTTAAGGAACAAATACAAAACCATGTTTCCAAGGTCCTGCAAACCACTTATCGGATCTAACACTGACATCACTTGTGGGCTCGCCACCCACACACTTGACCCTCATCCTTCTTCCCTTGTGTCCTCTACCACATGTACACTACCCATGTCATATGCCACTATGGCAGTGCATGTCACCTGACACATGGCTTCCATGTGGCCTCCACATCATCATGTTCAAGAAAGGTAAAGTTGGGTAAGATTGACCTAAAAAAGTTAAGTAGATGATGAAGATTCAATGACAATAAGATATGTTGGTTGGAAATGTAATGTGGCCAAGTTTGGCTTGGTCAGAAGGTGCTCAAATAAGGGAGAAACAATGCATGGATGAGCAGAGTAAGAGCACAATGTGAGGTTGCACAAGTCTAGTGGGATTTGAGGAAAGCCACGTATAGCATAATAGAATAAGAAGCTATAGGATGTTGATGGAATTGTTATAGAGGAAATGAGGAACATGGCCACCAAGGAAGTCATGTTAATGAAAGGGAATTTCTAAACTAATATCTTTCTATTTTAATGTATTTCCGTAATATTAAAAGAGTTGATATATATAGGAAGTGGTAAAGCAAGAGAACATTAAATAGGCATGTGATTAACTAGATGGATTAAATGTGCACTAGTAGGCATACTGAGGTGATGCACAGTGCATATAGGAAAGATTAAGAACACATAACATACATATAGATTGGAGTGGTCTATTGATTATATATGAACTAAATATGTATATTGATAAAATTTGCTAATAATGGATTATGTATCTTGGAAAAAGGGTGATGGCATGGCTTAAAATGATAAGGACGTTGTTGCATATGACATTCAATCTTAAGAGGAAAGTATTGGAGTAAAAGAATGTTCATCAAGAGGTTGTTGAGGAAGCATATAAGGCTCTAACAAACACCAATTGGTCAGGTAGCATAAAATAAGTTGATAGCATCCATGCAAGTATGGATTGGTATGTTTGTGTTTCATAAATGTTGAAGGGAATTTAGGTAGGAATTCCCTCGACCAAGATTTGATATATGAATTGATGTGTTATTTAATTTGAATGCATCTATGAGAACGATATTCTGCTAGTGTGGTAAAAGTGGAAAGTCTTTGGTATACAAAATTTGTTTAAATTGTGAATGTCTTCATGTGAAATAAATGGCATATGTGGTGTTTGGTTATGAGTTAATAACCAAGGTAGGACATGAGATATAAACATGTTATAGAAGTGAATGCAAGAAAATATATCCATGTGTGAGGCCATATGTGTGTTGTAGGATAAATGTACCCTACAAGAGTTACCTCCCTTAGGCTCTTCCTAAACCTAAGACAGAATAAAGATGGAAGCTATAGATTTTCCTAGATCTAAATCATACATTAAAAGATCTACGAGATAAGAGGGTGAAAAGCATACCCAATGCTTCAACAGTTGTCCTTGCATGCTCTTTGGTCATTCACTCCTTTGAAGATATCCTTCACTTTTATGAATAGGTCTCCACACATAGGAGAATAAACAAACACCTCTCACAAGATCAAACGTAACATGTATATAACATAGATCTAATAATATATCACGAAGACATGAAAATTTTAACTCTATATCAAGATTATGATCACCATATACAATCAATTAGAGCGGAAAAGAATGTGCATCTTCTATTAATAAGGCAAAAGCTTACAACTTACATACAAATATCTTGATGAGGCTTCTCCCAATTTCCTTACCCAAGCTCTGTGATCAATCTGACATCATAAGTTTACTCTATCTTTTCCTCCCCTTTTCCCATGAGAGACCCTCAATATAAAGGATGAAAGAGATGATATGGTGGATAACTCTTAGACACTCAAAATAACAAGATTCTCCAGGTCGAATTATGAGAAATTTGAGTTTGATCCCATCTTGTTGTAATCATTCCTAATTTGAGAGTAAAAGACATAGTCCCACCTTGCATTCCTGCAAGATGTGATTGTTCATGGTTTACAAGAGAGAAATTCATGACCATCAATTTGGGTCACGATCTGTAAAAGGATAGCTCGCAACCAGGAAAAAATATGGTGTATACTCAAAGGAAAAGTGACATAACTTAGTGTTTCAACATGATAACCTCTAGAGAATATCCATCAGGTAATCATGTGGCAAATAATTGTATAATAATGTGGTTGGATAAATATTCAATGGTCTCCCTACTTGTAATGGTTCCCTAGACTACAACCTTATTTCCAACACTAAAGAGAACTAAGGGGTTGTATCCTTGGTGTTGTGTTGGGCCAAAAAGTAAGGTGTATAGATGGTTGATAAAGTGTTGTGGGGGTGGTTGGATGATCGGTCGAAGTGTTGGCTAGAAATTCCAATTCATTATTGTAGAATGCATGATACAAGATTGTGGTATACTAGAATCAATGCAAGTATTCATACATGTGTGATGGAATTCTTGCATAATATTTCATAGAAATTCATATATTAATAGCTAAAATGATGGAGTTTCCATTAACTCATGAATTTGAGATCATTTTAGGAGTTGTTGTAGATGCAGTAAAAGAAGTGCATGCCAAAGTAGTCATATGTAGATGGACTACATGAAAGCCCTATCAAGGGAACGAAGTTATAGAAAAATAATGGTAGATTAAAGAAATAAAGCTCAGAAAGAAGGTTGTTGGAACCATGTGGTTCCTAAACATTATTGATTAAAAATTGGCAAGGGATACCTGGTAGTAACCTATCACTCTGTTTTCACATGAAAACCTTGGAAATATGGATTGTTCGAGGCACTTTTTAGTAGTGAAGGGGATTCCTGAGCTTGGAAGGGTGAGTGCAGCAAGGAAGAGACAACTTACATAAATGAAATTGTTGCAGAAAATTCATGTAGTGTGATGGCAGAAATAAATAAATAAAAAAGAATGTCTGGAAGAACGGTGAGAAGAATTATTTCCCATGGTAGCCTCATGAAGCAAGGAAGTAACCATATAGATAAGTATTGAATTAAAATTTCTTTGGAAGTGTATATTTATTTTTAAATACCTTTTTCCGTTATGGAGTCCTGTGAATCAAATAATTGCTAAATGATAATGGTTATAACATGTATATTTTTCTTGATAGGTGTAATAGCAATAGTTGAAGAATGAAGACATGAGTCAAGTGTCTGGAAAGAAAACACCAAAGATGATTTTATTCCAAGGAAAAAATAATGCAATGTCAACTAAAACAAACAACTATATTGGACAGAAAAAAGGACATGATGCTCAGGAACAAAGGCACAAGACAAGTAAAGGTCCAGTGGAGCTAGAAGATGCAATGTGGAAAGAACACCAACATTGGGTTTAAAACCTTGATGTAAACAAAATCTAATGTAAGAAATTTATTGTGCATATACATAATGATGTGCACTGAGGACAGTGAAAAAATAAGAGGGAGGGGAATGTAAGATCCCAGTTTTGATCCCAAAAAAATGTGATGTAATGTAAATATGTGGGTTAGGTTGTGAGTCAAATAGGATATTTCACTGGAAAATTTTGTCACAATAGATCTTATAATATTTTGAAATCTTAGATTATGCAATTTATTTCCCTTAGATCCCAGATTAATTATTACTATCTTATTGCTCAGATTTATGAAAATAACTCAATACGAAAATGAAATAATATGAAAATATACACACCATCCACACAATTGAACACAAGATATATCCTAGGAAACCCAATACAAGATAAAACCCATCTACAAGTTTAGGCTCTACTCTCTTTTCTTCAATTCTAAAAATGCAAATACAAAGAAAGGGGTACTCGCTATGGAGTTGTCTATGACTATGTGGCCTAAATTTCTACTATATACTCTTCTTCCTACCTCCATTATGCACTTAAATCCCACTCATTGGATCCTCTACTCAACTAGGGAACAAGTATAATACAAAATAATGGAACCCCTTCTCTTCCTAGTAGCTTGGTATTTAACATAACCCAATAGTCATCTAGGGTTAGGGATTTTGCATCCTCAACCCTCAAATAGTGATAAGGTTTTGGACCTTCTAGAATCTTCTTAAAAGTCCACACGTGGCTATCCCCACATTTGTGAGTAATGAGGGTTTATGTGGCATCCACTCGTACCATGGTGGTCAACAAAGTAAGTCAACTTGCAGGATGTATAATTTTCGTATACAAGCTCTGATTTAGGTGATTTTTGCACTATTGGAAAGGTATCGATGTGTCTAACAACATCATAAATTGGATATGCATCATATATCACTTCAACTACTACTTTTAGCTCTTGATTCGTATCTTCATCCAGGTTTGGTATTATGGACACGTGGTCTCGATCGATCGCAAAGTGATGGGTGGATTGTTGCTCTGGTTGGCACAAAGTTAGAAGTTAAATAGGGAATGATTAGTTATAGATAAGGGACTAGAAGCTATGCTCACAAAGTTTTGACCCCAAGAAAATTCATTTGATTCCTCAAAATGGCTCTGGAAGGTTCCAGACCCAAATCTTCAAATTAGGACCTGCCACTAAAATGGGCCCTACAATCCAATTACTCCAATTTTTCTAGCTAAAAAGTACTAAGACAGATGAAAAATTATATGATTAACCATGTCGAATTAGGGGCTAAAACGATGGATGGATATGACTCCGCGAGAGAGGAATGAGAGGGGGGCATAGATGTCAAAGCTAGAAATATAATAGTTTATTGTAATCCAAAGCCCTTTACCTTAGCTTATGAAAAAGGACAAATCAACTTTGGAATGTGTTCAGTTAGGTGGATTTCATGGAGTGCCAAGTGGCTAGTTAGATCCCATACATACTTAGTCCCTAGTTTTTGGATTCTTACCATTCATTCAAAGCATCACGGGAGCTTCGTACGAGCTACAAGGGAGAGAGCTATGTCTGTAACTAAATGTTGAAATTGACTGCATGTAACGATGTTGTAAAATTACGATTGTGAATCCCTATAGATCCCAGGTGTCGCAACGCCAAAGGGTGATAAACATACAAAGAAGTTCATCATTACATTTGATCCCCTATTTAGTTTCATGCAATATTAATGTCAACAATGATGCCAAAGTCAAATTTCAAAGTGTGACAAGTATGTCAATCGTATGACTCCAAATACAAAACTATGTAAGAGATTCTTGCCACTCCACCCTTATGTTGCTAAGGCTTCTTAGATAATAAACAATACTCTAGAGTTTGACTCAGAATGAAATCAATTATCTCAAGTATGACTCAAAAATTGACCAATAGAGACATATAAGCGACCTTGACTTCAAAAACTTTCAATACCTTACAAAATAATTGATTGCAAGTGACCTTCCTAATTACAAAATACATCGAAATTCTATGTTGATTATTAAAATGCAAGTTACTTTATCCTTTCAATTATGGAAATGCAAGTTACTTTTAATTTTCATAATTTCTTTATCCATGTGCTTGTCTTCTTCAAATTATTAACCTTCTTTGAGTGTGGTGATTTGAATATGTTTGGTCAAGAAAAAATCCACTAACAACGTCATAATGCACCAATAAACACCAAGATGCACACACATAGTTATTGACACCCCCTTATTCATTTTCAAACAGGTCTAGGACAAAAAACAAAACTCAATTGTATTAAGGGGAATGATCCTTTGTATGTATTGAAACAATCCAACCCCATATAACTTCCATCACACCTTGGACTCCCAAGAAAAGTACCAAAAGAAATTTATAACTCCAACTACAAAGTATGAAAAATGAATTCCATCTCCTTAAAAATTATTTTTTTTCAATATAATACCCCTTATAACTCCCTTACCAATTTTCAAGACAAATACCTTATATTCTCTTTGCAGTTCATCTCCCACTCTTCAATATTACCTAAGACACAAAATCTATGTCAAATACTTTATATCCTCTTCGTGTAATTTATATGTCCCACTCTTTAATAGAAAAACATATTGTTAACCTTGTTCATCCTCCAAAGTTGTTAACCACATGCAATATGAAACGCAAGACTTTGTTCAAATGGAAGAAGAACCCCCCTACCTTTCTTAATTAATGATAGAATCAATGTGCAATGAAAAAAAAAGTTATCAGTTGTCTCATAAATGTGAGATAACATATATAGAAAATGGAAAAAAACAATTGTGGTTACCTTGTCATGTTACTTTGGTGCCCTTCATATTGTGTTCGTCAATGGAGAAAACACAAAAAAATATAAAACTTGTTAATTCATGCTACACAAGGATGTGAAAAGTTGACAGCAAAATGGAGAGATATTTGAAATACAACAACTAGAGACCAATGACCATCAAGTCTATATACTTCTTCTTCTTCTTCTTCTTCTTCTTCTTCTTCTTATAATGTAATAGATTCAAAGGCTCCAAAGAAAAAAAAAACTTCCAGCATCTATCCAATAAAGATATCACCTGTGAAGGCAAGAAAAATTTGTTCATATTTGCACAAAAATTTATAGTTAGTATAGAAGCACTAGGCGAGTCTTGTTGATGATTGCAGCTATGTGAGACATTATCCATCTTAAAAAACTGAGAGATGTTGATTATTTCAGCTATGTGAGACATTCTCCAGCTTACAAACCTGAGAGAAATACCCTGAGAGGGGTGTGTGGTTCCTATCTGAGACAGAGTTGGAACGTAGAGATGGCCTCCTCCTTACAGAGAGTTGATAAGAACTCCAGATGACTCTCCTGTGTAACGCAGTGAGAAAGGAGATATGTTGAGTTGGATGTGGCTATGGCTGAGCACAAGGTGAATGTGTGAAATCCAAAAGTGTTGGGTGCATCGTCATGAGAACAGAAATGAATATGATGTGTTAGCCTCCTCTGAGTGGAAGAGTTGATGAGAAACTCTAGATGACTCTCCAGTGTAATGCAGTGGGAAAGAAGATCTGTTGAGTAGACGAGCATAGGTGAACATCATCCTAGTGGCTAAGCACTAGTGAAGAAGTGGTTCTTCTATGTAATGTAGTGAGCCATAGATATGGACATCCCTATGGATGTGCGCCTAGTGAATGAGCACTAGTGGGTGTACAAGATCCCTTTCTATATTGTTCAAGAGTCAGACCTTCATGTAACCCTAATTGTAATGTAAAGGGTACAAGTCGGCCCCACCTTAATGTGATTGGAAATTAATGTAAAAGATAATTAATCTGGTTAATATTAATTATATTGTGAGCCAGTGAGATCGGCCATGTTATGCCAATAGACACTTATGTTGACAAGTTCGGCCTAGTATAAGTAAAGGTAAATTCTCGATTGAGGGATCATATCTTTCATATGAGTTTGGAAATTTCAGCATGTACACCTTCTTCGAAAAAGTGTGCACCTCTCTTGGGTGCTAGTCTTCTAGGGTTTGAGCACCCCCTTGTGTGCTAGGTTTCATTGGTGGTGAAGGTATTTCTCTTGAAGAATATAGAAAAGGATTTTGGTTGGGTTTTCTTCCCTTGTTGAGAAGGGTTTCCTAGGATACTTCTTGTGTTCTTGTGCATGGTGTTTCTTCTTGTGATCTTGGTTGTTGCAACATTATTGGTTATCGTTAGGTTAAATGCTAAAAATGGAATGAAATTCATGCTTAACCTCGCTTATTTAAAAATCAGCATGGCATCAGAGCATAGGTATTGAATAACCCCTACACAAGAATTCAAAAGGATAAACCATCCTCCTTCTGCAGTTTCATACGGGCTCTAGGGTTTCTACAGAAATTTGTACGGCCCTCATTTGATCAGCCATTTCACTCATTTTTAAGTGGAAGTTGGAGATAAAATTTGGAACAAGTTGTACGACCCTCCTCAACGCATCTCCAGAGACCTTCAAAATAAAATTTCAAGTATTTTGAGTTTCTGGCCCTAGGTTTCTAGGGTGTCAAAATTTTCTGTAGAATCCTGATCTTAGATTTCTGCAACTTCTTGAAGAAACGTTTTCTCAATTCAATAAGAATTTATGTGACACTATCAAAGTTGATTGTTGGAATTCATAAGCCCAACAAAATACAAGGCTACTAATCCAACCTAATCATTAGGTTTTCCAAATCCAGTTGGCGAGAGTTTGAAGAAACCAAAAAAATGAAGAACAGTGCCTTAGTAGAAGATAGGCTTGATGGAGTAAGCAACTTCAGCTCCCGGAAATCAAGGCTTCAGCTCACCCTTGAAGAATATGACCTTTTGGATTTGGTAACTAAAACTTTACCAGCCACAGCTACAGATGTAGAGAATAATATAAGAAAGGAAGAAGATGTTAAAGAAAGAAAATTAATCATCTACTCAGCGAGACATCATCTCTTACCTCGTATTTCCAACCTAAAGACAACTTATGATATGTATGAAGCATTAAAAGAAATTTTTGAAAGTGACAACACCCTCAGAGCTCTTACCTTGAAGAGCCAATTTCAAAGTACCAAGATGACAAAAAGGTGACACAGTTTCTATCTTCTTTATGAAGATATCAGATATTAAAGAACAACTAGAAACCATTGGAGAAATCATGTATGATAGAGAACTTGTCTTAACCACTCTCAACAACCTTCCAAAATAGTGGGAGCCTTTTCTTCAGAATATCAATGGAAGAGAAAGTCTACCAACCTTTGATTTTCTATGGACAGATTGTACTCAAGAAGAACTTAGACTTAGAAATAGAGGAGTGGAAGACTCCTCAGAAGAAAATAACGTTCTTGCACTTCATACAAAGAAAGGAGGAAAATTCAAAAGAAACTTCAGACAAACATTCAAAGATGAAAATTCTTCATCAAACCCAGGTTATAATCAAAGAAGAGATGTTTTAAAAATTCAATGTTTCAGATGTGACAAATATGGACACTATGCAAGAAACTATCCAACCAGGAAGAAGGGAAGACAATATGCTTCTATCGCTGACATTGATCCAAATCCATCTCAAAAGAATGAAGATAAGAGAGAGGAGAAATACTTCCTCTAAGCTAAAACATGACTACAAATCCAAGTAAATCAATTGATCTCTAATTTTACAATTGATTGCATTTTTTAATAAATGAAGGATATTATCCCCAGTATGGGATCCCTCAAAAAAAAATTGGACCAGTATCCCTGGTACGGGAATCCAAACCATACTTGATTGATTATTTGCAAGACAAGTAGAGATGTTGTCCTAAAAGAAGAGATACCCCTTTTAAAATACCCATAGAATCTCAGATGGAGATTGGCAGTGAGACAATACCTTCTCCCCCTTCAGCAATTCAGAGGGAGACAGACATTATTCCAGCTAATCTAGTTTCTCCAGTTGATATGTCCATAGATATTGCAGTAAGGGTATAAAAAAGCATGCCTAGGACTCTGCTAGAAGGCAAAGAAACATACAAGTCCATCAAGGGACACCTTGAGAAAGAAAAAGATTTTTTCAAAGATATCCTTCAGTCATGAGCCACTTCATTGATTCTGAACTTCCTTGCCTTGAAGAAGCAACAAGAGAAATAGGTATGGAAATATGTCATAACAGAAGAATACCATTGTATCTTAAATAATGATGTATAAGATATTATTCAAAGACCATAAGGGAAGTCTGCAGTAACTTCCAAGTGAAACTATAAGAGCCATATCTAAGAAATACAAAGCCATATCTATAGCCAGAGGATTCCCAGAAACAGAGGGAGTTTTATATGATGAGACACTTGATCCAGTAAGCCCGATACACTTCCATATGTACTACCATCCATGAGTTGGAAACTATATCATATGAATGGATTCTTGATGAGATTGAGTTTCAGCAAGAGTGTTGTTGATCCAAACCTATATTATTATAGTGTTGGTGACGAGAGTCTGATTTTGATGACTTATTTAGAAAGCCTTGTTGGATACAAGTTAGATTTGACTTATGATTTCGAGATGAAGTATATGAATATGATGCACTACTTCTTGGACAAGAAGTATGACATAGGACCGATGAGATATTCCTGAGTCAAGGAAAATATACAGTGGGAATATGAAAGAAGTTTAGTATGACAGAATGCAAAACCACCATGATGGATTTGAAGAAAATGAATGATGATGATTCAGACAATATTGATCCACAGTTGACTGGATCATTGATGTATCTGGTTAACACCGGACTTGATTCATGTTATGCAGTGAATGTACTTAGTCAATCCATGAGTCAATCGAGACAAACTCACTAGATAGCAGTAAAGCATGTATTGAGATATATATGAGGCACAATTGAATATGGCCTAAGATATGCCTCTAGTGTGAATTTGAGTTTGTAGGATATGTTGATACAGATTGAGCAGAGTGCAGACATCTTCACCAAATTGACTTGGTGAATAATAGCTCCCTAGTTGAGAGGGAGTGTTGATGACTACAGCCAAGACAAAGTTCAAAGTACATCTGTGTGAGAATTGGCATGATGAATAATGTCTCCCTAGATGAGAGAGAGTGTTGATGATTGAAGCTATATGTGACATTCTCCATCTTACAAACCTGAGAGATGTTTATGATTGCAGTTATGTGAGACATTCTCCATCTTACAAACCTGAGAGGGGTCTGTGGTTCCTATATGAGACATAGCTAGAATGTAGAGATGGCATACTCCTTACAGAGAGTTGAGAATAACTCCAGATGATTCTCCTGTGTAACGCAGTGAGAAAGGAGATATGTTGAGTTGGACGTGCCTATGGTTGAGCACAAGGTGAACGTGTGAAATCCCAAAGTGTTGGGTGCATCATCATGAGAAAAGAAATGAATATGATGTGTTAACCTCCCCTGAGCAAAAGTGTTTATGAGAAACTCTAGATGACTCTCATGTGTAATGCAGTGTGAAAGAAGATCTTTTGAGTGGATGTGCTTGTGGACGAGCACAGGTGAACATGATCCTAGTGGTTGAGAACTAGTGAAGAAGTGGTTCTTCTGTGTAATGCAGTGAGCCAAAGATATGGACATACCTATGGATGTGCCCCTAGTGGATGAGAACTAGTGGGTGTACAAGATCCCTTGCTATATTGTTCAAGAGTCGGACCTGCATGTAACCCTAATTGTAATGTAAAGGGTACACGTCAGCCCCACCTTAATGTGACTAGAAATTAATGTAAAAGATCATTAATCTGGTTAATATTAATTATATTGTGATCTAGTGAGGTCGTCCATGTTGTGCCAATAGACACTTATGTTGACAGGTTCAGTCTAGTATAAGTAAAGGTAAATTCCCCATTCAGGAATCATATATGTCATATGAGTTTGGAAATTTCAGAAAGTACACCTTGGGAAAAGTGTGCACCTCTCTTGGGAGCTAGTCTTCTAGGGTTTGAGCACCCCCCTTGTGTGCTAGGTTTCATTGGTGGTGAAGGTATTTATTTTGAAGAATATAGCAAATGATTTTGGTTGGTTTTTCTTCCCTTGTTGAGAAGGGTTTCCCATGATACTTCTTGTGTTCTTGTGCATGGTGTTTCTTCTTGTGATTTTGGTTGTTTCAACATTATTGGTTATGGAAAGGTTAAATGCTAAAAATGGAAAGAACTTCATGATTAACCTTGCTTATTGAAAAATCAACAAGTCCTTGTTGACGGGCATTTATGACACATGGTCAATGGGAAGGAAGATTTTGTCTGGGGTTGTCTATTTAACCCAAGTTGTTTGGTACAATCTACGTTGACAGGTTTTATGGCTCTGTTAGCCAACTAAGATCCTAAAACAACTAAAAGATGTGGACTAACTTAAGATACAACTCTAACAATCAACACTTTAATTACAAATTCTTAACTAACAGTGTTTATGTACAATAGATATATACAATTTACAAGGTTTAAGCAAAGCCTTGTGAAAATAATTGTTTTCAACTAATGGATCAAAATAAGAAAATAAAGGAAATTGTCTTTGTACTATAAATGACAAACTAATAAACAATGATTGAATAAGATTGTAAATGATAAAACGATAATGGTCAAATCATTTAACGTTTAAATGATGCAATCATTATTCATTCACAAATAAACAAATTAAATAAAATATAAACT